>VZQC01013948.1:76255-154900 GCA_009823505.1 Rhizomys pruinosus | reverse complement strand
GTCATCGTCGTTTGTGAGGCAGGCTGCCTTACTGCTGAGCCATCTCTCTCGACCATCGCCATTGTCCATCTATCTCAGACCCCCACCAAATGCTGGAAAATTGCCAGGCATTGCCCCTGCTACTGGCTAGCCCTCCGGGGGTCGTGGTTTTCTGGGAAGCCTCTGGACAAGGAAGACACAGGGGAAGGATGAAACGAAGTTGCAGAAATGAAAAAACTAACAAAAACAAAACAAAACAAACAAACAAAAAAAGCCAGTGCGTGGTGACCGACGCACCCTTTTAATCCCATCACTTGGAGAGGCAGAGGCAGGCGGGATCTCTGTGAGTTCCCAAGGCCAGCCTCCGTCCAATACAGAAGGTGAGTTCCAGGACAGCTGGGCTACAGGGAGCACCCTGTCTCCAAAAAAACAAAAAAAAAAAAAAAAAAAGAAAATTTAAGGAGAAGTTTTTCCAATCTGTAGCACTTTATTGAACGGGGTCAGTGATTATATAGTAGTCTTAGGAACAGGGCAGAACAAAGGATTTTGCAAAGCTTTACATTACATAGGTAGGTAAAAGAAACTCATTGACGAGATACAACACACAGAACAGGAAAACTAAAACATCACAAAGTTTAGTTAGAAATGAACTTTCTTTGAAGTAAAATGTAGAAATCTCAAGAACCTTTTACGAGGAAATAACATTTAGAAGAAAAGGAACATCAATAGTTAACTCTTGATTACAAACCACAATTGAAAAGTTACAGCACACCGAATGTAAATACTATGTCACAGTACAAAGTTCTTTAGCAGCAATATTGACCTTCTATCTCTATCCTGAAATAGAGTAAATACATCTTAGCATCCTAAAGTTAATAGTTTCTTTTTAAGTTTCTATTAAGTTTATTTTATTTCTAATTCTTTTTTTTTTTTAACTCTAACTGCTAATCTAAAGTTTAATTTTTACTGAAACTAAGAGCTGTTCCACTAGCTTGATCCGGCTAACAGCTTTGTTAGATAATTGGCTGGTGTAAGGAGACTTAGTTTCTGTCTTGCTTTACTGGGGAGTGTTAGAATCCAGGCTTTAACTAGAAGAATGTCTTCTCTACCTCTTTGTCTAGGACCAGAGGATGAGATAAAGGGTTTTTTTTTTTTAGGTAAGGGGAATTTTTTTTTAACCTTAATGAAGAGATGTTTTTCATCACAACATTTACCACTGGAATTTGTTTTCTTCAAGGACACTCATGTAAGGCAAGAACATTTAGTCATGCAATTATTTTGTTTTCTTGATCTGAAGCAAGTTTTAACCTTGCCATATATTTTACAGCTTATTATTGTTTGTTAAGGAGAAAGGTCTGTTTTTTACTTGGGATCTGCAGAAAAATTCTTGCTGCCAGGAAAAAAAGCCCTGTGCCCAAGAGAGGCATTTTAATTGCCAGTTCTTGACACATTCAAATAGTTTATTTTGTATCTATAAGCTGGCTTTAAGAAAAGATTTTTTTGTGCTCAGTGTTATGCTAAGTCCAACACCAGAAAACGTAATATCCTAGGAAAGCATCTCAATCTCGGGGGTGATCTTAGCCGAGTGTTCTCTGCCAGGGACCTCCAGGGGGTCAAGCCCCAAGGACATTGCTCCCCCGCCTGCCTTGAAATGATTTTCTCATATTGTTTACACAGGGACACTGGAGTGGGTGTGGCAGAGTGGAGGTGGGTGCCGCAGTTCCGGTTTTTGTTTTTTAAGATTGCAGCTCGTCAGATCACACTTTACTGTATGCTGATTTCAGCACAAGTCTAAAGGACAGGGGAAAAGGACAAACCATAACAAAGAGGGAATAGAACATCCAATGAGTATGAAATATTGTGTCCAATCCATAGGGTTAAGCTTTAAATCCACTTCTTAAGACCAGCCACTAGAGCTTCCAATTTTCATTATCCAATGGGCCTTGCTCATGGCAGCAATATCTTTTTTAGGTCGTCCAAATTATGAGTAATGTCAGTATCTTTCCAGACACCTGAAGGTGGTTCTGTAACTTTTTCATTGAGTGTTAAGCTTATTATAAGGTAGGGGGGTGACACGCAAATGTATGAAAAGAAGCATGACACCTAGTCTACATTCTAGTTTTAATAGTTGTTATGTCCTGTCTTAGGGCCCTGAAACTTACTTTCTACTTCTTCTAAAGCATTTATTTTTGACTCTAGCTTTCTATCTATAATGGATTGTTCTGTAAGGGCAACTGAAATATTTCTATTCATATCATTTACAAAATGAGCTGTATGCATTTCTTTTACCAAAGCCGTGGTTGATACAGCAAAAGAAGTCATGATTGCAATGAGAGCAGTTATACCCAAAATAAGAGCAGCTACAAATCTCTTTGGTCTCAAAAGAGCATAACGTGTTTCCAAAGTGTGTAAAGCAGTATTTTCATACCAAGGGTCCTGTTGTAAATCAACAGGAAGCATGACATAAGGTGGTCTTTTTACCAGAATCATTACAGGATATTGTTTAGCCACAGCAGAATCAATACAATTAGTAAGTTTACAAGCAGTAAAATTAATAAGATATGAATTTCCAACATATGTAATTTTTACTTGAGAATTGGAGCCTAATAACATAGCAAAGGGATAAGATACACAAGCATGGGTGGTTAAAGGAACAAGAAATTTGTCAGTAGGTTTCTTTTGTAAAATTATATTAGCACTTGCTGCTAGTCTAAAAAGATCATAATGAATGGCAGTGAAGCTTTTAATGGGGTATCTGGCAACCCAAATTGGTTCCACATACCCTGGGGAAAACCATCTTTGTAATTTTAGTGTGCTATTTTTATTTGTATAATTTTTATACATTGTTATGCTGGCATCACTTAATCTTTTAAAGTATGAAGTGTAGTCATGGATCCCTGCCGAAAGGGAAAAGTCCCAGACCTCCACATTAGTTTTCCTGGGAATGTGTCTTGAAGCAGGTTCATACATAAAACCACAGGAAAGCCACCGAGGATGAAGATTAGGGTGGCTGTTCCAGAATTGATTTTTATCAGGATATTTTTCTGTACAATCAGATAGTGGTATAAAAGGAGCATTTTGAAAAGTTTCATTATTTGTCTGATATCCTAAAGTCATCATTTGCAATTCCCAAATAAATCTAGGCCCATACTTTGGGTTCACTGATGCCGGTTCAGGTGAATCAGTAAGGAAAATCCGATAATTCACAGGCAAACATCCTAATGGGGGATACCCATGCAGAGCCAAACAAATGGGGGAGGGGGGGAGTCAGATCTCCCTTCAAAATTTAATAAAGCAGAACTATTAGGTCTTTCACAATAGTCCTGAGTTCCCCCAAGCAGATCAGTATCATTAGTCAATACCTTTATATAGTCTGAATCAAGCCAGCCCACAGGATGAATTAAGGGGGGCTTTGGTATATATGCCCAATAACTTTCTCCAGACACAGCAACAGTCTGAGCAGCAACTAAAGATAACATAGCAAGGAAAATAAACTCAGGTTTTAGCGGCTTCTGTTGGGAAGTCACAAGCGTCTTCGCTTCCTTTGTCAGACGTTCCAGCTGACTCCAAGTCAGTACCGCCCTCGGAGTTAGAGTCACCCTCCTCAGCTTGGCTTCCACTTTTCTCCGTTCCTGCTTTCGCTTTCACTGCTGTCGCTTTGTGAGAGGTCGGGCGGATGAGCCGATCTGGGATCCAGATGGGGGAGTCGGCATCCTGTGGGAACACACATACATACCCCCTTCCAGAGGAAATTAAGACATCGGGGCCCTTCCAGGTCCCGGACAACAGATCTTTCCAATAAACTGAGGGGAGTTGTTCTTGTTTAAATCCTCCCCAATGTCTCATAGAAGCAGTATTTCCCTGTGAGTCGGCATTTAGATGATTAATAACCAATAAAGCATGACTCAGTAGATGGTGAGGAGAAAAGTAAGAATTTGCATTTTTAAGTCTCAGGATTTGATTTTTAAGGGTCTGATGTGTTCTTTCTATTATTGCTTGTCCTTGAGGATTATAAGGAATTCCTGTACTATAGGCAATTTTCCATTGTTGTAAGAAAGTCGCTAAGGCTTTTGATGTATAAGCAGGAGTATTATCAGTCTTTAACTTTTGTGGCATGCCCATAAGCATAAAGCTTTGTATTAAATGTTGAATCACATCCTTAACTGCTTCTCCAGTTCTAGCAGAAGCATAGACCATATGGGAATATGTATCTACTGTCACATGAACAAAGGCAAGCTTTCCAAATTCAGGGATGTGTGTTACATCCATCTGCCATAAGACAAGAGCTTTAAGTCCCCGTGGGTTGACCCCCATCTTTGGTGGATGATAAACAGGGGGACACGTCCCACAATTTTTAATTATTTGTCTAGCTTGTTCCCTAGTTAGTTTAAACATCCTTTTTAATGCTAATGCATTTTGGTGATGTAAATTATGACTTTCTTGAGCCTCTGTCACATTCATAACCAAATTTCTAGTTAAAGCATCAGCCATCTCATTTCCCTTACTCAAAGGTCCTGGCAAATTAGAATGGCCACANTGGCATGCCCATAAGCATAAAGCTTTGTATTAAATGTTGAATCACATCCTTAACTGCTTCCCCAGTTCTAGCAGACGCATAGACCATATGGGAATATGTATCTACTGTCACATGAACAAAGGCAAGCTTTCCAAATTCAGGGATGTGTGTTACATCCATCTGCCATAAGACAAGAGCTTTAAGTCCCCGTGGGTTGACCCCCATTTTTGGTGGATGATAAACAGGGGGACACGTCCCACAATTTTTAATTATTTGTCTAGCTTGTTCCCTAGTTAGTTTAAACATCCTTTTTAATGCTAATGCATTTTGGTGATGTAAATTATGACTTTCTTGAGCCTCTGTCACATTCATAACCAAATTTCTAGTTAAAGCATCAGCCATCTCATTTCCCTTACTCAAAGGTCCTGGCAAATTAGAATGGCCACGTATGTGACCAATGTAAAATTTTTCTGCTCTTTCCCTAATTAGTTTTTGAAGTATTTGTAAATGAGGTAAAATACATGAATTTCCAGACAGTAAGGCTGTCTCTATGGCTGGGAATAAGCTAACCACAAATTTTGAGTCTGTGAAAAGATTAAATTTTTCTGTATAAGTTTGAAAAGCCAAGATTACTGCTTTTATTTCTGCCTGTTGTGCAGAAATTTTTTCTTTCTCTTGTCTTACTAAGGGCTCACGATCCGGTACATAAACCACAAACCTTCCATTAGATGACCCATCTGTGAAAATACAAAGAGCGGCCTCTAAAGGCTGTTGCGAATATCTAGAGGGAAAAGTTATTTCTGTTTCCTTATAAAACTCACTTAGATAATGTTTTGGATAATGGTATTGAATTTGTCCTGTAAAGCCCTGTAAGCCTATACTCCAATCTTCACTTTCTGTTAACAATATCTCAAATTGTTTTTTATTATAAGGAATTATTATGTTATGCATTTCTTTCCCAAAAAGTTCTTTAGATCTCTGTCTACCTTCGGTTATTATTAGGGAGCACATATAAGGATAAGATGCCAACATTCTTGATTGTACGTGTGGCAAATGTATCCATTCTAATATTCCTGATTGCCATAAACATCCTGTAGGAGTATATGGAGTCTTAAAAATCACTAAGTCCCAAGGATCTGAATAGGACAATTGTTTTACTTTAGCTTGGTCAAGTTGAGCCTCAACTTTAGCCAGGGCCTGTAAGGCATCTGGTGTTACTTTTCTGGGAGACTTTGGGTTTGAGTCCCCATGCAACATCTGAAACAGAGGGCTAAGTTCCCCAGTAGTAATTTTTAAATGAGGCCCGATTCAATTAATATTACCTAATAATTTTTGAAAATCATTTAAAGTACACAATTTATCAAGCCGAATTGACATTTTTTGAGTGCTAACATAATCATTATAAATGTATTGTCCTAAATAACTTAGAGGCTTATTTCTTTGTACTTTATCTGGAGCCACTACCAATCCAAATGAAGTTAATTGTTGTAAAGTAGATTGTAATATTTGTTGATTGGTATAATCCGAGGGATGAGCCAATAATATATCATCCATGTAATGGAGAATATATGCATCAGGATACTGTTTTCTAGTAGCTAGTAAAGCCTGATCTACAAATTTTTGACATAAAGTCGGGCTTTTCATTCCCTGAGGCAAAACTTTCCACTCCTATAAGGCCTTTTAAAGTTTACTGATGGCACACTGAAAGCAAATCTCTTACAATCCTCTGGATGTAATTGGATTGTAAAAAAGCAGTCTTGTAAATCTATTATAATTATGTCCCAGCCTTTTGGAACCCCAACCGGGGATGGAAGTCCCAGCTGTAAGGCTTCCATGTCTATCATAGTAGCATTTACAGCTCTGAGATCCTGTAATAGTCTCCATTTGCCTGATTTCTTTTTAACAAATATTGGGGTGTTCCAGGGACTATTACTTTCCTCTATATGTCCTTTTTGAAGTTGTTCCTCTATTAATTGTTCAATAGCCTGTATTTTTTCTTCTGTCAGGGGCCACTGGTTAAGCCATACAGGCTCATCTGATTTCCAATCTATTTTATCTGCACATAAAGAGCTTCCAATGGCCCCTATGAAAAACACTGTTCATTTAAGTTGTCTGAAGTTACTAATTTAAGATCCATGTCACTCATAATATCTCTGCCCCACAAGGAAAAAGGCAGGGAAGGAATGACATAAGGCTAATAAAGCCTGTCTTTCCATCAAGCTCCCACTTTAAGAGTTGAGAACTTTGGGCTACATTGGAAACTGTGCCCAATCCTGTCAACGAGGAAAAGGTATTTTGTGAAGGCCAGGAGGATGGCCAATCTTTTCCTGCTATACAAGTCTTTGTCAGCTCCCGTATCAAAAGGTTTTAAACATTTCATTATTTTTATAATTTTAAAGGGTCGGCTTTTTTTAAATCTTGGACCCAAGCAATCACATCAGAAGACCCAAACTGACCCTATCTCTTTTTTGTTTTAAAATTGGATTTGGCAAGTTTACATAATGTATAGTAACAATAATTGAGCTATTCTTTGTCCTTTATGTAATTGAATTGTTTCTTTTAAAGGCCTGACATAATTTTTATTTCACCAGTAAAATCAGAGTCCACAACACCAGGTAAAACTTCAAAATTTTTATTATAATTGAACTATGACCGATTATCGAAACCCACATTCCCCGTGGCGAGTTCAGTGTGGAAGTGGGGACAATGCTACTCCATCTGCTGAGGACAAATTATATCCTGGGAGAAGAGAAGTCCAGCCCTGCACTTCCCATGTTGCTCTTGGGTAAATCATGAACAGTTAATCTAGGAGTTCAGGGTTTAACTGAGTAACACTTACTCTCCTCTCTTTTCGGGGCTGAGAGGCTGCAAAAATTTTGGCATTTCCTCCCTCGGAATAGGAGGCATTCGTGGAACTTAGATTACATCACTCTTCCAATGTCTGCCTTTCTGGCACCTGGGACACAGCAGGAGGGGGTCCCTCTTATCTCCTTTCACCCCATTAGGGCAAGCTCTCTGCATGTGTCCTGTCTCCCCACATTTAAACATGTGGGCTCTGAGGATCCTTGCCCTCCTCCATAAGTCTTTTTCACATAGGCGCTATATGTCTCTCCCTTCATATGCTGCAGCAAAAGCCATACCCTGGACTACTGCTGGTGAGGCATCAACACAGGCTTTGATAAAGTTCTGCAGAGTCCCTGTTTTCCTGACAGGTCTTATGAGATCCTGACAGAGAGTATTGGCTTCTCCCATGCCAATTGTTTAAGCAAGATATCTGTCCCTTCTGATTGTGGCAGCATTCTGTGAATAGCTTCCTCAAGCCTAGAAACAAACTCCTGATAAGGTTCCACAGTTCTTTGCTTTATCCCTGATAAAGTGGATCCCTTGGTTCCCGGAGGAGGCAGCTTTTTCCAAGATTCCAGAGCATTGGTAGTAACTGCTTCCAGAATGTCTCTGGGGATTTTTACCGTGACTGATTAGTAGCAAAGTCCCTGGTCCTAAAAGCATATCCATAGTGGTAGGCTCTTGAAAATGGCTATAGTCTGTTTAGATCTATCTTCATAAGTCAGTCCTCCACAGTACATAGTCCCCTGGGCTTAGAGTGGCTTGGCAGTTTGATGCAGTCGCCAGGAGTTAACCAATGACTGGCTACCATTTCCAGACCTGGATAGTATATGGTGCGGTGGGCCCAGAGGCTTTGACTGCTGATTGTAGTTCTTTTAAGACCTTAAGAGGAAGAGGCTCCCAAACAGGCTCTCCCATCAGCTCTTCTACAGGGAAAGTAAAAGAACAATCCCCATTTCTTTTTGCCTCTGCCATAGCACTTTGGAAACCAGAAGGGAGAGTAGTAAGGCAGGTGCAGGCCACTTTTTTCTTTTTCCTTCCTGGTTTTTATCACCAGTCTTTCTAACAGGAAAGCCATCATAGGGGTGTAATCTGCACGCATCCATCCTGTGTGCCATAGAGGCTGAGGAATAGAGGACCATCCCAATGATGAGAGGGAGGAGAAGAGGGAGGGGGATCAGCAAAAGGACAATCATCCCAGTCGCTCCAGTCCTCTGGTGGTCCATATTTTTTATTTTCACTTTCTGAGTTAAAGTCACCTTCGTCCTCAAAAAAATTCGTCTTTAACCCTGGTCTCTTTTTGCTTTTGAGGATTTGAGCCTGATCCCCCCTCTGTAGAGGTAAGGGATTGTGGGGACTTTCCTTCCTCATTTTCCTGTTCTTTTTTTAGATGTTTCATGTACAAGCCCTTCAAAGTCTGACCCATTAGTTAACAGTTCTTTCATTTGCAACCAAAGTGGATATGCATAATTAGGGAGTTCCCCTCACCATGTGTCTCCACATGTTCCCTCATTTCTTTGCCAATTCTTTTCCAATCTGGCAAAGCTAGAGTGCCCTCCTCTGGAAACCAAGGACTAACTTTCTTAATAAAATCTAAGAAATCCTTCAATAGTCTTTCTGAAACTTTTAATCTTTTCTGCCAACAGTGTTTAAAAACAGAAAGAAACTATTTTCTTGTTTTGACTCACGTGCCCATGGTTCCAATGATTACTCGCACTTAACTGATTATCCTTTATCGGCGAGACCCGGTTCTCTGGCGAGAAACTTCCTGTGTTCTGGAAAGAAGGAAAGAAAAGAGAAAGATTACCTGTCAAGGGTCCCTGTTTGATGCGCCAACTGCTACCGGCTAGCCCTCCAGGGGTCGTGGGTTTCTGGGATCCTCTTGGCAGGAAGAACACAGGGAAGTTGAACGGCGTGCAGAACAGAATGAAAACTAAGAGAAGTTTTTCCAAATCTGTAGCACTTTATTGAACGGGGGCAGTGATTATATAGTAGTCTTAGGAGGGCAGAACAAAGGTTGGCAAAGCTTCACATTACATAGTAGTAAGTAAAAGAAACTCATTGACGAGATACAAAACACACAGAACAGGAAACTAAAACATCACAAATTTAGTTAGGAAATGAACTTTCTTTGAAGTAAAATGTAGAAATCTCAAGAAAACCTTTACCGAAAATAACATTTAAAAAGAAAAAAGGAACATCAATAGTTTACAATTGATTACAAACCACAATTGAAAAGTTACAGCACACCAATAGTAAATACTATGTCACAGTACAAAGTTCTTTAGCAGCAGATATTGGCCTTCTATCTCTATCCTGAAGCTAGAGTAAATACATCTTAGCATCCTAAGTTAATAGTTTCTTTTTAAGTTTCTATTAAAGTCAAAACCTTATTCCTATAATATCCTAAACTATTTATTATTTTTCTAACTCTAACTGCTAATCTAAAGTTTAAATTTACTAAAAACTAGAGCTGTTCACTACTTGATCCGGCTAACAGCTTTGTTAGAGTAATTGGGTGGTGTAAGGAGACTTAGTTTCTGTCCTGCTTTACTGGAGTGTTAGAATCCAGGCGTTTAACTAGAAAAATGTCTTATCTACATCCTCTTTGTCTAGGACCAGAGGTGAGATAAAGGGGTTTTTTTTATTTTAGGTATAAGGGGAATTTTTGTTTTAACCTTAATGAAGAGATGTTTTTTCATCACACATTACCACTGGAAGTTTTCTTCAAGGAATTATGTAAGCAAGACATTACTGTTACATAATATTTTGTTTTCTTGATCTAAAGCAAGTTTTAACCTTGCCATATATATTAACAGCTTACATTAATTGTTTGTTAAGGAGAAAGGTCTGTTTTTTACTTGGGATCTGCAAAAAATTCTTGCTGCCAGGAAAAAGCCCGTGCCCAAGAGAGGCATTTTAATTGCCAGTTCTTGACACATTCAAATAGTTTATTTTGTATCTATAAGCTGGCTTTAAGAAAGATTTTTGTGCTCAGTGTTATGCTAAGTCCAACACCAAAAAAACTAATATCCTAGAAAAGCATCTCAATCTCGGGGGTGATCTAGCCGAGTGTTCTGCCAGGGACCTCCAGGGGTCGAGCCCCGTAGGACATGCTCCCCCGCCTGCCTTGAACATGATTTCTTATATTGTTTACACAGGCGACATGGAGTGGGTGTGGCGACGTGGAGGTGGGTGCCGCACTGCCCCCCAACATCTGACCCAACAGAAACAGAATCTTCATTGTTGTTGTGACAGGGTCTTCTGTAGCCCCAGCTGGCTTGGAACTCACTATGAAACCAGGCTGGGCTTGAATGTGGGGACCAAGGAGTTCCTTTTCTTGGCCCTCGAGCCTGACTAGAGTTTCAGGACCTGTCTTCAGAGTCACTTCCCATCTGAGTGACTCAGCAGACCTAGGTCAAAATGGGACTGACATGCCTAGAGACTCTTAATGTGGCGAAAGCCCATTGGCTACACCAGAAGTCGCCCCATCTCACACAAGCTGCCTTCTCCTCCTTTGACCCTACCACCATCCAAATCCTATATAAACGCTGCTCAAAAATAAAACGTGGTCAGCTTGATCAGAAATCCTGTCTTGCTGTCCGTTCTTTGTTTCTCTTGTCCCCTCATCCTCTCCTCTAGGTCATCGACCTCCGTTTTGTTCCCCACGGGTTTGGGGCACTTGAACTCATAGAGATCTGCCTGCCTCTGCCTCTGGAGGGCTTGGATTAAAGGCTTGTGTGACCATGGCCAAGGGAGAAACAGAATCTTGATGATGTAATGGCATGTTTGATGAGATGGGCTTCTGCTGCTCAGGTGAAAGGGCAGCCAAAGGACCACAGACCAGAACAAGTCACAAGACATGGATTCTCTGTAGTAGAAGGAGCGCTAGCATCATGTCTCAATTTTGCACAGTGGAGACCCCATCTGGTCTAACACAGAACTATACAATAATACATTTGTTCCTTGGAAAACCTCTACAACCTGTGAGAGATATAATAATACATTTGTACAGTCCATCTATAGCATAAGACATGAAAGCTGTATAAAGCTGTGGTCATTTGTGATGGTAACAGGAAGCTAGTTTATCCTGTGGCACTTCCTTCAACCTAACCTGCTGGTCTTGCCCTAGAGGACCCCTGTTCCCCTTCTACCCCATTTCTGTGCCTGCCCTGGCCTCTCAGATTTCCCTCAAGCCTTTCAGATGACCCGGCGTGCTGAGCACTGGCCACTGGCTACCAGCACTCTTCCTTGCAGCCTTCACTGGACCACAAGCTCCTGGGGGGCTATTTTTCTTCTCCTCTGGACCCCATGGCCAGGCATGGTCCACAGGGTGGCACAGCAGACCTGGAACATCGTTTATAAGAATCTGGGCTTGGGGCTGGAGAAATAGCTCAGCGGTTAAGAGCACCGACTGTTCTTGCACAGGACCTGGGTTTAATTCCCAGCACCCACATGGTGGCTAAGAACCATCTTTAACTCCAGTTCCAGGGGAATCTGACACCCTCTTCTGACCTCCACGGCATTGCACAACACAGATGCACCAACCTACATGCAGGCAGTACACTCATACACATTAAGAAAAAAATTTTTTTAAAAAGAAGTTAGAGGTCTGACTGAATCAGTGGGCTCCCAACCTGGCTTCCCAGGCCTTGAAGAGTTTGCCATTCAGTTTTCTGATTAAGTGCACATTCTGTTGGTGTTTCTGAGTCCCTTTGCATCTTGGCTCTGTTTTCCTCTTGACAGCCTTTCATTGAGCTGGCAGACAGCACTAGCCACATGGATTCTTGCCTCCTACCCCTGAAATTCTGGACCGGACCATTCTGGTGACATAGCCCAAGAATCAGTATTTCCACTTTACTGTGAATCTTGGAACTCTTCCCCCAGGATCACCCATGGAGCTACCACCTGCTCTAATATGGTCTCCCTGTACCCCAGCTGTCTTGGAACTTGCTATGAAGACCAGGCTGGCCTTGAATTCACAAAGATCTGCCTGCCACTGCCTCCTGGGTGCTGGCATTAAAGGTGTGTGCCACCACACCCGGCCTAATTTGGTGCACCTGTGTTGTTCAATGCCGTGGAAGTCAGAAGAGGGTGTTGGGTTCCCCTGGAACTGGAATTTAAAGATGGTTCTTAGCCGCCATGTGGGTGCTGTGACTCAAACCTGGGTCCTCTGCAAGAGCGGTCGGTGCTTAGGCCGGGCGTGGTGGCGCACGCCTTTAATCCTAGCACTTGGGAGGCAGAGGCAGCGGATCTCTGTGAGTTCAAGGCCAGCCTGGTCTACAGAGTGAGTTCCAGGACAGCTGGGGCTACAGGGAAACCCTATCTCGAAAACACCAAAAAAAAAAAAAAGAGCAGTTGGTGCTCTTAACCACTGAGCCATCTCTCCAACCCCTACACCTCTAACTTCTATGGTACTCTGAGGAAAGACATGGACAGTGACTTGCCAAAAGCCACACAGCATAAGACAGAAGCCATGGCCTCGGAAATATATAATAAAGGCTCGTCCCAGGATACACACCCATAATCCCAGCACTAGGGAGGCTGAAGCATGAGAATGCTGAACTCGAGGACATCCAGTGTGACCATTTCAAATCAAGACAAAAAAAAAAAAAAAAAAGGCAATGAGATAGCTAAGCAAGTCTGGTGACCTGAGTTCAACTCTGAAGTGACTCGGCAGATAAAGGCACTTGTTGCCAAGCTTGAAGACCTGATCGCTGGAACTCATGTATAGAAGAGCACTGATTCCAGTAAGTGGTCCTCTGACCTCTACATGCAGGCTGTGGTGTGTGTACCCACAAATGAAATAAATACAATAAAAGATCTTTTAGCCAGGTGTAGTGGTCCACACCTGTAATCCCAGCACTTGGGAGGCAGAGGCCAGTGGATCTCTGAGAGTTCCAGGCCAGCCTGGTCTACATAGTGAGTTCCAGGCCAGCTGAGGCTACAGGGAGACCCTGTCTGAAAAAGAAAAAAAAAAGGTGAAAAGAAGGCAACTCTACAAAGTTGATCTCTGTGAGTTCAAAGCCAGCCTGGTCTACACAGTGAGTCCAGGACAGCGGGCTACAGGGAGACCCTCTTAAAAAGCAAAAAGAAACAAAGAACAAGAAAAACACACACACACCAAACAACACAACAAAATAAAAATATGAAAAATTTTAAATTAAGTAAAAAAAAAAGGAAAGATGTGTCATATATGCTTTGCCCATTTCATGGAAGGACCTGCCCATTGGAAATCTTTCTACCCAAGAGGGCAGGACAGGCAGACAGAAGAAAACACCTTCTTTAATTAACCAACCTGCACAGACACCAAGGAGGTCTCAGCTCATGAGGTCCCAGTGAGAAAGGAAGCTGGTCCCCTTGCAAACCCAGTTTATAAAGCCAAAAGCTTTCAAAGCACCAATGGCTAAAACTGTTGAGTAGAAAGAGGTGGCCTTGGGGAAGGGATGGGAGAGGAAAACGCTGTCCATAGGAGGTGGCAAGGTGGCAGCCCAGCCTAAGAGGAGCTTGTCCCCTCTGACTAGGCTGTGATCACCCCAGGAACCCCTGGAAATGGGTGTTATAGCCATGGCAGATAGGACCGTGAAGTGGGGAGCAAGAAGTGATGTGGTCACCACAGCAACCATCTTCACTGCCGGGCTCCCCACTAAGGTCCCTGTGCTGTTGTCAGCTGCCTTCCTAATCCACTTCACAGCGGTGCCTGCTCCAGCTTCACAGATTGGGCACTGATGTCTGGTCTTCCTGTCTGTGGTTGCTCAGGACACAGGGTCCTCAGGGCGTCTGTGGAAGGTGAGGAAGCACTCTCCTTGTCCGTAGGAAGGATGGGACGCCAGCCTTCCTAACCCTATCCTAGTCGCCCCCCCTTCTGCCTTCAGCACTCCTGGGCTTGCTACTCTAGACGCTGGCTTCTCTGAGAGGACTATGTTGAGGTAGGTGGAGCCAGCAAGGGTTGGTGGGATTGCTTGAGGGAGTTGGGTGTGGGATTATGGGATGGAAGAACCAGGCTTCAGGACCTGGCGGGGGCTGGGGTGAATGGTAGCTCTATTTCCTGGAGGAAGAAGATTGAAAGGTTTGCCAAGGGTTGACAGAGACGGAACTGAGTCTACAAATCTTCATGTGGGTCAGGCTTTGGGTCCTGTCCATCCGGTTCCCCAATAAGAGAAGGGATGGGTATATTGCTTTAAGATGGGTGCCAGCAAGTGGGGTCAGTGGTGTGAGTGTCCAGGAGCGTCTGAGCTAGAAGGGAGCTTGGAAGTGAAATCCGGAGACCAGATGCTGGGCTGGGGAGTCGCAAGCTAGAGTACACTGGGTTTGAAGCCTGCCTCCGCCAGAGTTTTGCTGTGTGGCCTAGAGCAAATCACTTCACATCTCTGGGCCTTGTTTTTCATACCTTCAGCCTCCACCAGGGAACTGAGAGTCAAACGAGAGTTTAAAAGAATCCATCTACTATGGGATTATTTTTAATTACTCAAGGTGGGGAAACTCAGGCCTAGAGAGAGCACTTGGCCAGATGTGAGCGACAGAGATGAAACGAGCCCAGGACTCCTGCTCTAACTCACAGTCTCTTTCCCCAGGGCTGGTGAGTGAGAAGTGAGATGGGGTGCGTCCATCTGTCCTGCTATTTTCGTATGGACGGAGGGCAAGAGGCTAGGTAAAAAGGTGAGGAGGAGAGGCTGGAGAAGGAAGGAAGACCCCGGCACACACCAAGGCTGACATAAAAAATATAAACCCCAGGATTCCCCCTCCCCTGTCCTGCCCTGACCCAACCCTGAAGTCCAGCTGCCAAGGCCAGGGCCAGCGCCAGGGCCAGGGTCAAGTCCCAGTCCGAATCCTCATCTGTTCCATCGCCGCAGATCCAGGTAGGGCAACGCAAGCCGCAGTCAGTCCGTGAGCAGCAGGGGCTGTGCCTGCCCAGCACGTCGGTGCTCCCCGCAGCCATGCTCCGTCCTCCAGCCTCCAACGCAACACAGCGCAGCGTGGGGTGAGTGTGGGGAAGAAGCTACCCCGACCTGCAGGAAACAAAGGCAGGTTGGGGGCTGGTACGGAGCGGCTGTCACAAGCGGGGAGGGGGGGGGCGGCGCAGATCAGATGCTTACTCCTCTCCCACTCCTCCAGGCCCTTCTTCCCCCTACACTGACAACCCCTGCTGCTAGTTGCACCCAGTCCCGCCCGTTCAGAGACCCACGTGTACAGAGGCTGCAGCTGTAAATGCGACGTCTTCTGCGGTGCCTGGTATCCCTAGGAGTCAAAGCCACCGATGAAGTCAACTTTCGGAAGGGAAGAGGGCAGAACTATGGGAGGCTGGGTTCTGAAAGGGAAGAACCCGGGAAGGACCCCACCTCCAGTGAGCTCAGCCTGGGAAAGGGCTTGAGTGGGGCTGGAATGGGGCCAGGCCACGAGGGACTGGAAACTCCGTGTGTGTGTGTGTGTGTGTGTGTGTGTGTGTGTGTGTGTGTGTGTGTGTGTGAAGTTCCTCCCCGCTGTAGGGTAGGCGGGCTGTCCTATAGGAGCAAAGCTCTTAGGGGTGAGGTAAGACCACTTAGAAGTTGGAACCCGCTTGGTTATGTAGACCCCATCCACCCCCACAGCCTGCCTCTTTACTTTAGAAGCTGGACTTCTGCGAATCAAGGAGCCCTGTCCAGGGTGCTGAACGTACAGGCGTGCCGCCGGTGGGGGCTGACCCACATCCCTGGAGGAGGTGTACTCAGAGCTGCCTTCCTCCTCCAGAAACACTTTGCTCACGTTAACAGGCGAACACGAAGCCGAACAGCTGGGGGAGGTGATGACAGTCAGGAAGGGAAGAGAAGCCTGTCCTCTCCCTCCTCCCCATCACATCAGCACCGAGACCAAAGCAAACATCTAACAAATTCAAGTTGAATGCCTACACTTAAAAGTCCTATCATTCTTCATGTGGGAGTGTGACTTCAGACAAATAGTTAGTCACTTTAATTCTGGTCTTCCAAGTTAGGCAGGGGCTTTACTGGCTTGTTAAAGTGAAAGGATTATGAGGCCCTTCCTGTGTACAGTGCCTAGGGCAGGGCTGGGCCTCTCATAAATGGGACTCCTTTATGTATTTATGTATTTTTTTTTCTTTTTGAGACAGAGTCCCCTGTAGTTCTGGCTATCCTGGAATTTACTATGTAGACCAGGCTGGCCTTGAACTCAGAGATCTGCATGCCTCTGCCTCCCAGTTATTGAACTCACAGATTAAAGGCATATGCTTATTAATGTATTTATTGAAAGTCTCATGTAGTCTAGGCTGGTTTTGAGCTGGCTATGTAGCCAAGGCTAACCTTGAGCTCCTAATCCTCTTGGCTTTGCCTTCCAAGAGTTCAGATTGCAACTGTACGCCACCTTTCCTGACTGGGGCTTCTATTTGGAGCCCTTTTCTAAGTCTTACAACTCTCTGAGGTTGGGATCAACTCTGTGTGAATAAAAGAGCAAATGGCCTAGCCAAGGTTACCAGGGGTGTACTAGATATTTAAACCCAGCTGTATCAGCCTGGTATCTCATCCCATTCATGACATCTGCCCACACCATTAATGGTGACTGGGTAAGGGTGATGGAAGGAATCACAGATACAGATCCAGGTAGATCTGGCTAGACCCCCCCTTTTTTTTGAGAGAGGGTCTCCCTGTAGCCCCAGCTGTCCTAGAACTCTATGTAGACCAGGCTGGCCTTGAACTCACAGAGCTCCAACTGTCTCTGCCTCCCAAGTGCTGGGATTAAAGGTGTGTGCACCACCACGCCTGGCCTGACCCCTCCTTAACTAGGGACAATGGGAATAAGGGGGGTGTTGTAAACAAACAGACTAGACTCACAGCTAAGAAGATCTGCAGGGCACTGCTGAGGGCTTCAATGTAAGGGTAGTCAAGCAGGCAGCCAGTGACGGAGATGACATGGTGGTCTTCCAGGGCCAGACGGGAGTTCAGAACAGGGGTCACCAGGCAGCCTGGCCCATTCTCCATCCACCATGAGCGGTGCAGGGATGTGTTGAAAGTCATGATAAAGTCCCGGTCCTGGGGGCAAAGGGGCCTGGGATACTGAGCCGGGAGGTGGAGAGGGGGAGCAGGATACTCCCCAGACCCCACTTTGAACTTGTTTGAACCTGGACTTTTTTTTGTCTTTTTGAGACAAGGTCTCCCTTTAGTCCTAGCTGGCCTGGAACTCACTCTGTAGACCAGGCTGGGCTTGACCTCACAGAGATCCACCTGCATCTGCCTCCCAAGTGCTAGGATTAAAGGCCACCTTGCCAGGCTTTTGACCCTGGACTCTTGACAGCTTCCTCTGGCTTGATTTGGAAGACCACACCTGGATGTCCACACTGGGCCAGCAGGTGGCAGTAGATGACCATGCAGGCATAACACTCCTATTGCTGAGATGGAAAAGGGTTGGAACTGAGCCCAAAGGAGTCCCTGGATTTCAGAGTTAGAAGGCATACTAACAGTCACTAGGTCTAATTCCCCAGGCATTGGTGAAATCCTCAATACAGGCACCCATACAGCCCACTAGGTCTCTAACACTCTCCTGTGTAACTCTGGACAAACCTCTCCTCTCCTTGCTCTGTGGTCTCCTGTTTGATACAGGGAGAAGGGGCTGGCCTGGGTCAGATGTTTACACACAGCGTGTGCAACCCAATGCTTATCAGTGCTAATAACACTCCTTCAGTCAGACCGAAACTCACAGTGCTGACCAAGTGCTAAGCACATAAACGGGATCAAGCTTTATCTCTTCCGAAACCACACAGGGTGTGGGGGAGTTTGGGGAGGATCGTGTGTACGTGTGTGTGCAAGCATGTGTGTGCATTTGAAGGCAAGAGGATGACACTGGGATTCTTCCTCATAGTGTGTGCATGTGTGGGGTGTGTCAGGGGAGGCCCGAGCATGCTGCAGAGCACAAGGGGGTTCTCTGAGGAGTTCTCTTTGTTCTCTTTTCTCCTTCAACTGGGGGATCCTGGGGTTGTGCTCAGGTCACTGGGCTTAGAAGGCAGTGATTGTTTTAACCACGGGGCCATCTCATTAACCCCACCTTATTTCTGAGACAGGGTCTCTCATGGATTTGGTTAGAGTGGCTGGTGACTGGGTAAGGGTGATGGAAGTTTTATGTGGTGCTGGGGACCTGAACTCTGGGACTTTACCAACTGAACCATCTCCCTAGGGCCGTCTACAGGAAGAAATCAGAGCTCAGAGGGAACACACCAGTCAAACAGCCAGGAAATGTTAGAGCAGACACTTAGAGCAGGGGCAAACCACAAAGCCCAAGTTCAATTCACATATATTATCTCTTTTATTTCTTTAAAAAATTTTTTTTAACTTTTATGTTTCTCATTTATTTTTTTTTTATTTTATTTATTTTTGTATGTGTTTGAATGTACTGTCTGCATGCAGGTCCGTGCACCCGTGTCGTGCAATGCCGCAGAGGTCAGAAGAGGGCATCAAACTCCCCTGGAACTGGAGTCAAAGACGGTTCTCAGCCGCCATATGGGTGCTGGGGATCGAACCCGGGTCCTATGCAAGAGCAGTTCGCACTCCTAACCGCTAGGCTATCTCTCCAGCCCTATTTATTTATTTTTATGTGTATGAGTGTACTGTCTTCATTGCATGTAGGTTGGTGCACCCGTGTCATGCAATGCCTCAGAGGTCAGAAAAGGGCATTGGATTCCCCTAGAACTGGAGTTAAAGACGGTTCTTAGCTGCCGTGTGGGTGCTGGGACTCGAACCCGGGTCCTCTGGAAGAGCAGTCGGTGCTCTTAACTGCTGAGCCATCTCTCCAGCCCCCTATCTCTTTTATTTCTAAAAACAGAAGTTGTGTCTCTCTGGCGTTGCTCTTCCTGCTAAACAACTCTACTTTCTTCAGTAGTTCTCCACGTGACATGCCTTGTTCAATTTTCCCTGAACAAACACCAACTGGTCTCTTTGCTTTCTGAAAAATATTGATCAAGACTGGATCCAAATCTTTGTGTGATATTTTTACCTCCTTGCTCGGATTCAACCCTGAAGTCTAAGAGTAGCTTTCTAGGCCAACACACTATTGTTTTTTACTGAGCTGATGCTGGTCAATTGTCCCTAAATCCCAGATCATCTTCACACCAAATGTCCCACCATTTTTTTTTTAATTTTATTGTTGGGGCCGGAGAGATGCCTCAGCGGTTAAGAGCATCGACTGCTCTTGCAGAGGACCCGGGTTCGATTCTCAGCACCTACATGGTGGCTAAGAACCATCTTTAAGCCAGGAGTGGTGGTGAGCCCCTTTAATCCTAGCACTCAGGAGGCAGAGGCAGGTGGATCTCTGTGAGTTAAAGGTCAGCCTGGTCTACAGAGTGAATTCCAGGCCAGCTGGTGCTATAGGGAGACCCTGTCTCGAAAAAAACAAAAAATAAATAAATAAATAAAATAAAGGTCAGCCTGGTCTACAGAGTGAATTCCAGGCCAGCTGGTGCTATAGGGAGACCCTGTCTCAAAATATATATTGTTTAAATTTTTTTCATGTGTATGAGTATATTGCCTGCATGTATGTAAATGGACCTATGCATGCCCACAAGGTCAGAAGAGGCCATGGGATTCCCTGGAACTGGAGATGGTTGTTAGCCACCATGTGGGTGCTGGGAATCAAACCTGGGTCCTCTAAAAGAGCAGCTGAACCATCTCTCCAGCCACCCCCCCCCCATTATTTTTGCAAAATACAGAAGGAAGTCAGAAGGAAGAATATGGGTGAAGTGGGCTGCAGAGACTGAACGTGCATCAGGAAAGAGGTGTGTTGAAGAGATGATGTCCCAGGCCTAGGTGAGGGATGGAAAGGTCGGCTGTGTTCTGCGCACCTTCAGGCCTGAAGCTTACCTGCGACAGCTGTCCAACCTCCAGATAGAAGCAGATGATAAAGGCATTCCAGCCGACCCAGAGCACCAGCCAGGCTGCATACTGTGGAAAGCAGAGGTGGATTCAGGGTGGGGCCTGGGGAGGTGGGGGGGGGGTGAGTCAATGGAGACAGTTTAAGGGAGAGGCGGGGACTCTAGCAGGGGAAGTCGGTAATATCTTTCTCACTCTGAGCCCACGGAAGCTTACAAGTGCACATCCACCTTTCACAGCTTCCAAGTTGTGTGTCTTTTCCCTATCACTAGCCCAAGGTCCAGGGAGGGCTGAGCTTCCTGGGATCACACAGCTAGGAGGGAAGACTGGCCATTAACTCAGGTCCTCAGAGAGGGACACCCTCTAAGTGTACTTCAGTCACTCTGAGGAGTTCATTAAAAATATAAACTGAGGGGCTGGAGAGATGGCCTAGCGGTTAAGAGCACCGACTGCTCTTGTAGAGGATCCAGGTTCGATTCCCAGCATCCACAGGACAGCTGAAAACTGTCTTTAACTCCAGTTCCAGGGTAATCTGACGCCCTCTTCTGACCTCCACAGCATTGCATGACATGGGCACACAATCCTGCATACAGACAGTACATTCATACACATACGAATATAAATAAAAAATTTAAAAATATATATATAAACTGAGCCAGGCATGGTGACGCATGCCTTTAATCCCAGCACTCAGGAGACAGGGACAGGTGGGTCTCTGTTGAGTTCAAGGCCAGCTTGGTCTACAAAGTGAGTTCCAGGACAGCTGGGACTGGAGACCCTGTCTCAAAAAGACAAAAAACAAAACAAAACAAAAAACCCAAGAGCCGGGTGTGGTGGCACACGCTCTTAATCCCAGCACTCAGGAGGCAGAGGCAGGCAGGAACTCTGTGAGTTCAAGGCCAGCTTGGTCTACAAAGTGAGTTCCAGGACAGCTGAGCCAGCTGGGGCAAACAAATTAAAAACAATATTAACAACAAAACAAGGGGCTGGAGAGATGGCTCAGCAGTTAAGAGCATGTACTATTCATGCAGAGGACCCACCTCTGTTCTCAGTACCCACGTGGTAGCTCACAACCCTCTGTAAGTCCAGTTCTATGGGTTCTGACATCCTCTTTAGGTCTCTACACACACAAGGGCTCACACACACGCGCGCACACACACACACACACACACACACACACAGCTGGTTGTCATGATGCATGCCTTTTATCCCAGCACTTGGGAGGCAGATAAATGTCTATGAGTTCAAACCCAGCCTGGTCTATGTAGTGAGTACCAAACCAGCCAGGGCTACATAGTGAGATCCTGTTGGAAGGAGAGGAAGGGGAGCAACACATTTCTTCAGATGTATTGAGGATTCTGAATCACTGGGGTTGGTGTTCAGGAGCTGTTTAAAAAGCTCAACCCGGGCTGGAGGAATGGCCTAGCGGTTAGGAGCGCCGACTGCTCTTGCAGAGGACCCAGGTTCAATCCCCAGCACCCACATGGTGGCCAAGAACCATCTGAAACTCCAATTCCAGGAGAACTCCAGTTCCAGGGGAGTCTGATACCCTCTTCTGACCTCCGCGGCATTGCACAACACGGGTGCACAGACTTGCATGCAGACAGTACATTCATACACATACAGAAATAAATAAAATTAATAAAATAAAATAAAAAATAAAAAATAAAAAGCTCAAGCTGTTGGGGCTGGAGAGATGGCCTAGCGGTTAAGAGCGTGACCGCTCTTACAAAGGACCCGGGTTCGATCCCCAGCACCCACATGGTGGCCAAGAACCATCTGAAACTCCAGTTCCAGGGGAATCCGAGACCCTCTTCTGACCTCCGCGGCATTTCATGACACAGGTGCACAAACCTGCATGCAGACAGTACATTCATACACATACATAAATAAATAAAATTTTAAAAAAAATTAAAAAAAAAAGCTCAAGCCGGGCATGGTGGCACACGCCTTTAATCCTAGCACTTAGGAGGCAGAGGCAGGCAGATCTTTGTGAGTTCAAAGCCAGCCTGGTCTACAGAGTGAGTTCCAGGACATCTGGGACTACAGGGAGACCCTATCTCAAAAAGACCAAAAAAATAAAAATAAAAATAAAATAAAAATAAATAAAAAGCCCAGAAGACTGTGACTCTGGTGATACTTCTAGAAACTTTTCAGATATTGTGCCACTAGAGAGCAAGTGCCTTGTCTGTCTTATTCATGGTGTAATGCCAGTGCCCAGCTCCAAGTGGCAGGGGTAGGCCAGATGGCTCAGAAGGTAAGGATACTTGCTGCCAAGCTGAGTTTGATCCCCAGGGCCAGCATGGTGGGAAGAGAGAACCAACTCCAGGAAGTTGTCCTCTCATGTCATAGCATGCATTCCCCCTGCTCCAGTAAACGTAAAAGCGAAACAAAAACCCCAAACCCTGCAGGCAGTCAGTGGCTTGTGAAGTGTTGCAGCCATAGCTTATAACTGAGGGAGAGGGCTGGGGTTTAGAAAATGAGGTGGGAAGGACACACGAGGATGCACTCTCCTTCTTGGGCAGGAGCCTTGATTCTTCTAAGTGGTTGTGCTCTGAATGAGAAAGAAGGCAATTAACAAGGGACACTGGGACTTTGGAACAGAGACAGGAAGTCATCCTGAATCCATGCCCGATTATCATAGTGGGACATCAACTCTCACTGACTGTGGCTGGAGCCTAAGAGCAGCGAGGACCCATTGAAAGGCTGGGGTAACAGACCAAGGTCATGAAAGTGACTCACCTGGGCCCTGGTTGCTCATCTCATCGCTTCCCTCCCTTCCATCTGTCATGGGTGCTAAGTGGCCAGGATTAATGGGTGCAGCTCCAGCATTCCTTCTACCCACCACATCTTACCTACAGATATGGCCTTCTGGGGAAACAGGATCTTCCCTCATGACCCAAGGGAATAGGATGCAGTCCCAGGGGCCTTCACCTGGCAAACTGGTGATGATTGTGGCTTGGGGCTCCCTAAGAACTGAAGACGTGCTGCCTAAGGTGAAAAGGACTTTCATTGGGCCCTGACATCTGGTTCCTGGAAGCTGAGATTTTAGGAGGTGAGAGATGACCTAGAATGAGTGAGTGTGAGTGTGAGTGTGGGGGGGAGCTTGTTACTACAAGTGTCAAGTGCAGATGTGGTAATCTACTGAAAACCTTTCCCTTGATGCAACCACCTGAATAGGCACCAAGGACCAACAGGGAGTATGGGCCAAGCTGGCTGAGAGCAGGAGTCTGGGAGACCACTGAGACCGGACAAAGGGGACTTGGGGAGGGCTCTGGGAACAGCATCAGACCCCATAGGGCCTCACTACATAGAAGTCCAGGCTAGCCTCACACTTACAATCCTAAGTCTCCCAAGCTACGGAATTACAGATATGCATCACCATGTTCAGCCAGACTACATCCTCAGTGAACGTTAGTCAGCAGCGGAAGGCTTCGGTAGAACCTTGGGAAATTCAACAGGATGCAACTCACCCCTCCTCTGTCCCACAGCTTACAGAGGCCATGTGGTGCTGTGTGGGAGCCCTAGCTCCACACCTGATGCACCAATTCTGCCTCTGCCTTTCCTAACTGTGTGAGCTTAGGACGCCTCCTAAGTACTCTGAGCCTCCGCCTCCTCTGCTGGCTAAGCGGATGTCGTAGGTTGAGTGTAATGGTGAGACACAGTTCACCAAATGACATCTCTTGCTTATGTTTGCATTATCCCCTTGGGAGATTCTCCACTGAGGCAGCTTTGGGATCTGGACATTTGTTTTTGTTTTTGTTTTTTTCTTTTTTGAGACAGGGTCTCCCTGTAGCCCCAGCTGTCCTGGAACTCACTCTGTACATCAGGCTGGCCTTGAACTCACAAAGATCCGCCTGCCTCTGCCTCCCGAGTGCTAGGATTAAAGGCGTATGCCAACATGCCCGGCGGGATCTGGACATTTGTGCCCCTCTGGACCCCTGGGGTTGGAGGTAGTTCTGGGTAGAGAGATAGGAAGGGCTGCACAGGGAGGGCGAGGGCGAGGAGAGGGATACCAGGATGAGGTACCGGGAGCGATACTGCACAGTGCCAAAGATGCCCAGGATGACGGCCATGATGTGCAGGAAGTTGGCAAGGATGGGAGCCCACTGGTAGCCCAGGAAGTCAAAGATCTGCCACTGCAGCGCAGCCACCTGTGGAAGAGACAGGCTGTAATCACTGGGACTAGAAAGGACAGAGATTCCTCCTTGACATCGCAGACTATAATGATGACAAAATGAGACTGAGAGGCACCCAGTCCCTCAGAACCAAAGGGATGGTGGGAGAAGTCAGGGCCCCAGGGACTGATCATGACTGCGGTAAGTGATGAAGACGTGAGTCAGCTTCCTGCCAGTGGCTCCAGCCTCCCCTGAAGGGAAGCCTTTGAGGGGAGGGTACAGACTAGCAAGAGAGAAGGCTGAACCGTGACCGTGGAGGGCCCAGGGAGTCCCCTGAGTTGGAGACAGCTATCCCAGGAACCCCTAACTGGAAGTTGTCTGGGCCCACAGAGGCCCCAGGATCACAGTAAAGGGATTTTTCTCATTTCTTCCACAAATTTGTTTGGAGACAAAGTCTCAGTCTGTAGCCCAGGCTCATCTGGAACTCTCAGTAATCTGCCAGTCTGATCTACTCCCAGCACTAGGAAGACTAAGGCAGGAAGTTTTCAAGTTCAAGGCAACCAAGGCAATTTATCAAGCAAGATCCCCTCTCAAAAGGGGAAGGGTGTGGAGAGGGAGAGAGAGAGAGAGAGAGAGAGAGAGAGAGAGAGAGAGAGAGAATGCAAGTATGGCCAGAGAGGTATCTCTGGGGTTAAGACCACTTGTTGTTCTTCCATAGGACTTGAATTCAGTACCCAGCACCCACATGGCAGCTGGATCACCTTCTTCCAGCCTTCACAGGCAGCACACAAATACCATTATGCATACAGGCAACTGAAACACTTGTACTTGTAGGGCTGGTGGCACACACCTTTAATCCCAGCACTCAGGAAGCAGAGGCAGGTGGATCTTGCTGAGATCCAGGTCATCCTGGCTGCAGCTACAGGGAGACCCTGACTCAAAAAAACTTAAAAATAAATCACACACACACACATATATAAAATGTATACCCAATGCATACAATGCCCAGAGAGATCAAGAGATAACATTGAATCCCCTGGAATGGAAGTTAGCTTCCATGTGGGTGTTGATAACTAAACTCAGATCTACCCCCCCTCCACCCGGGTCCAACTCAGATCTTCTTAAAGAGCAGCCAGTGCTCCTAACCACTGAGCCATCTACCTAGGCCTGGAACTTGCTATGTAGATCAGGCTGTCCTTAAACCCATAGAGATGCACCTGCCCCCATCTGCCTCTGCCTCCAGAATTCTGGGATTGAAGCAATGCACCAATAGGCCAAGCTTAAAATTTTTAAGTTGGGAGTCTGGAAATACAGTTCAGTGTTAAGAGCACTTGTCTACCATTGGCAAGACTCAGATTGGATCTCTGCACTGGAAACAACAAAAATCCTAGTGGATAGAGAGGTTCTGCCTAGGAGTGAGGATGGGAGGATCTGGGTCAAGTGTAAGACCCCAGGGCCTCTTCCTGGCAAGGAAAAGGAAGATATGGGCTGATGCCACCACACAGATGGCATAGCTTGGGCAAGAACCAAAGAAGCTACGGGCTCAGGCAAGACACATAGGGAGCCTGGCAGTGCCAGGACCAACCCTGGCATCTTCCCATCTGCCTCCTGTTGGTAACACCCCTAGCAAGGCTCTGTAGATTAGCAGAAAGGCAGGCCTGGGATCATGTCATTTTGAGGAAACAGAACATGAAACTCAGAGAGGAAAAATAACTTGCCCAAGATCACACAGTAGGTGGGTAGCAGAATAGACCTTTCTCTCTTCTACCTGTCCCATCTAGGAACCAAGTTTTCCATCAAATATTGGCTCAGGAGTCAGGAGGCACAGGTGGACAGTGGGGAGTGTGCCTCTGACTGCTGGGGGACTTTGGGCAGGTCACCTGCCCTGCTGTGCCACGGGGCCCTTGCCTGTACACAGTGGTCACTGGACTATACAATGCAGCCTCGACTTCTAGAGTTGGCCTACTAGGCTTGCTTAGGCCCTGTGCCCTACTTCTCTACTGGTTTTCCTCCTCAGTTCTTCCCCGACTACTGGTTTTTTAGCAGCCCCTCAGGCTTGATATCAGGCACCTTTATCTGCCGAACCAGCTCACCAGCCCCCAACTCCCATTCTTTCCGCCTCCTCCTGGACTCTGCCTGGCCTGGCAACTATCTGGATCCACTAACTGCTGGCTCTGGTCCCAGGGAGAAAGGTGCCCATCAGAGGCTGTCTGGGGTTGCCTAGTCTCACAGCATACCTGGGAGACACCTGGTCCCATGCCCACACACACCTCGACTCTCACAACCCCATTCCTGTGACCTCGCTGATGGAGTAACCACACAACCATCACATAAACTAGCAGATGATGACCTATGGCCTGAAAGGATCCGGCCAAATCCTTCACTGCTGCTCAGTACTGTTCCTAGCAACTGACACAGGAGCTGAAGTGCTGCCTTCACTTCCTTTCCTTTCCCGGAGTCCTGGGTCATGGAAGGGTGGCTCAACTGTCACTCTCCGTAGGTGGGAAGGACCCCTGACTGTCTCACCCCTAACCCTGGAAGTTGGCCTGCTCAGTACGGCCATTAGTCATTCTCCTTGCAACTTCACAATGAAAACCGCTCTGGCTTTCAGCTCTGACCACCGTCCACCCGAGCTCCAACCCCTCCTTACCCACCAGCTCCTCGGCTGGTTTACATCACTGGGGTAGGCTCTGTGCTCTCCACCCCTAGGAAATAGTGTAGAAGAGGCAGATAGGGAACCAGACAGTCCAGTCTAGCCAGTCACATGGGCCACACCCGAGTGAAGCAGACGTAAAGACAGCCCTGTAGCTACATGTAGTAGTGTACTCTTCTGATTCCAGGGCTTGGGACACTGAGGCAGGAGGATTCCAAGTCTGAGGCCAGTGCACGTTATACATTAAGACCCTGTCTCAAAATGCACAAATAGGAGCTAGAGAGATGATGGCTCAGTAGTTAAGAGCACTGGTTGCTCTTGCTGAAGACCTAGGTTCAAATCCCAGCGCCCAGGGAATCCAACACCCTGTTCTGTCCTTCTCCAGCATGGCATGACACAGGTGCACTTATACACATGCAAGCATAACGCTCATACACATAAAAATAAATAAAAGGCCAGGCGTTGTGGCACACACCTTTAATCCCAGCACTCGGGAGGCAGAGGTAGGCGGATCTTTGTGAGTTCAAGGCCAGCCTGGTCTACAAAGTGAGTTCCAGGACTCTGTAGCTGGGGCTACAGGGAGACCTTGTCTCAAAAAGACCAAAAAAAATAATAATAATAATAATAATAAATTTAAAAAAATAAAAATAGGGCTGGAGAGATGGCCTAGCGGTTAAGAGCGCCGACCACTCTTACAGAGGACCCGGGTTCGATCCCCAGCACCCACATGGCGGCCGAGAACCGTCTGAAACTCCAATTCCAGGAGAACTCCAGTTCCAGGGGAATTCGAGACCCTCTTCTGACTTCCGCGGCATTGCACGACACGGGTGCACAAACTTGCAGTGTTCAGACAGGTAAAACATTGATACACATACAGAGATAAAAATAAATGCCGAGGCGTGGTGGCATACGGCCTTTATAATCCTAGCACTTGGGAAGCAGAGGCACTCGGATCTCTGTGAGTTCAAGCCAGCTGGTCTACAGAGTGAGTTCCCGACCGCCAGAGCTACAGGGAGACCCTGTCTCACAAAAAGACCAAAAATAATAATATAATAATAATATAAAATAAAATAAAAAAAAATAAAAATAAATAAATAAATAAAAGCCAGGCATAGTGCACAACAACTTTAAAAAAATTTTTTTTGTGTCTTTTCGAGACAGGGTCTCCCTGTAGCCCCAGCTGTCCTGGAATTCACTCTGCTAGACCAGGCTGGCCTTGAACTCACAAAGATCCATCCTGTCGCCTCCCAAGAGCTAGGATTAAAGGTGTGTGCCACACACCTGGCTTAATTTTTTTTTTTTGCTTTTTGAGACAGGGTCTCCCTGTAGTCCCAGCTGTCCTGGAATTCACTCTGTAGACCAGGCTGGCCTTGAACTCACAAAGATTTCGCTGCCTTCGCCTCCCAAGTGCTAGGATTAAAGGCGTGCACCACCACGCCCGCTTAAATTTTTTTTTTTTATGTGCTGATGACTGTCGCATGCAGGTCTGTGCACCTGTGTTGGCAATGCCACAGAGTCAGAAAGATGGATTCTGGCTGATTAGCGTTTCAGCGCCATTGTCTGGATCGCCTTCGCAAGAAGTCGCCTTATCACAGGATCTCGCCCGACATCTTTTAAATATAATTGGGGGGTTGTAAGAATCTCAGTGGATGGCTGGAGAGATGGCTAGCGGTTAAGAGCGTCGACCGCTCTCACAAGGACCCGGGTTCGATCCCCAGCCCACATGGCGGCTGGAACCGTCTGAAACTCCAACTCCAGAGAACTCCACTCCAGGGGAATCCGACGCCCTCTCTCCTCCCAGCATTGCACAACACGGGTGCATAGACTTGCATGCAGACAACATCGTACACTACAGAATAAAATAAAAATTAATAAAAAAAATTTAAAAAAATTTAAAAAAAGAAGTCTCAGTGGGTAAACATGCTGGCTGCCAGGCCTGATAAATTGAGTTTTTTTTTTTTTTTTTTTTTTGGTCTTTTCGAGACAAGTCTCCCTGTAGCCCACAGCTGTCCTGGAACTCACTCTGTAGACCAGGCTGGCCTTGAACTCACAAAGATCCCGCTGCTCTGCCTCCTGAGTGCTAGGATTAAGGCATGCCCACCATGCCGGTGATATTGAGTTTGATCCCTGGACTCCATGAAAAGAGAAAGAGACCCACTCCTGTTGTTCTGTGACCTCCACATGCATACTGTATCACAAGTGAGCATGTGCATGTTCATGTATATAATAATTTTTTTTTAATTTGCCTAGCGGTTAAGAGTGCCAACTGGTCTTGCAGAGGACCCGGGTTCATTCCCCAGCACCCACATGGTGGCTGAGAACTGTCTTTAACTCCAGTTCCAGGGGAATCTGACACCCTCTTGTGACCTCCGAGGCATTGTATGACAAGGGTGCACAAACCTACATGCAGACAGTACATTCATACACATAAAAAATAAAATTAACTTTATTATTATTATTATTGTGGAGTGTATATGGGCGTTAATGTGAGTCTAGGCATGTACGTGCCACCATGTGCATGTGGTGGAGGTCTGATGACAACTTCTGGGTGTCGGTTCTCTCTCTCTTTTGTGGGTTCCAGGGATCCAACTCAGACCATCAAGCTTTGGAGCAAAGGCTTCTACCCACTGAGCTATCTTGCCAGCAGCCCCCCTCCCCTCTTTTTGGCAACAGAGTCTCATCTTGACCACTCTGGGCTCAAACTCACTATGTAGCCAGGTTGCCAGGGCAATCCTCCTGTCTCAGCTCTGGAATGCTGGGATCATTAAGTGTTACAGTTTGAGGAGGAAACCAAGTCACTGTGTGGCAGCAGTGATGCAGCTCATTGACAGTGAAGGAAGGAAGTGAGACTGTCTCCCCATATGGCTGCACTGGCTCAAGCACCATCACCTGATGGCTGCTGTGACCGGAAGTCACGAGCAGCTTCCCCATGTCCAGTACTTTGATGGGAGGGACTTTCGGAAGCCAGGAAATCTATCTGCTCCTTTAACAAAGACTTCCATTGAAGTGTGCTGAGGGAACGGCCAGCCCTGGGGGGTTTCTACGTGGTCAGTCTACAAGTTAGATGGAAGAAGCTTGTAGAATCTTTCCTATGAAAAGCAACTTGCACAGCCTCCTCTCAGACCTCCACCACACCTACCTAGTGTTTTTTCTAGATACAAATGTGGGGGCTGGAGAGATGGCTCAGTGGTTAAGCTGCTCTTACAGAGGATCTGAGTTCGGTTCCCAGCAGCAACTCGGCAGCTCACAACCAGTTTTAGGGGATCCAATGCCCTCTTCTGACCTCTCTCTCTCTCTCTCTCTCTCTCTCTCTCTCCACACACACACACACACACACACACTACACACACACACACATACACACACACATACAAAATCTAAAAAAAAAAAAGTTAAAACCACAAATATCACTGGGGCACACCTTTAATCCCAGCACTCGGGAGGCAGAGGCAGGTGGATCTCTGAGTTCAAGGCCAGCCTGGTCTACATAGTGAGTTCCAGGACAGCTTACAGGGACACTCTGTCTCAAAAAGACCAAAAAAACAAACAAAAAACAACAAACAACTACAGTTGTAACCAAAGTCACATAGGATGAGTCCTTGACACTAGGCCCAGCCAAGGACAAGGACGAGTCTCTCCAGGCCCAACTCAAGGCTATATTCTCAAGCCTTGACTCCCGTAAGTCTGGGTGCTGCCTCCCAGACCGGCCATCCTGCCCCACTTCCAACCCCACTGGTATCCCTTCCTTGACCCTTCCCTGTCTCAGGACTGTCCTCCAGGTCTTTCTCCATCTCTGAAAACCAATTTGTTTTTTGTTTTTTGGGGTTTTTTTTGATTCAGGGTCTCAATATGAAGCCCAGGTTGGCCTTGAATTCAAGATCCTCCCACCTCAGCTTCCAGAGGGCTGGACCACCACCACTATGTCCAACATTCATTGCAATTTTCCTCTTTCTGACCTGGTCCATTTTTGACATTTTACACCCCGAAGTGTCCAGATACATGAGCTGAAAACCTCGATTTCAGGTCAAGTCCCCTTCCTGTTCCCTCATCCCCAGGCCTACGGGTCACCACACCCTGGCTGATGGAACGAATCTCCAATCAAACCACTTCCTCCGGTCATCTATTCCCTGACCTGGCATTTGCAGCCCTCCTCTCCCAGCCTACTCCAAGTCTGACCCACCCCTCTCTCCAGAGTGAAACCTTGGGCTCCATGGCTGCCCTTCCCTTGGCCCTCAGCTCCCCCACCCCCAAACCCTGATTATTTATTTATCAGGTAGCTGCCGGCTGAGGGGGATGCTGTTGCCATGGGAACCTGCAGCCCCTTGTCAGGGCTGCCTCTGGTCTCAGTAGGATGCTCTTGTCTGTCTAGACTCCAACCCCAGGAGCTCAAACCCCAGTGGGGGCAGGGGAGGGGTGAATAATACAGATGGATCCGGCTCAGCCTCTGGGGCAAAGGCAGGGACGGAGCTGGGTCACCTGTCAATTTGGCAAGTCAACTACTTCCCAGGCCAATGTTCCAGCAAGAGGCCATACGCCTTAGTTGCAGAAGTGCAGCTGTCTAGGGGAAGAGGAAGGCAGTGCCCTGAAAGCCCTGCCACCTATTTCTGTCTCTTACTGCCTTTGGTTCACAGAGGAGTTGGTTCACACTCCCCATTTGGGGTCCTGCAGACTCAAGTCTCAGCCCCAGCTTAGTGACTCACTGGTGTAACCCTGGGCAGGCTCCCCCTCCTTTCTGGCCCAGGTTTCCTCACTGAAGTGTTCCACCCCTGTCAAGTTCTTAGCCAGCTGGGTGCACACAATTGGTCCTCAGTATGGTTAGCAGCCCTCTATGTGCCCCCATGCTTAAGCCTCCTTTCCCGGTGGATTTCTGAAGCAGCTGACAAAATTACACTCGGCTCAGCCCCTCATCCATGAAATGAGGGGGTGGGCTGAAGCCAACGCCGCAGGCAAGAAGGAGGCTTGCGTATAGGCTGGTGTGGCACTCATTAGGGCTTAGCACAGTGACAGCTGGGAGGGGCAGCCACTGGCCTGAGGAGAGGGGCTCCTCAATGCCTGAGCTGGGCCCACTTCAGGGGTCCACCTGGGGCAGGCACCATTGTGCGTCAACTGAAAGAAATACAGGCACTGACATAAAAGGGAAGTGGCGGAGACCCTGGGGGTCTTTGGCGAGGGCAGGAAAGGGCCTCAATCTACTGAACAGATTTCTTGAGCATCTTCAGTGCCAGCCTCCAGGGCTAGAGATGAGGCGAGGGAAGGGATGAGGGACAGGGCTAAGGGCAGGATATGTGGCACTGAACAAGCCATGTGACCCCCTGCTCTAGAAAGCAGGGAGCCAAGCCAGTGTGGTGGCACACACTTGTAATCCCAGCACTTAGGAACTAGGCAGGGAACGATGAGCTGCAAGCTTTATGCTAGCCTGAGCTACAAAGTGGGAGCCCATCTCAAAAACCAGAGATGGGGGAGGGAAGCAGGAGGGGAAGGGAAGAGGAAAAGGAAAGGAAAGAAGGGAAAACGGGAAAGGGAAGGGAATCAGTTGGTCATGAGCTTCTGGTGGCTGAGGGTTGATACTGGTAACTACTGTACCAGGGCCCCCTCCTCTGTACCCAGTGCCCTGTGGGGATTCTTCCTGGTACCCTGACACAGCTCGCAGTGTCCTCCCTTCCTTTCAAAGACTTAACAGCCCTCCTCTGGGCTCAGATCCCACTGGAAACCAGCCAAAGCCACCACTGTTAAGGAAAAAAGCAAGCTGCGGAACAATGCGATTCCACTGAATAAAAAACAAAAGCCATGAAGAGACACTCATGAAGAGACACCGAATGTGTGCGACGGTAAAGGCACCAAGAGCCAAGGAAGGACAGCAAATAGTGATGAGAAGTCATTTCAGGGAACAGAGCACAGGAACAGGAGACTTGGTTCTAAACACACATACACACTTAGAGTTGTGTGTTTAAGAAAGTTAAAGCCCAGGTAGCCAGGCATAGTGGCTGGCCCATGCCCCAGCACTCAGAAACAGAGGTAGAAGGATCTCTGTGAGTTCCAGGCCAGCTGGGGCTATAGGGAGACCCTGTCTCAGAAAGACCAAAAAAAAAAGAAATAAAAATAAACACACACACAGTGGCACATACCTGTAATCCCAGTGCCCAATTTGGAGGTAGAGGCTAAAGGATCAAAAATTCAAGGCCAGGGGCTGGAGAGATAGCCTAGTGGTTAAGAGCACCGACTACTCTTACAGAGGACCCGGGTTCGATCCCCAGCACCCACATGGCGGCCAAGAACCGTCTGAAACTCCAACTCGAGGAGAACTCCAGTTCCAGGGGAATCCGACACCCTCTTCTGACCTCTGCGGCATTGCACGACACGGGTGCACAGACTTGCATGCAGACAGTACATTCATACACATACAGAAATAAATAAAAAAAAAAAATTCAAGGCCAGCCTCAGCTACACATCAAGTTTGCAGCCACCCTGGGCTATGTAAGATTTTGTTTCAAAAAACAAACAGGGCAGCCAGGCGCGGTGGTGCACACCCTTAATCCTAGCACTCGGGAGGCAAAGGCAGGAGGATCTTTGTGAGTTCAAGGCCAGCCTGGTCTACAGAGTGAGTTCCAGGACAGCTGGAGCTACAGAGAGACCCTGTCTCGAAAAGACCAAAGGGGAAAAACAAACAAACAAACAAACAAACAAACAAACAGGGCTAGCAAGATGACTCAGTGGAAAGGGTGCTCTACCTGGCTCTACTGCGTCTCACAGCACTAAACCTGACTTAACCCAGATTCCTTCCCTCTCCTCTTCCAGGTGCTACAGACTTAGGCACTTTGTCCCCACTGTATTGACCCCGGGCTGAGCTTGGAGCTGGAACCTGGTCTCTGTATCCACTGTGTCTCCCATGGACATCAGGGGGAAATGGAGGAACTGGGGTGGTGAGAAGAGCCTGCTCCAGACCAAAGAGCATCTCATGGGTCACTCTGCCTCAGAGAGGGATACGGACACTCACACCCCTTCCTCTCGGGCCGCACTGTCCCGAACACTTACTTAGAATCCATCCATCCATTCTACGAATAGTTCTTTACATTTTAAAAATATTTCACATATTTGTTTGTGCATAGTCTCTCTCTCTCTCTCTCTCTCTCTCTCTCTCTCTCTCTCTCTCTCTCCTACAAACTCAGGTGATCAGGTGTGGCAGCAGGCTCCTTTCCCTCTGACCCATCTCCCTGACCCTACAAGTTTACTTTGAGCATCCTTTGTGGGCCAAGTCCAGAGACCTGAGCCCAGCCTCCTTCCCCAAGGATGCTAGTCCTGCCATTTCACTCCTTAAGGAACACCAGTACGAAGTGTTGTAGCCCAGAGAAGGGGAAGAAGGAACAGGGATAAACATAAACAAGGGAGAGATGTCCTCACACAAAAGCTCACGGGACACTGACAACCAACCTCTCAAGGGGCAGTCTAGCGTGCTTTCTAAGGAACTTCTGTATATTAACCCTCACATCCCTGTCATGTCCCCTAGCCCCACCCCCACAGGAATAGATGAGGTAGTCCAGATGCACGGGGACCTGGAAAAGGCTCCAACCCCTATGTCTGGACAAAGCTCTTACTATTCCTTACCACATGGCTCTCTGAGCTTAGTTGTTTAGCATTTTTTGCCTACTCTGGTATTTGGGGATCTCATCCCTTAACAGGCCTGCTACAGCAATCTTCTACTCCTGAGAGAAGCTGCTCTCTCCCTCAGTTCAGATTGCTGTTTTCAAGCCCTAGACTGCCATCTGTCTGTCCTCATGCCCTCCTGCTGTGGCCCAGCCCTCCAGTTGGACTGGGCCATGGGAGAGCTGGTAAGCAGCTGGTCATCACCTTCTGGGTAATTAATCCACAGAGACCAGCTTGGAGCTTTGAGGAGGCCTAGAAGCATCTCAGTAGGCTGATCTGGCCAGTCTAGTCCTGTCAAGAGGCATGCCCTAGCCTCTGTCTCCATGGCAACCTCACTGCTTCATGTCAGTGACCACTGACCCATCTCCACCCCCTTTCACAGCTGGGGGCCCCTTAGGCCCCTTCTGGACAGATCTGTCACACACCTCTGGGCTGGCAGCTCCATTAGAGCCTCCTGCCTGATAGGGATCCAATTTACATACATCTACATTAATTTGCATAACCCCCCAGAACAGCCCAGGGCAGGGATACCAGGGGAAATCAAACAAAAATCTAAGCCCCTCCACCAGGCCACTGGGCCCTGGCCATCTCTTTGTTCACCACCTGGACTAACGCCTTAGGAGTCCCAATAGGAGGCAATACAAAGGAACCTTCACTCATGCCTCTGTGACTCAGTTTCCTCCTCTGGAGCTGGAGACAAAGATACATGCCTTGCACTGAAGCTGTCTAGATTCATTCCCAACCCCAGGGCCCACCCCACCCAACATCCCTACCACTGACTCTGTACCTAGGAGAGTCCACTGAGTCCCAGGGAGCTTGCGCCTGTATCTAGGGGCTACGATGCCTGACCTTACCCTCTCTCATTTCTGGGTTCAACAAGAAGTAGATTAGAACCTGAACGGCCAGCTTGCAGGTTTCACTTTTTTGCCAGTATCTCCTCCGGGCTTTCCCTTTGAAGTGGTCCATCCCCAGGAGCTGAGGCTGCAGACCTGGCTCTGCCCCCTGCACCAATACCATCCACTTTGGACAGCCAGTTAAAAGCTGCTGGTGGGAATGTAAACTCGTACAGCCACTATGGAAAGCAGTGTGGAGAACCCTTGGAAGACTTGGAATGAACTTGCCACCCGACCCAGCCATACCACTCCTGGGCATGTACCTTCAAGACTTACGCCACCACCGAGATACATGCACGGCCATGTTTATTGCAGCTCTCTTCACAATAGCAAGGAGCTGGAACCAACCTAAATGCCCCTCAACAGACAAGTGGAAGACAAAAAATGTGTACATCTACACAAAGGAGTCTTGCAGCAGTAAAGAAATGACATCAAGAGCTTTGCAGGAAAATGGCTGGAGCCAGAGGACATCATGCTGAGTGAAGTAACACAGTCCCAGAAAACAAAACGACGAATGGTATCCCTCATCTGTGGATGCTAGTGCCAATTACCAGTTGTAAGTATTTCTTGTGTAGGCCCCCTGAGCTTTTGTCCAAAGCAGTTGGTGTAATGCATATTGGAAACAACAACAACAACAGAAAGGACTGCATCAAAGAACGACTGAAACAGTGAACTTCTGCTCAAAACAGTCAACTTCCTCATGGGAATATTGAGAAAGACTAAGAGATGAAAAGCATGTTTGGCAGAATGCATGAGCTCTGGGGTGGGGAATGGGCAGGAACACGGGTCTAGATTTGTTAAAAAAAATAAAAATAAATTTATGTGAAAAAAAAATAAAATAAAATAAAAGTTTAGCTCTGGAGTCAGACTGTGGGTTTATGTACAGGCTTTGTCCCTCACTAGCTATATGAATTTGAGTTGATTTTCCATTGAACCTCAGTTTCTCCACCTGTAAAATGGACATACCTGTAGCCTCCATACTTCCTGTCTCAAAAATTAAGTTAGCTCATGTATGTCAGGTGTAATCCACATGTTCATTATTATTATTAATATAGTGATAAGGATGGCTGGGGGCATCCTGTACAGCTCTCCGCCGTAAAGTCCTTGTACAAGGATAAAGACCTGAGTTCAGTCCCCAGAACCTATATAACCATGGTGGCTCAGGGTTATAATCCCAGGGGATCAGGAGGTAGAGACAGGCAGATCCTTGGTCAGCATAATGGGTAAGCCCCAAGGCCCCATGAGAGCCCCTGTTTTGAAAAAACAAGGTAAGGGGCTGGATGGCCTAGCGGTTAAGAGTGCCAACTGCTCTTGCAGAGGCCTTGGGTTCAATCCCCAGCACCCACATGGCAGCTGAGAACCATCTTTAACTCTAGTTCCAAGGGAATCCGACACCCTCTTCTGACTTCCTTGGCATTGCATGACATGGGTGCACAGACCTACATGCAGACAGTACATTCATACACATAAAAAATAAATAAAATTTTAAAAAATGGTAAATGGCACCTGAGGTCCAGCACCTCTGGTCTCCACACCCAAATGCACCCAACACAAAGGTAGGATAGAAAAGAGAGGAAAAAAAAAGAGGGGGAAGGGGGAGGACCTCCTGGAGAGTTCAGGAAGGCTTATGTAACATTTGAGATTTGAGTTTGGTTTTGGATTGTCAGTGGCAATGAAAACAGAGCTGGAGAGATGGCTCAGTGTTAGGAGCGCTGGCTGCTCTTGCAGAGGACCCAAGTTTGATTCATGGTGGCTGCAGCCTTTATAACCTACAACTTGGGGTGCAGAGGCCAGATCAGCCATCCTGGAGTCAAGGGCAGCCGTGTTATCAAGAGCTCTAGGCCCCAGACTAAAGGGAGACCCTGTCTCAAAAAGACAAAAAAAAAAAAAAAAAAAGCAAAGCATGAAAAGAAAAAAAGAAAGTACTAGTACTAAGTGGTAAGTGAACATGAGTAAAGCCTCGAGCTGGAGGTTGGGGAGAGAGGACCACTAATTCCAGATTGGTTAGGTCCAGAGGCTTCTGGGGATAGAGCACTTCTAGGGACCACTGCCAAAGTGCTAGGCAAGCTGGGCCAAGTCGGGATAATATGGATGATTTCAGGAGCCGATGGATGGATGGATGGAGTGTGATATTGGAAAGAAGGTGGAAAAAGGAAATGAGCTGGACCTGGAGTAGGGCGAGGGGGGACAGGGGAAGGGAAGGGGAGGGAGGATGGAGAGATTTCTCAGGGGCTGAGGCTAGGCCAGAGTCCCTCTTGTCCACTCCCAGGATCTCAACTTCTGGCAACATGTCATACTGCCCATATGCCTACAGCTAGACTGGAAGCCTTCTTCAGGCCCAGATTGCAGATGCAGGGACCCAGCAAGTCTCTGGGGTGGAGGATGCCCTCTGAGGAGCCTTGAAGGCAGGGTTAGTGGGAGGATCTTCCAAACTCAGCACAAACAAGGACTTCCCGTGAAATGCTGGCTGCAGACAGACATTTGGATAAATAAAACAGTGATTAATCAGGTTCCTGTACTAAGCCCGATGAACGTTATCCTCGTCATCCTCTAATTAAGCCAAAAACTCACGGCAGAAAACATCTCAATGGAGCTGGCATTTTGGCACAGAATTAATTACGGCAGTGTTCAGAATTTCTGGAGTGATTCAAGGAATGGAGGTGGAGTGGGAAAGACCACAAAACAAACAAACAAACCCAAAACCCCACAACAGCTAGGTTTTATCTTTTTTCCCCCTTTTTTGAAAAATGAGAAACTGAAGCTGGGCGTGGTGGCGCACGCCTTTAATCCTAGCACTTGGGAGGCAGAGGCAGGCGGATCTTTGTGAGTTCAAGGCCAGCCTGGTCTACAGAGTGAGTTCCAGGACAGCTGGGGCTACAAGGAGACCCTGTCTCGAAAAGACCAAAAAAAAAAAAAAAAAAAAAGAAAATGAGAAACTGAGACTGAGAGGGAGATTTAAACTTTGCAAGGAGACATGGCTTGCAATTAACAGTAGGCAGAGCTGAGCAAAACATACCTCACCCATCACACATGGTGGAGAGGATCTGTTAATAGTATCATGATGGCAGTGCTTCCTAATTCATCCACAGACTCCATGCAGCTCTCTATCAAAATCCAGTGCCCCGGATTTTCTTAAGAAATGGACAAGCTGGTCTTATGGAAATGCAAAGGAAACCAAGGAGCCAAGTAATCTTGAAAGAGAACATAAGTTGAGGGTTGGGGGTGCTTAGCAAGTGAAGGGGGCTTGTCATGTGACAATAAGCCTGACAACCTGAGTTCAATCCTTGGAACCCATGTAAAGGTGGAACATGAAAATCAACTCCACAGTTGTCCTCTGACCACCACATATGTACTATGGCACGTGACACCTCCTCAGTAATAATGAATCAATTACATTAAAAAAATTAGGTCACGGGGCTGGAGAGATGGCTCAGTGGTTAAGAGCACTGACTGGTCTTGCAGAAAACCTGGTTTCGATTCTCAGCACCCACACAGCAGTTAAGAACCATCCTGCCGGGCGTGGTGGTGCATGCCTTTAATCCTAGCACTCGGGAGGCAGAGGCAGGTGGATCTTTGTGAGTTCAAGGCCAGCCTGGTCTACAGAGCGAGTTCCAGGACAGCTGGGGCTACAAGGAGACCCTGTCTCGAAAAGATCAAAAAAAAAAAAAAAAAAAAAAGAGCCATCCTTAACTCCAGTTCCAGGGGAATCTGACACCCTCTTCTGACCTCTGGGGCATTGCATGACATGGGTGCAGTCACATATCATCAGGCATACACTCACACTCATAAAATAATACACAAACAAATAATAAAATATTAAAATTTAGGTCTAACAAGATGGTTGAGTGGGTAAAGGCTCATGTCATGCAAGCCAGGCAACCTGAATTTGATACCTGGAACCTGCGTGAAGGCGGAAGGAGAGAACTAACTCTACAACCTGCACACAAGCATTGATGTGCACACCCAACATGCATATTCACACACAAATAATAGGGATAAAATTAATTTTATAAAGAACATAACGCTGGGCGTGGTGGTGCTCGCCTTTAATCCTAGCACTTGGGAGGCAGAGGCAGGCAGATCTTTGTGAGTTCAAGGCCAGCTTGGTCTACAGAGTGAATTCCAGGACAGCTGGGGCTACAGGGAGACCCTGTCTCGAAAAGACCAAAAAAATAATATAATAATAATAATAATAATAATAATAATAATAAAAAGAATGGACTGAGACTAGCCCAACAAAAGCCATACACTTGGGGCCAGAGAGATGGCTCAGTAGTTAAGGGCACTGACTGCTCTGACAGAGGACCCAAGTACCCATGTAATCCCAGTACTTCCAAGGTAGAGGCAGGAGGATCAACAGTTCAAAGCTGGGGTTTGAAAGCTCGGCAGTTAAGAACACTTGTTTCTCTTCCAGAGGACTCAAGTTCAGGTCCTACTACCCAGGTAGGGTAGCCCACGACTGCTTATAGCTTCAGCTCTAGGAGGGCTCTGACAGCCTCTTCTGCCCTCTGTGGGCACTTTCAGCTCTAGGAGGGCTCTGACAGCCTCTTCTGCCCTCTGTGGGCACTTTCAGCTCTAGGAGGGCTCTGACAGCCTCTTCTGCCCTCTTGTGGCACTTTCAGCTCTAGGAGGGCTCTGACACCCTCTTCTGCCCTCTGTGGGCACTTCAGCTCTAGGAGGCCTGACACCCTCTTCTGCCCTCTGTGGGCACTTTCAGTCTAGGAGGGCTCTGACAGCCTCTTCTGCCTTCTGTGGGCACTTTCAGCTCTAGGAGGGCTCTGACAGCCTCTTCTGCCTTCTGTGGGCACTTTCAGCTCTAGGAGGGCTCTGACACCCTCTTCTGCCCTCTGTGGGCACTTTCAGCTCTAGGAGGGCTCTGACACCTCTTCTCCCTCTGTGGGCACTTCAGCCTAGGAGGGGTCTGACACCTCTTCTGCCCTCTGTGGGCACTTTCAGCTCTAGGAGGGCTCTGACACCCTCTTCTGCCCTCTGTGGCCACTTTCAGCTCTAGGAGGGCTCTGACAGCCTTTTCTGCCCTCTGTGGGCACTTTCAGCTCTAGGAGGGCTCTGACAGCCTCTTCTGCCCTCTGTGGGCACTTTCAGCTCTAGGAGGGCTCTGCACCTCTTTCTCCCTCTGGGCAATTTCAGCTCTAGGAGGGCTCTGACACCTCTTCTCCCTCTGTGCACTTTCATCTAGGAGGGCTCTGCACGCCTCTTCTGCCCTCTGTGGGCACTTTCAGCTCTAGGAGGGCTCTGACACCCTCTTCTGCCCTCCGTGGGCACTTTCAGCTCTAGGAGGGCTCTGACACCCTCTTCTGCCCTCTGTGGGCACTTTCAGCTCTAGGAGGGCTGTGACACCCTCTTCTGCCCTCTGTGGCCACTTTCAGCTCTAGGAGGGCTCTGACACCCTCTTCTGCCCTCTGTGACCACCGCACCCATGCACACACACAGCACACTGACACACATAAATAAAAATAAAATCTTAAAAAAAAAAAGAGTTCAAAGCTAGCCTCAGCTACATAGCAACCTTGAGGCCAGCTTCTTTCAAAGACAAAAAGAAAGTCTGTGCCCAGTGTTCTGAAGAGAGGGTGCCAGGAAGAATTGCCATGGGCGTGGTCAGGAAGGCTTGCTTAAGGATGGGGGAAGAACAGCAGCAGCACCATCTGTGGAGGGAGGAAGCTGGGCACATGACCACCTGGAAAACACAGATGTGGCTAGAGCAGAGGGGACAGATGCAGACAGAAGGGCTGTGGGGCCTGAAGTCTGACTGCGGCGTCGAGGGTGACAGGAAGACAGGCTGCAGCTGGGCATAGTCCAGCGGGACCAAATGTCACCCCAGAGGTGACAGGCACCTGCTGTGCGGGATCAGCAGAAGTCTGGAGGTCACTCATCCTGTCACCTGATGCAGGGGGGGAGAGCCCCATTCCGGGCTGGCTCGGTGGCCCTCCGGTACCAAGGCTCCAAAGGCAACACCGAGAACCAGCCTCACTACACTTCTATGGCAACAGCAATCGCTTCTGCCTTCCCCTCTGCCCAAGAGCCCGGTGTGGAAGTCTGCCCAGCAACAGCAGTGGGTATCAGGAGCCACAGGCAGAGGTGCACAGCAGCCCCAACCCCTGCCCTACCTAGGATCCAGAACGCTTGCTGTCCCATCCTTGGCTGGAATCCCAGATGACACCAACATCTGGACAGCCCTGCCTGGCTCAGTCTGTGATTTATGCTGGTCTGGGACATTAGTACTGGCTCTTTGGGGGAGGCTCCGAGAGGTGAGGGGCCATCCTCTTGGCACCCTCCTCTCTGCACTGCCTTTACCATCCTCAGGCTGAAGGTCTGTTTATCTACACACGTGTCCCTGGCATGAAGGAATCAACGATAAATGGAGGACGAGTTGTGCCTCGCACCCCACACCTTTTCCCTGGGTATCTACCAGTCATGGGGGTGGGGTGCTCTGTTCCAGTCTGGTCCAAGTGAGGTCCTTACAAAGCATCATTTGGGGTCTGTGGGTACAAGACGCGAGAAGGAGCAGCTGTGGGAAAAGGGAGGGCTGCACAGGACATCCTAGGGGGAACACCCCAGGACTGGGCTTGATGGGTTTCCGCTCTGAACTTGGGCACTCGAATGACAATGGCTAGGATTTTGCATGCACCGAGGGCACCCGGCTTTGTGCCAAGCCCTCAGCGTGGATCATCTCATTTAGCCTTCACAACTACATACAAATGATGGATGGATCACCATTCTACCCTTCTATGGAAGGCAGTCTGTAGCCCACAATCTCAGAACCAAGAGGGAAAGTTCTTAAGCAAGCCAGGCTTTCTGATCCCAGCCCAAGCACTTAACCAGACACCTACAGTCTGCCATGCACCAGCTCCTGGTTGAGCCTGGAGATTAAATAGGACGGCCAGAGGGAAAGGAGGAAGTCCAGCCGCCTCCAGCAATCACTTCCTGGCCCTGAGCCAAGGCGCTGGCAGAACCCAGGGAGGACAGCGGCTGGCTGCACCAGAGGCCAGAGCCTCCCCTCCCCTTAGGGCCTACTGTGTGCCAGCACTGAGCAGGACTCATTCCACGGAGCATTACACTTCAGCTCTCAAATGCCAAAAAGAGGCAGAAGCAGCGAACACTTGTATGTCACGAATCTCTCTGGCTCTAGGAAGCTTTGATTCGTTTAATCCTCAAAAAGCATGCCAGCCAGAGACCCGGATCTTTGCACTTGGGGGAAGCTCACACACAAAGTGGCTGGCCAAGGTCACAGGGCCTCTGGCTGGGAGTCCGGCCCTCACCACACTCACTACCCTGTGAGGTCTCCGTGAATGAGGCCGTTCTCCAGGTCAAGCATGCTGGTGCGTTGGAGCCCTCCTTTTTGTTTTTTTTTTTGTTGTTTTTAGTTTTTTTTTTTTTTATTTCTTTATTTATGTGTATGAATGTATTGTCTGCGTTTAGGTCTGTGCACCCGTGTCGTGCAGGTCAGAAGAGGGCATCGGATTCCCCTGGGACTGGAGTTCTCCTGGAATTGGAGTTACAGACGGTTCTCAGCCGCCACATGGGTGCTGGGGATCGAACCTGGGTCCTCTGCAAGAGCAGTCAGTGCTTTTAACCACTAGGCCATCTCTGCAGCCCCAGAGCCCTCCTTTTTGGAAAGCATCTGTGAAGCCATGACTGTCCCTGGGACCTTCTGACTGCAGGCGCCTTGCCGCTGCTTCCCATGGACGCTGCTCAGGAACACCAAGACAATGGAGGAAGCTGAGAGAGCCCACGGCGGCCTTGAACTCAGAGCGGAATGACAGCTCCCACCCACTGGGGAAGCTTATTTCTCTCTTTTGTAAATATTTTTTATTTATTGTTCTTTTTTGAGACAGGGTCTCCCTGTAGCCCCGGCTGTCCTGCAACTTGCTGTGTAGATGACCCTGGCCTTGAACTCACAGAGATATCCCTGCTTCTGCTTTGTGAGTTCTGGGAAAAGTGTGTGCCACCACACCTGGCTGGCTATCTATCTATCTATCTATCTATCTATCTATCTATCTATCTATCTATCTATCATCTATTTTTGAGACAGTGTCTCCCTGTAGCTCCAACTGGCCTGGTAGACCAGGCTGGCCTTGAATTCACAGAAATCCACCTGCCTCTGCCTCCTGAGTGCTGGGATCAAAGGTGTGTATGAGTGCATTGCCTGCATGTGTATAAGTGCACCAGTGTCGTCCAATGCCCATGGAGGTCAGAACAGGGCATTGGATCCCCTGGAACTGGAAGTTTCAGATGGTAGTTAGCTGCCATGTGGGTGCTGGGATTCCAACCTGGGTCCTCTGCAACAGTAGTCAGTGCTCCTAACCACTGAGCCATCTCTCCAGCCCTGGAAGCTTATTTCTCTTAAGGTTATTGTCATCTGGATCCTTGCTGGAAGTGGTAGGAGGCTGCTTTTGGGGACAGTACTTGACAGGCCCTCTGAGGGGATGAAGAAATGAAACAGCAATGGGTCTCAGAGTGCCCCCCCTCCTCCCTGGGCCTGTGTTGAAGGGATGCGGGGAGGGTCCAGGCATGACTACAGGCATCACAAGCACACCCCTGAGATCCTAGTGATGCTGCGTACAGCCCACCGTTATTCAAGTCACCGTTTGCAGAGCCTTAGATATAAATATGCGAGCCAGGCACAGTAGCTCACACTTGTGATCTCAACACTCTGGAGGCTGAGACATCAGGAGATCAAGGTCAGCCTGGGCTATAGAGTAAGATCCTGTGTCAATAAAAACAAAACTAGGCAGGGTGTGGTGGCACAGGCCTTTAATCCCAGCACTGGGGAAGCAGAGGCAGGCGGATCTCTGTTAGTTCATTCAAGGCCAGCCTGGTCTACATAGTAAGTTCCAGGACAGCTGGGGCTATGGGGAGACCCTGTCTCAAAATGACAAAACGACAGAAAGAAAAAACTTAAAACAACAAAGAAAACCAAGTGCCAGGCGTGATGCAGCCCTAGCTACAGGTTAATTTCCATCTCTGCCGGGCGTGGTGGCACACGCCTTTAATCCTAGCACTCTGGAGGCAGAGGCAGGCAGATCTTTGTGAGTTCAAGGCCAGCCTGGTCTACAGAGCGAGTTCCAGGACAGCTGGGGCTACAAGGAGACCCTGTCTTGAAAAGACCAAAAAAAAAAAATTTCCATCTCTGATTTACAGAAGAGAGGACTTGGCCCCTGCTCAGCTGAAGCAGCAGACACTAAGTGAAGTACCCACGGCCTCCTCATCCTTGAGATGCAGAGACCTCATCCCTGCACAGGACAGTTGGGGGAGTGTGCATGGGTCCCTCATCAAGCACCAGGTCCCCGTGAGCCCTCACAAACTGCCTCCCTACCCCACCATGCCCCACTTTCTGTTGGATGAACACAGGCTCCAACAAGCCCAGCCTGTCATAGTTGACAACCACAGTGTGATCCTAGGCTGGGCTCCAGACAGCCACTCACTTCAACAGAGGGATCCTTGTCCCCGCTGGCCTGTCTTGGGGATGACAGCTAGTGGCAGCCTGGGGACTCAGATGGCTTATGGGGCTGCTGACCAGTAGACAGAGTGTGACAGGCTGAGCAATACCTGAGGCTGAATGAGACTTAGAGGGAACCTCTGTCTGCACCCCATACCCAAGTCCAGACTTTCTTTTAACATTTGGAGGCCTCAGGAACAGAAAAGCATAACAACAGAGACCCACATAGTTGTGTCTGAACATTTAAAACTTAACAGTCGGATGTAGTGGATCGCGCTTGTTATCACAGCACTCAGGAGACACAGTCAAGATAACTGCAAGCCGAGCCTGGTGGCGCATGCCTTTAATCCTAGCTCTTGGGAAGCAGAGGCAGGCGGATCTTCGGTGAGTTCAAGGCCAGCCTGGTCTACATAGTGAGTTCCAGGACAGCCAGAGCTACAGGGAGACCCTGTCTCAAAAAGACAAAAAAAAGATAACTGCAAATAGGAGGTAAGCCTGGATGACATAGCAAGGTTAGGCCAGCCAGGGTAACAAGAACCTGTCTCAAAAAATGAACAAAAAAACAAAACAAAACAAAACAAAACCCTCAAAGCTATAAACAAAGACACAACCTCCTTATCGAAAATACATTCTGGGCTGGAGAGATGGCCTAGTGGTTAAGAGTGCCGACTGCTCTCGAAGAGGACCCGGGTTCGATCCCCAGCACCCACCCATATGGCAGCTGAGAATCATCTTTAACTCCAGTTCCGGGGGAATCCGAAGCCCTCTTCTGACCTCCTTGGCATTGCATGACACAGGTGCACAAACCTACATGCAGACAGTACATTCATACACATACAGAAATAAATAAAAATAAAAATAAATACGTTCTTTTTTTTTTTTTTTGTCTTTTTGAGACAGGGTCTTCCTGTAGCTCCAACTGTCCTGGAAATCACTCTGTAGACCAGGCTGGCCTTGAACTCACAAAGATCCACCTGCCTCTGCCTCCCAAGTGCTAGGATTAAAGGCATGCGCCACCACGCCTGGCCATTCTATTTTCTGTTAAGATCCAAGGACGCCTTGCAGGAATCCATTCTCTCCTTCTGTGATGTGGCTCTGTTGCTTGGGCTCAGGCTGCCATCCTTGGCAGCAGGCTCCTCTATCCACTGAGCCATCTTGCCAGCCCCAGACTTACAGGTCTGGAAGCTGGGCTGTAAGTCTCCAGTTTTCTGACTGTGTGGAGTCCTGGCCCAGAGGAAAAGCATCTCTGAGCAGCTGGGAATATTTCTGGCAAAGCTCATACACGGGTCAGGACACCCTATGAGCAGCAGCAGCACTAGCCCCACCCCCCAGCAGTTGGCTTGCCTCTATTGGGCTCAGCTATTGAAGGGTCCTAGGGCTGCCTGGATAGGAGTCTTGAATATCTGTCATGGGATCTAGAAGGGACAGAGGAGGTCAGGGTAAAGGGTCCTAACACCCTGGGACTGCTCAAGCCCCCTGTAAGGAGCTGTGATCATGAGCCAACTGCTACATCCTCACTGGAAACATTTTCAAAGGAGAGTCTTAGGCCACACAGGGCAGCCTCGGGGGTTGAAGAGACTCATGTCAGGAATACCAGGTTCAAGTCCCAGTTCCACCACATGCAGCCTTGTGTGGAGGTGTGAGGACAACTTCCTGGAGTCGGTCCTCTCCTTCCACTTTTACATGGGTTCCAGACCCTGAGAAGCAGGCTTGTGACTCAAGTGTCTTTATCCCTTGAGCCATCTAGCTGTCCTTTTGTTTTGAGGGTGTTAACATGTAACTCTGGCTAGCTGGAATTTGCTGTGTAGGCCAGGCTAGCCTCAAACTCACATTTATCCACCTGCCTCTGCCTCCTACCTGAGTTTCTATACTAAAGGTGTCTGCCACTATACCTAACAGGCTGTTTGTTTTTAGAGACAGGGTCCCATGCAGCCCAGGCTGTCTTTGAACTCATTGTTACAGCCAAGGATGACCTCACCTTGAGCTTCAGAACCTTCTGCCTTTACCTCCTGAGTGCTAGGATTACAGTTTATATAGAAATGGGGAATCAAACCCAGGACCTCATGGATGGTAGCCAACCATTCTACCAACTGAGCTGTATCCCCTGTGCTGCATTTCTTATCTTTTCTGGTACAGCATTTACCATGTCCCCAAATGACCACTCCTAAGACCTGAGTCCACATGGGCAGGAGCTCTTCTTATGATACCACTAAACCCCAGCACACGGCACAGTGCACGGCACAGAAGAAGAGCCAGTGAATTTCTCACTAGCCAAAGGAGCCATGAAGCTACTAGGACTCATTCAAGTCACCAAGGGCATTGGGTGCTTCTCCAAGCCTAGAGGAACTCACAGCCTAGGAAGAGTCCATGATCTTGGGGAAAGGGTAGAGACTGAGTCACGGAGCAAAGGATGGATTGATTGGCTGGCCTAGGAGATGAGGAAGAACCAGTGAAGGACCTGGGTGCTCAGGTCAGCATGGCTGAGTGTGTGGCGACATGGACACGGTAGCAAGACTGGAAGCTGAGGGACAGAGATGGCTAAGTGGTTAAGAGTACTTGCTGCTCTCGCCAGGCATGGTGGCACACACCTTTAATCCTAGCACTCAGAAGGCAGAGGCAGGCCGATCTTTATGAGTTCAAAGCCAGCCTGGTCTACAGAGCGAGTTCCAGGACAGCTGGGGCCACAGGAAGACCCTGTCTCAAAAAAGACAAAAAATAAATAAATAAAAAGAGTACTTGCTGCTCTCAAAGAGAACCCAAGTTCAATTCCCAGCACCTACACAGGGGCTCACAACCTTTTGCTACTACAATTCCAGGGGAATCTGGCACCCTCTGCTGGTCTCCATGGGCAATTCACACATGTGGTGTACTTACACACATGCAGGCAAAACATTCATACACATAAAAATAAAGTTTTTGTTTGTTTTTTTGAGACAGGGTCTCCCTGTAGCCCCAGATGGCCCGGAGCTCACTATGTAGACCAGGTTGGCCTGGAACTTGTAGTGATTCTCCTGCCCTGCCTCACAAGTGTTAGAATTACAGGTATACACCATCACCCCACTTCTTAGAAGTCTGTATACAAGCCCTCTGCGAAATCCTGATATATATACAGTCAGGTTTGAGAGAGTAGTTTCCTGAGGAAAGAAATGAGGAGCCATGGCAGGTTTTAGGCAGAGGGAGGCAGGATCAATACTGCATTTTCCTAAGAGCCCTTGGCAGCTGATGAAGACCAGGATGGGGCTGACTGCTGAGGGGCAGGTAAGCTGCCTGCCGCAGAGGCCCTTCACCTCCGTCTGGACAGAGCAACACAATGTAGCTTCCCATTTGAAATGGAAGGGCTGAAGAAAATCACAGGCCCCTGCTGGGCACAGGGCCTGTTGCCAGGGTGACCACCTGTCACTTGGAGGAAGGGGCAAGGTCCCACAGAAAGGTCAATGATGGGGAGCTGGTTGTCACGGCAACTTCCCCTCAGGTGGGTCAGGGAAAAAGAAAGCTGGTTGTCTCCAGGTGTCCCAGCCCTCATGCCCCCATTCCCAAGAGAGAGCCCAGAGACCACCGGCCCTAAGTCTCCTCTGACGCCATTGAGCCTATCATCCCTTCTCTGTCCATTTGGGTCCCAGATGGCTGTTTTCTTCCCTCCCCATTAGGAAGCCATACCTCCTGGCCTCAGCCTAAGGGCTGGGGGGCTGTCTCCATGCTTCCTGCCTTAGTAGCCATGGTGACCTCCCCGCAAGAGGCCAGGGCCTCTCGTCCTCCAGGCCTCAGCCTTCCTTTGCCAAGACAGCTGTAGGTGGTGACCAGTCTGGGGATGGTGACCCAGACCAGAGCCAGGGCCTCCAGTTGTCTTCAGCTGGCCCAGGGCAAGAGAAAGAGGAAAGGGGGGGTGGTGTGCTTTCACAAGAAAGGGCAGTGTCTCAGCAAGGAAGCTGAGCGGGACTAGAACCCAACCTGACCTGCAGAAGAGGGCAGGGCAGCAGAGCCACCCCACCCCAAGAATTCTGGTGGCCTCTCTGCTGGTGGGACATTGTGTAGGGAAGAACAACAGATCTGGGCTTAGAAATGTCTCCTAAGTAGTGACCACTGTCACCTTTACTAGTATTTATTGATATTGTGTTGGAGACAGGGTCTCGTGTAGCCCAGGATTGCCTCAAACTCCCAAGTGCTACTTCTGTTTGTTGTTGTGTTGTTGTTGTTGTTGTTTTTTGAGGCACAGTCTTGACCTCTCCATCCTCCTGCCTTGGTCCCCAGGGATCTGGGATTAAAGGTCAGTGCCACCACACCTGTTTTATTACTATTAATCATCTGGCAATGAATGGAGCCTCTCCTGGTAAATTGCTCCCTGCAGGTGATTTATAACTTCCTGCCTTCTTGGTAGTCTTCATTCACTACAATGTGCTAAGCGGCCTTTCTGGAAAGCAGGAGGCGCACTGGGCTTTTTAGTTTTCAGTTTTCTTGCAATGGCTGGCTGGGGATCCCTGGCAGGGTGATGCCAAGGGCTCAGCACACAGAGACCTAAGGTCTTCTCTAACAAGGCATGCCCGAGTCTGCATGCAAGGCAGAGAGCAGTCCGTCCTCCCCAGCGCCGTGTGGCACTCGAGTGCTTCAGTGCCTCTAGAGAATGAACCTCAGCTCTGCTGAGGGTGTCCCCGTTTCCTGAGTGAGAGGGAGCTGAGTGGCTGCTGGATGAGCTGGGGCCGCGGGGAACTCCCAGGGCTACCCCACCCCTGCCACAGAGAGCCGATGAGAGGAGTGGCTCTAATTAGACTCTAATTGCTTTCTTCCAGGCAGTTTCTCTGGAACCAGGGAGTTCAGAGTTCATGAATAAATGAAGAGGGAGGAAGTGGGAAGGGATGTTTATTGATCCACAAATCTCTACAAGCCACAGTCTGCCCTACAAATTCTTGGGTCGGCAGTAGTGTACAATCTTGAATGTATACAAACTCACATACACCACAGATAAATCCCTCTCTCCCTATAACGGTTCACACCGGTGATCTCCACACTAAGGAGGCTGAAGCAGGAGAATCTAGAGTCTGGGGTCATCCTCAGCTACATAGCAAATTTTAAGCCAGCTTGAGCTACTCCACAGCCTATCTCAAGCAACAATAAAAACTTCTTAACATATAACAGACCAGACTGATGGGGCTTATGAGGAAGGCCAAGACAAGTATCCCAAACTTACTTTAGGTCCCAGTTCCAACATTAGCCCAGACCTGCATAGTGAATGACAAGTGTCAGAGTTAATATCAGCTGTCAATTTGACATAGCCCAGAATCACTTGGGAGGCTTTTTATTTTTGAGACAGGGTCTCCCTATAGTTCCAGCTGGCCTGGAACTCACTCTGTAGACCTGGCTGGCCTTGAGTTCACAGAGATCTGCCTGCTTCTGGCTCCCAAATGCTGGGATTAAAGGCATGTGCCACCACACCTGGCACTAAAGACAGTTCTTTGCCACCATGTGGGTGCTGGGAATCCAACCCAGGCCCTCTACAAGAGCAGTCAGTGCTCTTAACCACTGAGCCATGCCATCCCCAGGCAGGAGGGCCTGGGCTGTATAAGGTAGCTGAGCAAACCAGAGGGAGCAAGGCAGTAAGCAGCATTCCTCCAGTGTCTCTGCTTCGTCCGATTCCTGCCGTGGCTCCCCTCCATGATGGCCAGTAAACTGTTAGGAAGAAATAAACCTTTCCTCACCTCCCTCCAAATTGGTTTTGGCTCTGGTTTTCCTGAGTTGTTTTTTAATATTTTATTTATTATTTTTACTTACTGCCTGTATATATGTAAGTGCACCATGTAGTGAAGTGGTTGTGGTCAGAAGAGGGTGTCAGATTTCCCTGGAACTGGAGTTATAGGAGGTTGGTAGCTCCCACATGGGTGCTGGGAATTGCATCTGGGTCCCCTGCAAGAGCAGCTCATGCCTTTAACTCCTGAGCCATCTCTCAAGCCCCTTTGTGAGTTTTTTTTTAAAGATTTCCTTTACCCGGCATGGTGGCACTTGCCTTTAATCCCAGCACTCGGGAGGCAGAGCTAGGAGGATCTAAGGCCAGCCTGGTCTACACAGTGAGTTCCAGGACTGCTGGAGCTACAGGGAGACCCTGTCTCAAAAAGACCAAAACAAACAAACAAACAAAAGATTTCCAAAGATGTCTGGGATTTTCCTTCCTTGTTAGTGCCAGGGTGGAACTGACAACTGATAGCCCCTCTGAAAAAGCCAGCAGAATTTCTCATGCCAATTAGAGAATCAAAAAAGTTCGAAGAGTCCTGAACTATGTCAGGTGAGCAATTGTCCCTCCAACCAAATGCCTCATTCTCTGAGAAAAATCAGCAGGAGGCTCCCAAGAAGCGACCCTTCCATGGGGGGAGACACCTGGTGCCTGGAGCAATGCCCACTCTGCCCATCACCAACTGTGAGGCCTGAGTCTTGGGTGCTTCAGGTTGCTCCACCTACCAGGTAGGAACAAGAGGATGAATGGTGAAGGTTGGCACAGGGCAGATAAACGTCTCTCACAGCTCGCTAAGCTCCAATTAGGCCTGGGAACAGCAGCAGGGACCCTGCAGGGAACAGACTGCTCCTGCATTGTAGAGAAGTCAGCAAGGTGTAGGGCTGGGAATATGGCTTGGCAGTATAGAGCTTGCCGAGCAGGAGGCAGGTCCTGTTTCAATTATCAGCACCACAAAAGAAGGGAAAGAGAACTAAGTTACAGAACGAGCGATGGGGGCCACCCGCACACCACCATCCATTAAGTGGCCTACTTTGACCCATCTATGTTCCCAGAAGCCAGCACATAGCAAGTTACTCATAAATTACATTCTTGGGTCAGAGAGAGAGAGTTTGGTGGATAAAGGTAAAATCCTGGTTACCGGAGCTGGAGAGATGGCTCAGCAGTTAAGAGCACCGACTACTCTTGAAGGGGACCCGGGTTCGATTCCCAGCATCCACATGGCAGCTAAAAACTGTCTTTAACTCCAGTTCCAGGGGAATCCGACGCCCTCTTCTGACCTCCACAGCCACAGGTGCACCAACCTACATACAGACAGTATACTCATACACATTAAAAAAAAAATCAAGCCAGGTGTGGTGGCACACACCTTTAATCCTAGCACTTGGGAGGCAGAGGCAGGCGGATCTTTGTGAGTTCAAGGCCAGCCTGGTCTACAGAGTGAGTTCCAGGACAGCTGGGGCTACAGGGAGACCCTGTCTCAAAAAGACAAAAAAAAAATTTTTCGGCTGGAGAGATAGCCTAGCGGCTAAGAGCACTGACTGCTCTCGCAGAGGACTTGGGTTTGATCCCCAGCACCCACATGGCAGCTGAAAACGTCTGAAACTCCAATTCCATGAGAACTCCAGTTCCAGGGGAATCCGACACCCTCTTCTGACCTCTGCGGCATTGCATGACACGGATGCACAAACCTACATGCAGAGAGTACATTCATACACATAAATAAATAAACAAAATAAAAAAAAATCTTGGTGACCTGAGTTTGATCCCTAGAACACACATAAAGCAACTTAACAAAGCTGTCCTCTGACCTCCACATGCTCCCTGGCATGCATACACAAACACACACACACACACATCACACGCAGAAAATAATAATATTCTCAAATACAGAGAAATAAAGGAGGGCAGATCTAGTGGGGAAACCCCAGCATCTGGGAAGTAGAACCAGCCTCAGGAGTTCAAGGTCATCCTCTGCTCTCAAGTATCCAGCCGCATAAGGGAAACTTTGCCGCTTCTCCTGACCTTCGTCGGGTGGGCTGGGTGGGAAAACTAGATCCAAATTCCCTTCAGGATCACAGCACAGTGCTGGGTCTGAGGGACCTAGGTAGGACTCCTCACGTCCTGATCAGGACAGTCCAGATATGCCTGGCAGGGGTTCTCAGTACACACCTATGGAAGGAAGTTTTTTTTTTTTTTTTTTTGTCTTTTTGACACAGGGTCTCCCTGTAGCCCCAGCTATCCTGGAACTACTATGTAGAATGCATAGAGATCCACCTGCCTCTGCCTCCTGAGTGCTGGGATCAAAGGTGTGCGGCACCAAGCCCAGCTGGAAGGAAATCTTTTTAGCCTGTCTTGACATCCACTATGATGCCACAGTGTGAAACTCTGGCTTTGGGCACCAGACAGACCCTGTTTTTCCACTCTTAGGGACTGATTTCTGTTCTTGGAGTCTCATCTTGGGATAGGTAACAGTGTGGTGGGGACACAAGATGGTAAAGCCTAGTAAGGCCCTCTGGGGCTTGGATCCCAGACCTTCTGCTGCCTGGTATAATGGCTGTGGACCTCAGGTTTTGCTTCTGTACAACAGGGATGATAAATGTCCACTCCATAGAAGCTCCCATGTAGGAGCCTAGTGAGGATGCATGAGCTATGGCAGGTAACCAGGTACAGTATGAGATGTGTTCTAAATCCTGGGTAAATCTCTATTAGAGAGCACCACATGCAGAGTCCATGGTCAGTTTCACTTACTGGGAAAGAGATCTTCACTGTGCAAGATCACAGAGCAGGACTGTCCAGACCCAGGCTTTTCTGTGACTATGAGGTGCTGGGACGGATCTCCATAGCACCTTCTACCACATTGGGTAGCTAGAGGACCAGCTACCAAGGTAGCCAGCTCCCCTTGAGGCCTCCCTGATAACTCCAAGGCTGGCTTATACAGGGAGGAGTGTTGAAAGACAGGAAGGACTGACCTGCCTTCCTGACCCACCTGCCTGACCCCTCCACTCCCAAGGTGTCTGCAGAGGCCTTGGAAGCAATCCAAGGCCCAGGACCAGAGCACTGTTTGTCAGCTTTGCATGGTGGCGGCAGGCTCGTCTCCATGGCAACAGTGCAGTGTGAAGGCATCTCACATCATTAGGGAACGCACTGAGTAGTATAAACAGAGGCTGCAGTAGATTACACGCCTATTATGAGCAGTCTTGGGCTCGGAGTACTGGTAATTATACCTAATTGTGCATTTAATTGTGTAATTGAAAACCCGCATCTCTGGTTCAGGCTTGGGGCTGCAGAACCTGCCCCCCTCCCAAAAGAAAGGAGACTTAGGAGCGAACCCTTCTTCTGAAAGACTCGGGCTGCCTCTTCTCAACAGGGGGCAAAATGCCCACATACTCCTGTTTCTCTGCTTATGGGATCCAGAGCTCCGCCAGGCCCCATGTTAGGGTGGGGTCAGGAAGAACCAGACTCAAGGCAGAGCAACCTAAGAGCACACTTCATCATACGTGATAGCATTTTATGCTGCTGGCATTGCCCTCTGAAGACCTGGCATCTGGTAGTTCCAGAAATCTGGCTCATCATTAGACATATTATCACATGTCCAAGAAGTCGCCTAATCTGCACACAGAATCAAGACTGGATGGGCAATACACCACCTGGTTATCAGCTCACCCCTAGAGGGCCAACTGGCCTTATTTGGGGGGTGTAGCAAAAGTTAGAGGTTGAGACAGGGTCTGTAGCTCAGCCTAACCTGGGACTCACTATGTAGTCCAGGCTGCCCTTGAACTCACTGATCCACCCCTCCAGAAACTCTGTAGAGTTTGAAAACTGTGATGGAGATCAAATACCCTCCTCTACTTCCCCATTTCACAGACTGGGGAACAAGTGAATACCAGGACCCCAGGATTCTAGTCACAGCTGGAGGTGTGCTGATACCCTAAGATGAGACAGTCCAGCTTCAGGACAGACACATTCTTTACAATCTGGTAAGGTGGTTGCTGTTACTATCCCTTTTCACAGATCAAAGGACAGCAAGTACACATGACTAAACAGAACTGTGGTTCCACTCAAGACAGGCTTCCGTGTCTGCCCCATAGTACGTTCAGAGTTGAAGAATCCTGTTTCCTATCCTGACCATTCAAGGGGTCCACATTCAAGAGTTCTAAAACTTTGTATTCAAAAACCCAGCTTTGTACATCTTATCTCAAAGGAGTCTGCCTGGAGTTGGAGAGAGGCCTTGGTGGTTAGGAAAAAGGGCTGCTCTTATAGAGGATCCTGGTTTGGTTCCCAGTACCCACAAACTGGCTTAGAACTGCAGTTCCAGGGGATCCGATGTCCTCTTCTGGCCTCTGAGAGCATTGCACACACATGGTGCACTTACTCATATCTAAGTAACATTCATAGACACAAAATTTTTTAAATTTTTTATTTTTTTTAAGTTTTTTAAAAATGACTTTCCCACCAGGTGTGGTGGTGGACACTTTTTTTTTTTTTTTTTTTTTTTNTGCTCTGCCTCCCAAATGCTAGGATTAAAGACGGCCGACCAGCTGGCTCAATTGTGACTTGCGTATGTGGACCAACATACTTGTATCGTATGAATCCCAGCAAGCTAGGTGGAGAGGACAGAGGAAAAGTCATGGGAGTCTTCATTAGGGATAACACGTAGTGCATGGTCTGGGCCTGGTCTAGCGATACGATGAAGATTTCATCTACACAAGAGCACGATGTGGTTGCTTACATGGCGAAACTGAGTCTTATCTGGATAATATAATTAATCATTAAATTTATATAAATCATAACATGATAAATTAAGTCATAGTTAGCAATGACAATACTCTCAGAAGTACTGGATTGTAGAGAGACACATGGCTAAGTATACTTTTACAGAGAGACCAGGTTAAGTTCCCCTAGCTATCTGTATAAAATTTTAATGAAGCAGTTCACTATGACTATACGCTACGCGCAGCTTATCGAGAGTTATCCTGCACAACGCCTCTGTCTTATGGCCTCCTTAGTGCCAATCTGTGGTACACTATGTATAGCGGTGAAACAATACATCACTTTGAGTGCGAAAGGCACTCATACATAGGGTTGATCTGGTAGATGGATTGGCTTTTAAAAGAGATACCTCGAGTATGCGCTAGACTGACTTCATTCTAGAATGAACTGGTCGTTTGATGATCCCATGTCACACACATGGTAGGCTAATGATGACCCATTCATACTCCCGTTATCCAGGGTAAATATCTGACTCTCTCTCTTCTGACCTCCTCAGGCATTTTGCATGACATGGGTGAACAAAACTACATGCAGACCTAGGTACATATCTCGTACACCATATAAAAGACCAAACACTTTCCATGTTAAACACAGTAAGTAAAAGATTAGAATAAACAAAGCACGGTAACCTGGATATTTGTAGTCCAACCAGGTAAACCACCAGATTTCCTAACGCACGATGGTCGCTTCCCATGACCCCGTCGAGGACATATTGGATGCTGCGTAGAGGTATTAAGTCTCCCATCTATGCGAACAAGACTGGCAACATTATCCTTAATGTGGTACATCTTTTAGTACCTCGTGGCATCATATGATTAATAAGATTCCTCCGGGATAAGCACTGAACGGTGAGACAGGGGCCATTTAAGGCACCCAATGAGACCGATAACTTGGTCTGTACTGCAACACCATTGTTGAACGGACAGTGATTGGCAGGTGTCACTTAGGCCGTCGAAAAATTAGTCTCCCATTATAAGGGAAGCGTTAGCGCGACTACGAATAAAAGGAATGGGAAGACTTCGGGCATTCGTAGGCAATGCACGATGATATTCCGTGCCACTAGTGTGGCAGACAATGGGAGACATAGAGAGATAAGAACCTTTGAAGCAGCGTCAAAGACATTACTGTAGAGAGAATCTACTTTCAAATCAAAACGCAAATAAACTAACTCCAGGGGTTTGGTGGCTGCACGCCTTCTATCCTAGCCACTTGTGGGAGGTCACGACGGCAAGCGCGGATTCTGTTGAGGTGCTCAAGAGCAGTACCTGCATCTACATCGAGTGAAGTTCCAGACTAGCTGTGGGGCTACAGAGAGAACCAGCCTGATCTTCTGAAAATAAGATCCAGCAAGGAATGAATGGAGAGGAGGAAAATAAAAAAGAGAGAAAGTAGGAGCGGTGAGGAAGGGTGAGGAAGACAGGAAGAAGAAAGGGGAGTGAGGGAGCAGGAGAGTGGGAGAAAGGAGTCAGGGAATAAGAAGCCGCGAAGGAAGAGCTCGAGTAGGAGAGAATGGGGGATGGAGTGAAGCTAGAAGAAGGAAGTAAGGAGAGAAGCGAGGAAGAGGGCACGCGAGGAGCAGTGGAGCGCGAATGTGTGTATGAGAGAGATGGAATGAGGGAGGAGGAGCCAGAGGAGGGAGAGGAAGAGCAGGAGGAAGTGAGTGGAGAAGCAGTGAGGAAGAATGGGGAGGTACGGATAGCAGGAGGAGCGATAGGGGTAACGGTATGGAAGCAGAGAGGAGCAATGATAGGGACTGTAGAAATGTGATGTCTCAGGAGGACGATTGGGAGAAGGGTGGAGTCATGGAAGGAAGGAAGGGGTTTAAAGTGAAGAGAGCAGGATGGAAAGGGGAGGAGGATTGCCATGATGTGAGAAAAGTGATGAGAGGCAGTAGAAGAAGGGAGGAATGTGGAGCAGGGTGAATTCGAAGGGTGAGTAGTTATGCAGTGTAGTGAAGAATCGGGGAGGAGGAGCAGGAGGAATGGGGAGGAGCAGGGTGGTAAGAATGGAGCGATTAGAGCAGGAGGAACGAAGGGGAGGAGGAGCAAGGAGGGAGGAAGGGGAGTTAAGGTAGTCTTAGAGATATAAATAATGTAGGGTGTGGTAAATAGAAACACGGGGTAGTATTGAGCATGGAGGAATGAATGGAGGCGAGGAAGGAGGACAGGAGGAGGAAGGACCAGAGGAAGTAAGGGAAGGAGCTTCAGGAAGGAAGAAGGGAGCGGAGGAGCAGGAGGAAGTGACGGGAGGAGGAGCTCCATGGAAAGGGAAACGCAAGGGAGAGGAGCAGGAGGTAGTAAGAAGGGAGCGGAGGACCACGGTAGGAAGACACGGCAGGAGAAGCAGGAAGGGCAGCAGGAGGAAGAAGGGGAGCGTATAGCAGGAGGCACAAGCAAGGCGGAGAGAAGCAGGAGGAATGGAGGAAAGGCACGGATGCATAGTGAAGCAGATGAAGGGTGAAGGAGGTTAGCTATTGGAGATAGCAGAGGGGTGTAGAGGAGCCTATGACGAGAGTGGTGAGGTAGGGCAGGTAGGAGAGGGGGAGGAGGACATGCGCTCAGGGAATGAACGGGAGGAGGAGCAGGAGGAGATGGTGTAGTGATGTGTGTTGCGGGGAGGAAGAAGTGAGGAGTGAGTAGGCAGCAGGTACAGAAAAAGCGGTGAGGAGGCAAACAAAGGAGGAGGAAGGGGACGAGAGGAGCCAGGGAGAAGGGCAAGAAGGAGCATGGAGGAAGAAGGGAGGGAGGATTCAGGTAAGAAGGGGGGAGCATAGCATCAAGGAGCCAGCGAGAGGAGGTAGAGGAGCAGGCAGGAAAAGTGGGAGAGGAGGAGCAGGAGAGATAAAGTACGCGAGTGAGATGAGCAGTGAGAAGAAGGAGGAGGAGTCAGGATGGTAAGGGGATGGCCATGGGAAGCATGGAAAGGGAGGGATGTTAGGAGGGAGGTTAAAGATGGAGGAGGAGAGAGCAGGAGGAAGGGGAGGAGGTCAGGGACGCGAGAAGGGTGAGGATGCAGCACGCGAGGAAAGGGAGTAATAGGAGGAGGAGTGAAGCGGATGTGGAGCGATAGTGAGACAGGCATGGCGAAAGGAGGGATGAGGAGCTAGGGAGAATAGGGTGGTAGTGGTAGGTAGCATATGATGGAGAATGGGTGATTAGGAGACGTGAGGAACGTAGACAGAGGCTGAGGAAAGGACAAGGAGAGATAAGTGTGGGAAGGAAGAGAGCAGGAAGAGAGGGTTAGGACGGAGCAGGAGAAGAACAGGGGTAGAGCTAGTGGAAGCTGCGAGGAGTAAGCTGGCACGGAAGTGGGAGTACGAGAGCAGGCAGGAATGAAGAGAGGGGGAGGAGACAGCAGGAGGTAGATAGTTGGGATGGAGAGCGGTTAATGTGGAGGTAGAATGCAGGAAGTATAGAGGGAGTTTTTGTATGGTGTGAACAAAGCTGTAAAATAACATGCTGAGCATGTTCTCTGGCGGTAGATATTGCGGCTATATACCAGGAGTGGTATGATTGGTAGGTTGGAGCTTCATTTGAGTCTTCAAGTGTTTGTCCATGCTTTCCATAGAGAGAAGTACAAGTTTATCTTCCATGAGCATTTGATGAGTGTTTCCCTTTCCACAACCTCTCCAGCACTTGGCTATCATTTGTTTTCTTGATCCTTTTTTTTTTTTTTTTTTTTTTTTTAATTTGTATTTACTTAATTGTCAGAGATGTTGAAGTTCTTAAGATGTTTCTTAAGTTGTTTCTCAGCATCTCTAATTTCACTTTATGAGCTCTGTTTCAGACTTTTCTCATGAGTGAGTATTTGTTTTTTTCTTTTTGTTATTTGAGTAGTTTAAATACTCTGAATAATGATTTTGTCAGATGTTTTTGCTGTGAATGTTTCCTCCCACTTGGTGGGTTTTTCTCTTCACTTTTTGATTGTTTCTTTTGATGTACGAAGATTTGAGTTAATGAGTTCCATTTGTCAATTGTCACCTTAACTCTTGCGCAGCTACTGTCTGACTTAGAAAGTATTATCCTACACCTATGACTTGTAATTTGCAGCAGACTTTTTCTTCTATCACATTCAGCGTTTGGGGTTTCACATTGAGGTTTTTATCCATTTGGAGTCGATTTGTGGGGTGGAGAGGTAGGGGTTTAATTTTCATTCTTCTACAGGTGTGATCCAGTTTTTCCAACATCGTTTGCTAAAGATGCTGTCCTTTCTCCACTGTGTCTTTTGGCCCCTTTGTCGAAATATGAGGTGGCTTGAAATTGTATGTGTTAGGTGGTCTTTGGTTTTGTTTCATTGGTTAACAGGTCTGTTTTTGTCAGTTAGGAGTGTTTTTATGAGTATATCTGTGGTAATTTTTGAGTCTAATATAAAGATCCTTTCAATTAATAGGGTTTGTTTGGTATTTGGATCTTTTTTTCCATATAATTAGGACTTTTTCAAGTTGGTGAGGGAAATTCTTGGAGAATTATAGTTAATGGGATTGGATTAATTATGCAAGGGTTTGGTAGATGGATATGTTTTACTATACTAGTTTTCAATCCTGACATAGGGAGTTTTGTTCATTTTCTGTTTTTCATTTTCTTTCTTCAGGGGTTTAAACTTCTTTGTTTGTGGTCCTTGGGTGTTTTGGATAGTTTTTTTTGTTTTTATTGTTTTTGAGCTATTGTGTGTGGGAAGGTATCCTTGTATACCTTCTTCAGATGCTTGTTGATGGTGTAAAGAAAATCTGATTTTTCTAGATTAATTAATTTTTCTAGATTAATCCTGCCCCTTTACTGAAACTCTTAATCGTTTCTAGGATTTTCTGGTGGGATTTTTAGCATCCTCTAAGCCAACTATATCATAAGCAAACAGGATGTTGGATTCTCTTTTTAAAATAGATATTTAAAAGGCAAAGTGAAGTGATTAACATGATGCTAAAAACTTGAAGACACAACAAATGAACTAAACGAGCTCGGAAGAAGTACAAAAATCAGACAGATAATGAGTAGACAAGAAACAGTACAAAAAAATCCTTCAATGAATCACAGTTGCGATTTTGAGGAATATAAAAGAGATAACAGATTCTAGCAGTTTACAAAGAAAAGTGGAGATCAAATTATACATTCAATGATGTTATACTGGAAATGTCAAAACAGACAATGAAAAGTTCCAGGAAATCATATGGGAATCTTCAAAAACCCTATTATCTACTAAGTTTGACTAGAAAAATGGATGAAACTGAAATACTGGAAACAAAGTCAACCAAGAGAGATTAAGATGTGGTATTAAACAGCATATTGAGAATTTAAAGATGTAAATAAGAACATCGATAAAAAAAGCCAGGCAGATGGTTACAGGAGAATTCTATATTTAGAGTAAAGACTTACATATTTTTACTGAATTGGTTTAGAAGACACAGGGAATTTTCCAAATCTTGCTATGAAGCCAGATACTAATACAGACAACGATCAACAAAGGGATATAGACCTATCACATTAGAATGAGACGTGCAACATATTTTCAACAAATACTTGCAAATTATCAGCCATCAGAAGATTATCTATCATGACAAGTTAGATTCATAGCAGTGATTCAGGGATGGTTCAATACATGAAAAAAAATCAATAACTTCGAAACATAATGATGAATCGAGAAAACACATCATCTCAATTGAACAGAAAAAGCCTTTGACAAATCGCCTCTCATTTATATGCTAAGTATAGAGTGGATTGGAGGATATTTTCAATGTTAGCTGATACAGAAACCAGCCCCGATATATTAAAGGAGGAAACGAATCAGAAGAAATTCCCTTTAAAAGGTAGAATCAGTCAAGGCTGCCCCAGTCCACTCCTTTCAATATAGTACTTGAAACATTGCTAGGCAATAAAGGCAAGAAGGAAATTAATGAGATTTGTTATTTTCATAGATAGTCTTATCAAATTTAGGAGAATGAGCAGTTAGGTCCATATATCTGAAGGGGAGCGGTAGATAGCGCAGGATGAGTGAAGGTGAGGAGGAGCAGTGATGAAGAAGGCGCAGAGAGGATAGGAGCATGGAGTGCTAAATCTGGAAATGGAAGGAGACTGATCAGGGATGGGGAAGAGGGAGCTAGGAGAGTAGAGAAAGTGGTGTTGGGAGGAAGGAGCTAGTAGATGAAGGGAAGGAGTGGGACGCAGGATGGAAGAAGGGAGTGCACGCGACTCAGGAAGTGAAGACAGGTGAGGAAGGCGAGATGGAAGGGTGAGGGAGGACAGGGAGGATAGTTGGGATGGAGGAGCTAGGCACGCACAGCAAACTGGACGGCAGAGAGCAGTGAGTAGAATGACGAGGGAGTCGTAGGCAGCAGTGAGTAAAGGAGATAGGGGAGCTGAGGTCGAGCAAGAAGGGACAGAAGGGTGATGGAAGAGAGGTAGTGGAAGAATTCCTGCGGAGTGTTAGGGCACGTTCATGGAAGGGCACTTTCTTGAAGGGGGCAATGGATGGTCAGTGACGTTAGATGGGGCTTAGATAGCGACAGGTGAGTGAGAGAAAGGATGTAGTAGGAGAGGAGTTTGCAGAGAGAGTATAGAGTGGGGAGGCGAAAGGCCTCTGTTTCCTGAGCATGAGTGGAAGAATGGAGGAGGAGCAAAGGAAGGGAAGGAGGAGGAAGTAGGCGAGGACGGCACAGGACGGGGAGGAGGAGCAGGAGGAAGAGGGGAGGAGAGAGAAGGGGAGGAGAGGCAGGAAGAAGGGGAGGAGAGCAGGAAGAGGGAGAGAGAAAGAGGAGGAGGAGGCAGGAGGAAGGAGGAGGAGGAAGGGGAAGAGGGCACGGGAAGAAGGGGAGAGGTAGCAGGAAGAAGGGGAGGAGGGGAGAGAAAACGCGGAGAGGAGTAGGAAGGGGGAGGGAGGAGAGAGGAAGGGGAGGAGAGCGGAGGAGGAGGGAAGAGCAGGAGAAGGGAGGAGGAGCAGGAGGAAGAAGGGGAGGAGGAGCAGGAGGAAGAATGGGAGGAAGGAGCAGGAGGAGGGGAGGAGGAGCAGAGGAAGGAGGAGGAGTAGGAGGAAGGGGAGGAGGAGCCAGGGGAAGAGGGAAGGAGGACAGGAGGAAGGCGAGAGGAGCAGGAGGGAGGGAGGAGGAGGCAGGGGAAAAGGGGAGAGAAGGAAGAAAGGGGGAGGAGAGAGAAGGGGGAAGAGCGGAGGATAAGAGGGAAGGAGGAGCAGGAGGAGAGGGAGGAGGAGCAAGGAGGAAGGGGAGGAGAAGCAGGAGGAAGAAGGGGAGGAGGAGCAGGAGGAAGAGAGAGGAGAGAAAAAAAGGAGCAAGGAGGAAGAAGGGGAGGAGGAAGCAGGAGGAGAGGGGAGGAGGACAGGAGGAAGAAGGGGAGGGACAGGAAGGAAGAGGGGAGGAGCAAGGAAAAGGCGAGAGGACAGATGGATAAGGGGGTAGCATGAAGAGTGAGCGAGGGTAAGGGAGAGGAGAGAGGATAAGAGGTAGATTGGAGGAGAGGGGAAGAGCTAGTCGAGCATTAGAAAATAATGGAAGGATGGCAGGCGAGGGTGAGGAAAAGCAGGAGGAAAGAAGGGGAGGAGGAGCAGGAGGAAAGGGGAGGGAGGAGAGGAGGAAGAAGGGGAGGAGAGCAGGAAGGAAGAAGGGAGGAGGACTAGATAAAATTGGATTCCTTATGGATGACATTGGTCAGGCAAATTCTAATCTAGGCAGGGATTTGGCTGAGCAACCCGCCTAAATCACAGGCAAATGGCCTCTGGCCATGGGAACATTTCCCTGAGCCAGGCTCCTGCTTGGTGGCTGTCATCTCAGGAAGCTGCCATGTGGGGAAGCAGCTGTTCTGACTACTTCATAGGTGAGGAGATGGCAGCAATGTCTGTTTGACTCCCGAGCTGTGCTCTTCAGCCCTGCTGCTCACTGTCAGCTAACTGTCACTCTTTGGCCCATTCTGCAAAGCTCCACCCCTGGTCCCCAGAGCCCTCTTCATTCCGCCGGGCTCTGCACATCTCAGGTGCTATGTGGTCTCAGTCTGCCCATCTGCCCAAGGGATGGGTTCTGTCCACAGGGGCCTCAGGAACACACAAGTGACCTGGACAATTTCATATTCCTAACTCAAGCCATCCCAAGGACCTCAAGCCCCAGGTACAGACTCAGACGCTCAGGAGACACCATGAGTCTGCAGCAGCAGCGGAGCACATGCCCCAAAACCTCCTCCCTCCAACCTCACCATCACTATTGCTAATAACAACATCCATCAGCTGGACCACGTTTCAGGCCATTACTCGCAGCACAGCTGGAAGCTTCGTATTTCCCCCCTCACCCACCCACTACTTTCCAGAAAGCAAAGAGATTTCTATAAGGGGAAAGAAAGGACATCATACAGAATTCAAGTTACTATATGAGTCTTGGCCCTACAATATGTTACTTTTCACTATAAGAAAATTCAGCATGGTAGGTGGTGGCAGCGCCTTTAATCCTAGCAACTGGGAGGCAGAGGCAGGCTAGGATCTTTGTGAGTTCTAAGGCCAGCCTGGTCTACAGAGTGAGTTCAGGACAGTGTGGAGCTACAGGGAGACTCTGTTCGAAAAGACTCACAAAAAAAAAAAAAACCTTTCTACTGCTCTGTGAGGTGGTAAGGACTGGTACCTTACTCAGAGAAAGAAGCTAGGACCCCAAGAGAATGCATCAGGCCAAGGTCAACAGAGCAGGGACAAGGGCCACCATGGCAGAGTGACACCCCCCACTGCTCAGACCACAGAAGGATGCAGGAGCCTATCAGACCCTCATTTCAGATAAAGAAACCAAGGGTGGCCTGGTGTGAGCTCACAGCTTCTCCCAAGAGGCAGAAGTGGACTAGCTTTCTAGTTCTGTCATAGAACAGCCTGGTGACCTTGGGCAAACCTCCCTGGGAGCCTCAATTCCCTCATCTGAAAAAGGGGATAATGAAGCCACCATCCCATGCTGTGGAATTAAGATAATAAGAAGGGTAAAGGCAGGAAAATGGCTAGCGTTTATTGATCGTTTAACATGTACCAGGCACTTTGCCAAGCACTTTACATATGTAAGCTCATTTGATTAAATGAGGTAATGCATATAAAGTGCTTAGCACAGGCCTCCTGAAACGGGGTGGATAATGATGATGATAAAGAAACCAATGATGAGTCCCCAGAGCAAGCAAGCATCCCTGGTTCATCCCCTTACCGGAAGAACAGAGTGGCCAGGAGGGTTCCGGAAGGACATGGATGAGGAAGGAAAGGCAGACTTTGCACAGAGGATGGAATATGCAAGAGTGAAAATTACGGAGTCAACTGAATTAATATAACAACACCGACATTCAGGCCCTGAGAGGTTCGGCAAAAACAGAGGGAAATCACCAGGCTAGACCCTCTAGGGGAGTCCCAGCTAGGGAGAGCTCACAGGATCCCAGGCACCAGGCCTCTGGTTCTTCCCATTTCACAGATGGAAAAATCAGGTTTTCAGTTGAGTAGAGATGCCCAAATATGCAGGACCTCAGGGCCAGAGGAGGGCTGGAGTACAGGCCTCTGGCCCTCAGCTCAGCACCCAACTATCTGCTGCCTCTTATAGAAGACAAGGGTGCAGGGGTGACTGGTATATTTGGCTACAATTCCACAGTATTGTTTATGAAGTGCTTACTCTATCTGGCACTGCTAAGAATTACGAGTTTAACCCCCACAATAACCCTAAGAATCCGGAATTCCAGGCTGGAGAGATAGCTCAGTCGGAAAAGTGCATGCATACCAGAATGAGGATTTGGGGCTGGAGAGATGGCCTAGCGTTAAGAGCACCTACTGTTCTTGCAGAGGACCCGGGTTCGATCCCCAGCACCCACATGGCAGCTAAGAACCATCCGTAACTCCAATTCCAGGAGAACTCCAGTTCCAGGGGAATCTGACACCCTCTTCTGACCTCCGCGGCATTGCATGACATGGGTGCACAAACCTACATGCAGACAATACATTCATACACATAAAATAAATAAATAATTTTAAAAATTATTAAAAAAAAAAGAGAACTAGTTGTTCTTACAGAAGACCCAGGTTCAAATCCCAGCACCCACATGTCAGCTAACAACTGCCTGTAACTCTCCTGTCCTTCTCAGGCATTGCATGACATGGGTGCACTTAAACACATGCAGACATAACACTCATACACATAAAATAAAAATAAAGAAAAAATGCAAAAAAAAAAAAAAAGCAATATGCAGCTGCCTGCATGTGTGATCCCCAAGGAAGGGTCTGAGACAGGAGGATCTCTGGGCTCGCTGGCCAGCCAGAGCCTGGTGAGATCTAGTTTCAGCAAGAGACCCTGTCTCAAAAAGTAAGGTGCGGGTCAGGGGCTAGAGAGGTGGCTCAGCAGTTAAAAGCACCGCCTGCTTTTGTAGATCATCCAGGTTCAGATCTACCTACATGGCAGCCAGCAGCTGTCAGTAACTCAAGTTCCAGGTAATCCAACAGTCTCTTCTGGCCTCTGTGAGTATTGCATACGTGCACGTTGTACAGACGCAGAATCAGGAACTGCAGACAGGCAACAATGCTTTACATAAGGGAAGCAGCCAAGTCTAGTGGCATAGGCCTATAACCCCAGCACTCCAGAGCTTGAGACAGGAGGATCACCACAAGTTCCAGGCTAGCCTGGTCTACAGTCAGATCCAAGCCAGCCTGGTTACCACGTGAAACTGTCTTAAGAACCGTAGCCAGGCATGGTAGCCGGCACCTTTCGGAACTTGGAAAGCAGAGGCAGAGGGAACTCTGTGAAACGGAGGCCGACCTGAGCTCCAGAGAGAGTTGTTTGGTTTTTTTCCTCTTACTTTCTTCACCTGAACTCCTAGGTGCCTGGTTTCTTTGAAGCCAACTGGGGTTACAGGGAAACAAGAGCACTGCAAAGCACCCAGGTTTTGTTCCCAACACCCGCAAGGTGTCTAACAACCATGGGTTAACTCCTGTTCCAGTAAATCTGATGCCCTCTTCTGACCTCCACAGGCCCTGCATGCCCTTGTGTACATATATCAGCCAAAAACCACTCATATACATAATAAATTTAACAACAGCTGGGCGTGGTGGTGCACCTCTTTAATCCCAGCACTCAGGAGGCAGAGGCAGGCGGATCCTTGTGAGTTCAAGGCCAGCCTGGTCTATATAGTAAGTTCCAGGACAGCTGGAGCTACAGAGAGAGCCTGTCTCAAAAAGATCCAAAACAAACAAACAAACAAAACACTACAGACTATCAAGATGGCTTTACAGGTAAAGACACTTGCTGCCAAACCTGATGACTGTGTTTGAGCCTCTGGACCCATATGGTGAAAGGAGAGAACTTATTCCTGGGAAGTTGTCCTCCCCATGTGCGCCACAGCATGTGCACAGTGTGCATGCACATGAGCACACACAACAAATAAATATATATACACCAGCAAATTAAAAACAACTGCCAGGCATGGTGGCGCAGGCCTTTAATCCCAGCACTCGGAGGCAGAGAGGGAAGAGGATTTTTGTGAGGTCCAGGCCAGCCTGGTCTACACAGTGAGTTCCAGGACAGCTGGGACTAAAAGGAGACCCTATCTCAAAAAGACCAAAAATATAAATAAATAAATAACAATAAACAAACAAAAAGGAAGGAAAGCAGGAAGGAAGGAACGAAAGAAGGAAGGAAAGAAGAAAGGCAATTACCCAAGATCACACAGCCAGGAAGTGACCTTTTCTTTTTAAATTATTTATTTATTTATTTATTTATTTGAATGTATTGTCTGCATGTAAGTCTGTGCACCCGTGTTGTGCAATGCCACGGAGGTCAGAAGAGGGTGTCGGATTCCCCTGGAACTGGAGTTCTCCTGGAATTGGAGTTACAGATGGTTCTCAGCCGCCATGTGGATGCTGGGGATTGAACCCAGGTCCTCTGCAAGAGCAGTCGGTGCTCTTAACCGCTAGGCTATCTCTCCAGCCCCCCTAACGGCCTTTTCCCTCCTGCTCTGTTCCTTAACCCCCAACAAGCCTAGCCCTATACAGAGAAAGCTGTGAAAGCAGCCTGCTTTGCAATAAACCCCACTGGAAAAAGAAACATAGTTTCCCCTCTTATGTTTTCAACTGAAAAATAGCTAACAGCCTCTTTAATCCCTCAGCCCTCTGGAAGAGAAAACTGAGCTTCCCCATCCCTTCAGGCTGGCACATTCAGCATCTAGAGAGCACATTCTGGAAGCCGCCAGGCTGCAGGGACTCCGGGGGGTTAGGGAGTGACAGCTGGAGGGACCCTCTCTGCAATCAGCTCAGAGCAATAGAGCCAAGAGAACTATCCTGAAGGCCCTCCTAGGAGAGCTTCCTAAATTGTCTCTGTAACCCTTAACAAGCTGCCGGAGCCTCCCAGGCAGGGTGTGTGGGAAGCGGAATCCTACCCAGGTCTATCTAAGCCAGCTCCTGGCTCATGAAGGAGTGGGCGTAGCTGGGCAGTGAGAATTTGGAGGCTGGAGACCCCCGTACCACCCTGTTCCTCCCTAGGGGCCTGCTCCCTGAGCTGCTTCTTGTGCTGTAAATAAAGCAACAGAGGTCGCTGGCCTGCCTGGATCCCAGCTCCCGAAGCACCTTTTCAGCAAGTTACACTACAGGGTCATAAAGGTTAAAGGAGTTAACTCATGGAAAAGTGCTCAGTAGCTTAGCTGGTACCTGGGAAATGCTCCTCAAAGCTGGCTCGCAGCAGCAGCAGCAGCAACCAAGAATGGGCACCAGGGGCTGGAGAGATGGCCTAGCGGTTAAGAGCGCCGACCGCTCTTGCAGAGGACCCGGGTTCGATCCCCAGCACCCACATGGCGGCTGAGAACCGTCTGAAACTCCAATTCCAGGAGAACTCCAGTTCCAGGGGAATCCGACACCCTCTTCTGACCTCCGCGGCATTGCACGACACGGGTGCACAGACTTGCATGCAGACAGTACATTCATACACATACAGAAATAAATAAAATTAAAAAAAAAAAAAAAAGAATGGGCATCAATGCTCTCTTTGGGAAGAGCACCAAGCATAGGGACAAGAAAACTTGCTTCTATCTTCTGCTCGCTCAAAGAGTATTTATTCCTTCATAACATATGCACATCACTTCTTAAGCATAAAAAAAAAAAATGTAGCTTAAGGCGGGCGTGGTGGCACACACCTTTAATCCTAGCACTCCTAGCACTCCGGAGACAGAGGCAGGAGGATCTCTGTGAGTTCAAGGCCAGCCTGGTCTGCACAGCAAGCTCCAGGCGAGCTGAAACTAAAGGGAGACCCTGTCTCAAAAAGACAAAAAATAAAATAAAATAAGGTAGTTTAGCCAGATGTAGTAGCGCACACCTTTAATCCCAGCACTCAGGAGGGAGGCAGAGGTAGGTAGATCTGTGAGAGCTTGGGGCCAGTCTGATCTACATAGGAAGTTCCACATCATATATGGCTACAGGGAGACCCTGGGGGGTTTTGGGTTTGTTTTTTGTTTTTTTTGTTTTGTTTTGTTTTGTTTTATAAACAACTGTATTTTAAAGTTTGAAAATTGGGGCCTGGAGAGATGGCTCAGCAGTTAAGAGCATTAACTGCTCTTGCAGAGGACTCTGGTTCAATTCCCAGCACCCACATGGAGGCTAACAAAAGTCTGTAACGCTGTCCCAAGAGATCCAACACTACCCTCTTCTGACCTCCGAGGGCATTGCATGACACAGGTTCACTTACACAGAAAATAACATTAATAAATAAAATAGTTTAAAAATGTTTGAAAATTAATCTAGGGTCCTGCCCTGTAATTCCAGCACTCAGGAGGCTGAGCCAGGAAGTTTAAGACCACCCCAGACAACAGAGTGAGGCCACATCTAAAAAAAAAATCCTCGGAGCTGGAGAGTTGGAGCTGGAGAGATGGCTCAGCGAATAAAAGAATCCACTCCCCTCCCAGAGGACCTGAGTTTGATCTAGCATTCATTATCAGGTGGGCTCAGCTTCAGGTCTCTGACACCCTCTTCTGAAATTCAAAGGCACCCTCCTGCACTCACACATACACTGACACACATGCATAATAAAAAAAAAAATCTTTAGGAGCTGGAGAGATGGCTCAGTGGCTAAGAGCTCTGGCTGCTCTTGCAGAGGACCTGGGTTCCATTCCCAGCACAGACAAGGCAGGTAAGTACCATCCTTAACTCTAATACCATGAGAATCTGTCACCCTCTACTGACTTCCCAGGCATTGCACACCACAGGTCCACTCACCTACATGCAGGCAATACACTCATACACATAAAATGAAAATAATAAAAAAAAAATTTTTTTGGTCTTTTTGATACAGGGTCTCCCTGTAGCCCCAGATGTCCTGGAACTCACTCTGTAGAACAGGCTGGCCTTGAACTCACAAAGATCCTCACGCCTCTGCCTCCTAGGATTAAAGGCATGTGCTACCACGCCCAGCATAAATATTTTTTTAAAAAGGGAACAGGAGGCTCTGAAAAGTTTCAAGATTTCTTAGCATTTTAAGTTCTTCAAAGTAGAGAGTCCAAAATTGCCAAATAACCAATTCCTTCATTTTGTTTACAAATATTAAGGGGGCACAGTGGCACAGGCCTTTAATCCCAGCCCCCAGGAGGCAGAGGCAGCCGCTGGATCTCTGTGAGTTCAAAGCCAGCCTGGTCTACATAGTGAGTTCCAGGCCAGCTGGAGCTACAGGGAGAACCTGTCTCAAAAGACAAAAAAAAAAAAAAAAATTAGCAGAACATCAGGCACTAACTGTTTCGGGAGATAGCAGCTCTTCTGAAGTTTCCATTCTACCTGGTGGTGATTAATCCCCTCTATCATCCTTGAGGTTAGACCCAGATAGGAGGACCAGGTGGCCCTGTGTGGGAAAAGACTAGGGCTTCGAACTTTGGGAAGAGAAGGTCCTAGGACGGCCCAAGAGGACAACTATGGATGGCAGGTTGGGGGCTGGTGTCCTCAAAAAGGAGATGACAGATAATACTTGTACATCCTGCTCATGCCTCACTCTCCGTCATCCTTTGCACCTGCTGGGAGGAGGAAGAAAAGGAGCAGGCAGACCAGAGACCCAGATGGTGTGGCCTGCGGGAGTGAAGCTGAAGCACCCCCAACTCACCAGCACACCCACCTGCCCAGAGGAGGACAGCCAGGACCCCACTGATATTGGACCCCAGCTCCAGCGGAAGCGGGGAGACCCTCTCCTGGATCGTTCTCCCAACTCACAGGCCAGGGCCTCAGTTCAGTGGTATACTGGTTCTCTTAGACTCCAAATTCGCTGCTGGCTCCCCTGAGTCAAAGAACGCATTTCCCAAGCTGGGGCAGGCACAGCGTCCGTGCCCAAACGCTCTGATTCTTCTCGAACCGCTGTGTCCCCTTCGACTAGTACAAGAGAGCTCCGTGCCTGACCCCACCCCGCCACCGAAGGAACAGATGGTTCCTGGGACCTTGAGGGACACTGCAGCCTGACCAAAGCCCCAGGGTGGGTCCCGTGCGGCTAGGTCCGGCTGGCTGTAGACGCGGCACCTCCCGGAGAACCCCCCACCCAGCGAGGCACCTCTTCTTCATTCATCCCAGGCCACCCAGTGAGGAGGGTGACCGGAGGCAGGAGCAACACAAAGGACGGCTGAGTGTTCCAGGAGTCTCAGATCCCACCGCCCGGACAAACACGGAGCAGAAATGGCCAGGCATCTAGAGACACTCCAGAGACACACGCGGGAGCAGAGAAAGACTTTGTGAGAGACACTCACAGGGGCGGAGCCCAGAGCAGAGACCCAGAGCCAGGGAGACAGACCCACACCGGCAGCGATCCGGAGGGAAACAAGCGGGCAGGACCAGCATAGACCGGCCTCGGACACACCCCCAGCCCCGAGAGCCACAGTCCCCGGGCGCACCCCCGGCGCGAGGCCACTCGGGCGGCGCAGGCGGACGCGTGCAGTCCCGGCTCGCTGCGCGCTGGACCGTGCGCGGGAGCGCGGAGCTGAGGGCGAGGAGCGCACACAAAGAGGCGGCGGCCCGCGGCGGGGCGGGCTCCCCGGCCACCCGCTCCCGGCCACCCGGTCCCGGCCACCCGGTCCCGGCCCGGGGAGCGCGCCCCGCCCGCTCACCAGCTGCAGGCAGCAGAAGGCGACCAGCGTGCAGCGCCCGCTGCACTTGCCCATGGCTCCTCCTGGCGCCGCGCGGGTCCGTGTCCTCCCGATGGTGCCCCAGGGCGGCGGGGCGGGCACCTAGGGCCGGGCCCCGGAGCACCGGGTCCCCAGAGCCGCGGCCGCCCGCCCGCGTTCCGAGTCCATGGTCCTCCCGGCCGGCGCGCGCAGGCTCCTTGCCGCGCCTCCTTTGTCTGCGGGCGGCGGTCAGCGCTCCTCCCGCCCGGGGCCGGCCCGCGAGCGCCCAGCGGCCAGCGCACGCACGGAGCGCGGCGCAGCACTGCCCAGCTGGGGCAGCAGCCAGGGCGCTCGGACGCCGCTGCTCCCCGGCCCCACCACGTGGCTCCACCGCCACTGTCACCGAGGAGGGAGGGAGGGAGGGAGGGGCGAGGCGGGGCGGGAGGGGAGAGGAAGCGGGGTGGGGGATGGAGGGAGGCGAGGAGTGCAGAGGAAGAGTGAGGTCTCCAGGCGCTGACAGTCCCTGGTCAAATCCAGACTTGCTCTTCACTTGCTGTGTGACCTTGGGCACATCACATTACCTCTCTGGGCCCCCGGAGGCCTCTTGAACAAAGTAGGAATAATGTCCCTTGCGGGGTGGCTGGGAAGCTGGCCGGCAGTCATGTGAATACAGCAATAGCGCAGAGCCCGGCCTCATGAGGGAGCTAGAGCGCGTCCCCACCCACCCAGTCTGTGGGGTTCCAACTTACCCCGTTTCTATTTCCGTTCTCAGATCAGCTCATCCCAGCCAATCTCCTGGGTGCCTGGCCACATTTTCTTCCTTTCCTCTTTCCAGGTGAGCCTGCTGCACTGTTGGAAGTTCCCAGCCCAGGGTCCAGCTAGGTCCTTGTGCTGGCCTCGCAGAGATCCTCCTGCCTCTGCCTCCCGAATCCTGGGATGGTATGCACTATGCTCAGCTAAACTTTGTGTTTTAGAACATGCAGGACAAGCAGGTATAAAGCCCCGAATTTGCTTTCCAGTATTGCTAACAATGAAATAAAAGCCTGCACAGGTCATTACTACAGAGTTTCCCACTTAGAAGAACCAACCCGGGTAACAGTGAGAAGGACTTCGGTCAGCCATTGCCGGAGGGGCGAGGGCAGTGTCCAGACAGTTTCTATGACTAGCCAGGCTTCCCAGAGTCTGCGAGGGCCTTAAAATGATATGCCGATTCCCACAAAAGAACAGTTCATGGAGGCTCAGCCCAGATGCACCAGACTGACAGTGCAATCCTGGGGGAGGCTCCCATTTATCCAGTCCTAACAGAGCCAAGCACTGGACACACAGCCTCAAATCTATAAGATAACAGCGTGCTGCTGGGCTCTGACCAATCCCTGCCAGGCTCTTGACTGTACATATGCCAAAGGCCTGACCACCTCACTAAAACTCTGAACTAAATTCTTTCCCAAGTCATTTAGTCCCACGTCCTGCCCTGGTGAGTCCCAGAACCACCGCTCCCTCCTGCCCTTCCCTGCTTTGACTTTGTCCCTTGTTTGTGTGTATATGTGTGGGCATACTTGTGCCATGGCATGCTTGTGGAGGTCTGAGGACAACTTGAAGGGTCCCAGGAATTGAACTCAGGTCCTCATACTCCCTGGCAAGCACCTTTACCTGCTGAGCCTTCTCAAAGACCCAAGCTTGTTCTTCTAGACCCAAGCTTGTTCTTCTCCTAGACCCAAGCTTGTTCTTCTTCCCCAAAATGTTTCCTGCATCTGTTGATAATACAGAGAACTCCTTCCTAGTCCATGTCTTGAATCTCAGCTCCGGTGTCACATCCTTTTTTATTTTTATTTTTTGGTCTTTTTGAGATAGGGTCTCCCTATAGCCCCAGCTGGCCTGGAACTCGCTATGTAGACTATGCTGGCCTTGAACTCCCAGAGATCCACTTGCCTCTGCCGGTGTCACTTCTTGACCCTCTGCCATCTGAGGAGGTCCCCTCTCTCTGGCTCACTCAAATCTATGCTACCTCCATGGTGACTCTTCCTAGAACTTCCTTTCCTTGTGTAACTTTTTGGTTCTGAAGGAAACAGTGAGCTTTGTAAGGACAACATGTTGCTGACTTACCTCTGTCTTCCCAGGGCCTGAATCGTGGCTTCAGTCCACAGTGAGGTCACACACCTCATCAGCTCTGCTTCCCAGCCCTGAGGTGCAGCAGGCTTCTTTTCACCCCTAAACCTGGGGTTCTTAGAGGAAGGTGACACCACTGGATAGGTAAAACTACTCATTTCTGGGGTCTGAAAAGTTGGTTCAGTGGTTAAGAGCACTGACTTCTCTTGCAGAGGACCTGGGTTCAACTCTCAGTACCTACATAGCAGCTCTAGTTCCAGGGGATCTGATGCCCTCTTCTGAGGTCCACAGGCACTGCACAACACGAGTGCACTTACATGCATGTAGGCAATACACTCATACACATAAAATAAAAGTAATAAATAAAATATTTTTTAAATAGTAGTCATTGCTCGGGGCTGGAGAGATGGCCTAGCGGTTAAGAGCTCGCTGACTGCTCTTGTAGAGGACCCGGGTTCGATCCCCAGCACCCACATGGCGGCTGAGAACCGTCTGAAACTCCAATTCCAGGAGAATTCCAGTTCCAGGGGAATCTGACACCCTTTTCTGACCTCCACAGCATTGCACGACATGGGTGCACAGACCTGCATGCAGACAGTACATTCATACACATAGAGAAAAATAAATAAAAAATTAAAAAAAAATAGTAGTCATTGCTGACAAGAGCTTCAGAACTGGGGATGACTTGAAGGAGACCTGTGATTGTGAGGGATGACTAACCAGGGACCAGAGAAGGCTGTGGGGAAAACGGAACAGGACTCATGAATAAAGGAGAGACATGACTCAGAGCACAGCCCTATTTCCTGTGCGAAGGTGGGGATCATGATCAGAGCCTCTGAAGCTGCTCAAGCGTTTGCACACAGCACTCTCTCCTGACCTCCTCCATCCCAGTCCTCAGGGAAGAGCAGGGTTTCAATCTGCTAATGACCTGATACTTCTGTTGACCAGCCTTATTTGAAACTGTCCAGGGGCTGCACTATGACTTTTTTTTTTTTGGTCTTTTTGAGACAGGGTGTCCCTTTAGTCCCAGCTGTCCCTATGTAGACCAGGCTGGCCTTGAACTCACAGACATCCGTCTGCCTCTGCCTCCCGAGTACTGGGGCTCTATGACATCTTTTTTTTTTTTTTTTTTTGCGACAGGGTCTCCCTATAGCCCCAGCTGGCCTGGAACTCACTCTGTAGACCAGGCTGGTCTTGAACTCACAAAGATTGCCTGCCTCTGCCTCCCAAGTGCTAGGATTAAAGGCATGTGCCACCATGCCCGGCTATGACATCTTATAAGCATAAACTCAGGTATCATAGAAGAGAGCTTAATGAATTTCTTTTTAAAAATATTTTATTGAGCCAGGTGTGGTGGCTCACGCCTTTAATCCCAGCACTCAGGAGGCAGAGATAGGTGGATCTCTGTGGGTTCAAGGCCAGCCTGATCTACAGAGCAAGTTCCAGGACACCTGGTACTAAAAGGGAGACCCTGTCTCAAAAATACTAAATAAATAAATAAATAAATACATTTTATTTATGTGTACGAATGTATTGCCTGCATGTATGTAAGTACCCCCTGTCATGCAATGACTGAGGAGGTCAGAAGAAAGTGTCAGATTCTTCTGGAACTGGAGTTATGGACAGTTCTTAGCCGCCATGTGGGTGCTAGGAATCAAACCTGGGTCCTCTGCAAGAGCAGTTACTGCTCTTAACTGCTGAGCCATCTCTCCAGCCCCAAGAGCTTAAAGAATTTCAAGACACACCCCTGGAGCCAGCCTGACAGTTGGCTGAGCACCCCTTGAACCCTAGCACTTCACAGGATGAGGCAAGACAATCACTAAATCAAGGTCAGTGTGGATTACATAGAGAAATCCTGTCCAAAAAAGAAAACCCCTAAATGGCTTGGCGTCTGAGGGGGTAGCTCACCTGCCACAGTGTTTGCCTAGCACTTCGTAAACTGGCCGCAACAGTGCATACCTCTAATCTCAATACCCTGGAGGTAGAGGCAGGAGGACCACAAATTCAAGGTCATGCTTGGCCATACAGCTAGTCAGAGGCCAGCCTGGAGTACATGATATCCTGTCTCAAAAAGTGGGGCAGGTGAGATGGTTCAGCTGGTAAAGATGTCTGCAACCAAGTCTAACAACCTGAGTTTGATCTCTGGTACCCACACAGTGAAAGGAGAAAACCGACTCCTTCAATTTGTCCCTCTGACTTCCATGAGTGTCATAAGGTATGCACACAATCCATCAATCATCAATCAATTTTTTTTTTTTTTTGGTCTGCGACTGGGTTTCCCTGTAGCCCCAGCTGTCCTGGAATTCACTATGTAGACCAGGCTGGCCTTGAACTCACAAAGACCCACCTGCCTCGGCCTCCCGAGTGCTAGGATTAAAGGCATGCGCCACCACGCCCAGCTTCAATCAATGTTTTTTTTTTTTTTTAATTTTATTTATTTCGGTATGTGTATCAATGTACTGTCTGCATGCAGGTTTGTGCACCCGTGTCGTGCAATGCCACGGAGGTCAGAAGAGGGTCTCGGATTCCCCTGGAACTGGAGTTCTCCTGGAATTGGAGTTTCAGACGGCTCTCGGCCGCCATGTGGGTGCTGGGGATCGAACCCGGGTCCTCTGTAAGAGCGGTCGGCGCTCTTAACCGCTAGGCCATCTCTCCAGCCCCCTCAATCAATGTTTTTAAAAAAGGTGGGTGTACTGCCATATACCTGAAATCCCAGCAATTAGAAGGCTGAGGCAGGAGGATTAGCTAGAGTTTGGGCCCATCTAAATAGTATTTTCTTCTTCTTTTTTTTTTTGTTTGTTTGTTTTTGGTATTTTTGAGATAGGGTCTCCCTTTAGTCTCAGATGGCCTGGTACTCACAAGGTGGGGTGGCATATACCTTTAATCCCAGCACTTGGGAGGCAGAGGCAGGCAGATATCTGTGAGTTCAAGGCCAGCCTGGTTTACAAAATGAGTTCAGGCCAGCTGGGGCTACAGGGAGACCCGGTCTCAAAAAAAAAAAAGTTCTTAAGAAGTAGATTAAAATGGCCGGGCATGGTGGTGTGTGCCTTTAGTCCCAGCACTATGGAGGCAGAGGCAGAAGGATCTCCATGAGATGAGGCTGGCCTGGTCTACATAGCAAGTTCCAGGCCAGCTGGGGCTACAGGGAGACCCTGTCTCAAAAGACAGGGCGCGTAGGACCCTGTGAGTTTGAGGTCAACCTTGCTTACAGTAGTGCATTCCAGACCATCCAGTGAGACCCAAACACATGCACACAAGGTCCCAAGTTCTATCTAGTGCTGGAAGAAACCAGAAGCAAATCAAAGACATCACTGTCATCCAGGAGATGCCAAAGTTTGGTGAGTTCTGTGCCAGTGAATAGAGAACAAAAGCCACATTGGAATCCACATCCTCAGCAGCTGGGGCTTCCCAGCCAGCATATGCCAGAAGTAGATCTGCCAGGCACTGGTCTGTGGGACTTTCGTACACTCACCACTGAACAACAGCCCTGTGAGGGAGGTCCTGTGATCATCACCTGTACTTTCTAGAAGAGGAAACAGGTTCAAGGGCTAGCTCACTCACTCAGGATCAGGCAAGGAGGAAGTGGCCCCACTGGCTTCATCCTAGGCAAAAGGATCTCTCCTAAACCCTGCCTTGCTGTTTCCAGACTTTTTGTTCTCAGCAATAGATCATGTTCTTTAACAAAAAGCATAGAATGTGTTTAGCCTTGCCTGGTGCTGCATATCTGTAACCCTAGTTACTTGGGAGGCTGAGGATGGACGATCGCAAGTCCAAAGCTAGCCTACATTACAGTAAAGTGAGTTCAAGGTCAGCCTGGGGAGACCAGGCATTCAACCAAAGGTAAAAAAAAAAAGGCTGGGATGTAACTCACCTAGTACGCTCAGGGCCGTAGGTTCAATCCCTAATAAGACCAAACAACAACAAAAACACACACAAAATAAAACAGCAACAAAACAAAACAAGCAAAGTAAACAAAAAGAAAACATATTTCTTATATATTTTTTTTAATTTATTTTTCTCTAAGTGTATGAATGTACTGTCTGCATGTAGGTTCATGCACCCATGCTGTGCAATGCCACGGAGGTAAGAAGAGGATGTCGGATTCCCCTGGAACTGGAGTTCTCCTGGAATTGGAGTTTCAGACGGTTCTCAGCCGCCATGTGGGTGCTGGGGATCGAACCCAGGTCCTCTGCAAGAGCAGTCGGCACTCTTAACCGCTAGGCCATCTCTCCAGGAAAACATGTATTTCTACACATAAAAAAAGTTGAACTGAGGTTGGAGAGATGGCCTGGCGGTTAAGAGCACCAACTGCTCTTGCAGAGGACCGGAGTTCAATCCCCAGCACCCACGTGGCGGCTGAGAACCGTCTTTGGCTCCAGTTCCAGGGAAATCCAACACCCTCTTCTGACCTCCGCAGCATTGCACAACACGGATGCACAAACCTACATGCAGACAGTACATTCATACACATACAAAAATGAATAAAATAAAATAAAAAGTTGAAGTGGCCTAGCTGTTCAGGGAAAGAAGACTGGTAATCTGTTCTCTTAACTAGCTTGTCTCCAAATATCCATCTGTGTGGTGACACTCTCTTGTTTTTCTTTCCTTTATTTATTTATTTATTTTATTTATTTATTTATTTATTTTTTGAGACAAGGTCTTCCTGTAGCCCCAGCTGGCCTGGAATGCACTATGTAGGCCAGGCTGGCCTTGAACTCACAGAGATCCACCTGCCTCTGCTTCCCAATGCTAGGATTAAAAGTGTGTACCACCAAGGCTGGAGAGATGGCGTAGAGGTTAAGAGACCGTTCTTACAGAGGACCCAGGTTCGATCCCCAGCACCCACATGGCGGCCGAGAACCGTCTGAAACTCCAATTCCAGGAGAACTCCAGTTCCAGGGGAATCCGACACCCTCTTCTGACCTCCGCAGCATTGCACTACACGGGTGCACAAACTTGCATGTAGACAGTACATTCATACACATACAGAAATAAATAAAATTAATAAAAAAAATTTTTTTAAAGTGTGCACCACCACACCTGGGCAACTCTCTTATT
>VZQC01013948.1:32830-72474 GCA_009823505.1 Rhizomys pruinosus | reverse complement strand
CCTGGAACTGGAGTTAAAGACAGTTCTCAGCTGCCATGTGGGTGCTGGGGATTGAACCCAGGTCCTCTGCAAGAGCAATCAGTGCTCTTAACCACTAGGCCATCTCTCCAGCCCAAATAGGTTGAATTTAAACACCAGTGTAGATCCCTGCACTTAACAATTAGGGAATGTATTCTTTTGTTTGTTTGTTTTGTTTTTTTTTTGGTCTTTTTGAGACAGGGTCTCCCTGTAGCCCCAGCTGTCCTGGAACTCACTCTGTAGACCAGGCTGGCCCGGAACCCACAGAGATCCGCGTGCCTCTGCCTCCCAAGCGCCAGGATTAAAGGCGTGCACCACCACGCCCGGCATTTATTTATCTCTGTATGTGTATCAATGTACTGTCTGCGTGCAGGTTTGTGCACCTGTGTAGTGCAATGCCGCGGGGGTCAGAGGAGGGTGTCAGATTCCCCTGGAACTGGAGTTCTCCTGGAATTGGAGTTTCAGACGGTTCTCGGCCGCCATGTGGGTGCTGGGGATCGAACCCGGGTCCTCTGTAAGAGCAGTCGGCGCTCTTAACCGCTAGGCCATCTCTCCAGCCCCCACAAGGTATTTTCTAACCAATACTGTACCTGGGACTTTTTCTGAGACAGAGTCTCACTATACAGTCCTATTTTTGTGCCCTAGGCTGGTACAGAGTCAAGGCAGTAATCCTCTTGCCCCAGCCTCCCCAGACCTGGAATTATGCATACACCACATCACACTGGTCCATATTTTAAAAAAATATTTTGTTTATTGTTTTTATTTTTTATTAATTAATTAATTTATTTATTTATTTTGGTACTTTTGAGACAGGGTCTCCCTTTAGTTCCAGCTGTCCTGGAGCTTGCTCTGTAGACCAGGCTGGCCTTGAACTCACAGAGATCCACCTGCCTCTGCCTCCCACATGCTAGGATTAAAGGCATGAGCCACCACACCCAGCTATTGTTTTTATTTTATGTATATGAGTGGATTGCCTACATGTGTGTGAGTGCCCCAATGCATGTCATGCAAAGCCTGTGGAGTCAGAAGAAGGCATCAGATTCCTCTAGAACAGGAGGTATGGATAGTTGTTAGCTGCCATGTGGGTGCTGGGAATCAAACGCAGGTCCTCTGTAAGAGCAGCTAGTGCTTTTAACCACTGAGCCATCTCTCTAGCCCTCTTTTTTTTTAACGTTTTGCTGAGGACGGAACTCAAGGCCTTATACATCTTAGTTAAGTACTCTATTACTGAGCTACCCAATAGCACTTGTACTTGGGGCTCGGAAAAGTTAGGACATTTTCCGAGGCTTATTTTACACAAAGTTCCATAGTCTGCTGGGCAGGGTTGACACCACAGTGGCTCTCTGGCCAAGCTCCTCAATTTATGTTCAACCAGGGGCTTTGGGAGAAAGGTCCTCAAGCTGATGAAGGGTACATGTGACGGCCACTGACTTCCTTGCAAGCCAGTGGGTGACTGGGGTTGGGGAGTAGGTTATGGGGAGTGGGCTTAGTTTCTGCAGCCCTTCTGGGGGGTAACAATGGCACAGCAGGCAGGAGGAGTGCTCTCAACCTGGATTATGCCTTGGAATCTCCTAAAGAACTTTCTTGAGACTCACCTCCAAGATCTGGATTCAGTTTGTCTGGAGCACAGCCTGCGTATGGGTTTTTAAAAGCCCCCTGGGGGATTCTAGTGTGCATTCAAGACAGGAAGCCACTAAGGTCCATACTGTGGTGACGGGCTAGGATCCAGCTAGGCTTTACAACCTAGTTTTCTACTTACCATCAGGATGATCTTCAGTAAGTTGGTTTTTTGTTTGAACTTGTTGCCTCATAAGTAAAAATCCAGTGAGATAACACACGTACAGCACTGAGCTCCAAAGACCATTGTACAGCGGAGAACAACTATCCAGTACACAGAGGTCTCTGCAGCTCTCCTAGGAAAGTCGGGTATTTTCTGTACATAATGCTTCTTTTTTTAAAAATTTATTATTTTTTTATGTGTATGAGTGTACTGTCTGCATGTAAGTTGGTATACCCGTGTCGTGCAATGCTGCAGAGCTCAGAAGACGGCGTTGGATTCCGCTGGAACTGGAGTTAAAGACGGTTCTTAGCAGCCATGTGGGTGCTGGGAATTGAACCTGGGTCCTCTGCAAGAACAGTCAGTGCTCTTAACCGCTGATCTATCTCTCCATCCCCAATGCTTCTTAAACATGTATCAGGTTCACCTGGTTAGGGCAGACTGGGTGGAGTACGGCGGCAGAATGCTTGCCTGGTATGTGTAGACCCTGGGTTCGATCACCAGCACTTCAACAGCAAAAGTTACCTAGTCGGATCTGGAGAGATGATAGCTCAGTGGTTAAGAGCACTGGCCACTCTTGCAGAGGATCCGGGTTCAGTTCCCAGCACCCACTGGCAGCTCACAACCAACTGTAAATCAAGTTCCAGGTAATCCAATGTCTTCTTTTGGCCTTTGCAGTTACTGTAAACACATGGCATACTTACATTCATGCAGGCAAAACACTCACATACATACAAAATAAATAAATAATTACCTAGAAGAGCCCGGGGTGATGGCACAGTGCTTAATAGCACTGGCTGTTCTTTGAGAAGACCCAGGTTCAGTTCCCAGCATCCACATGGCAGTTAATAACCATCCATAACTCCAGTTCCAAGGGACCAGATGCCCTCTTCTGACCTCCATGGGCATTGCATGACACGGGTGCACCCATGTACATGTAGGCAATACACTTCTCCACATAAAATAAAATGATAAATAAAACATTAAAAAAAAGAAAGCTAGAGAGATGGCTCAGTAGTTAAGAGTACTGGCTGCTCTTGCAGAAGACTCAGATTTGAATCCCAGAACCCATATGGTGGCTAACAAACACCTGTAACTCCAGTTCCAGAGGATGCAGTGCCCTTTTCGGACCTTGGCATGGCACAACACAGGGGCACTTACACACATGCTGCCATAGTACTCATACACATAAAAGAAAATCTTTAGAGGCTGGAGAGATGGCTCAGTAGTTAAGAGTACTGGCTGCTCTTGCAGAAGACTCAGATTTGAATCCCAGTACTCACATGGTGGCTAACAACCATCTGTAACTGCAGTTTCAGGGAATCTGATCCCTCCCCCTTCTGTCCTCTGGGGATACTGCATGACAAGGTGCCCTTACACACAGGCAGGCATGACACTCATACACATTAAAAAAAGACTTGCCCAGATTGCTGAACGCCTCCTTCTCCAGAAGTTTTTTTTTCCTTCCTGATTTTTCCTTTCTTGCAGTACTAGAGACCTAACCCAGCCTTGCTATGCTAGGCAAGAGTTCTACAGTTCCCTTTCCACACCCCAAGTTTCTGATTCAGTAACTCTCAAGTCTCAGTGGGGCTCTCTCTAGAATTTGCATTTTTAGCATGTTCTAAGTGATGCTGCTGCTGCTGGCCAAGGAAACCCCACTCTGAGAATCACTGCTCAAGGGACTTGAGTATGGCTCATTGGTAAAGTACTTGACTAGCATATCCGAAGCTCTGGGTTCTACTACATAAAAATACTAAATAAGGGGGTTGGAGAGATGGCCTAGAGGTTAAGAGCGCCGACTACTCTTACAGAGGACCCGGGTTCGATCCCCAGCACCCACATGGTGGCTGAGAACCGTTTTTAACTCCAGTTCCAGGGGAATCCGACACCCTCTTCTGACCTCCGAGGCATTGCACGACATGAGTACACAAACCTACATGCAGACAGTACATTCATACACATAAAAAAATAAATAATTTAAAAAATAATAAATAATAAATATCACTGTTGTAAAGCAGGTTTGTCAACAATATTATGACACTCTGAACCTGGAAATTCTTCCTATATACCTGGTCCCTGCTGACTAGACATCTAGTCTAGTGTGTGTGTCTAGGCATCTTCAAATGTCCCTTAGGAGATGAAACTGGCCTAGGTTAAAGACTAATATAAGTGTTTAGGGTAAATTGAGAAACATTCTGAAGCTGAGGAGTCTGGTCCAGCAGGGATTAATGCAGAGGGCAGGGGCGATTGGGTGGAGGGCATGTTTGAGCCCACAGGAGGAAAGGCTGCTACATTAAATCCCCCCCCCCACACACACACTCCAATCCCCAGGACCTGGCCTAGAATATTATCTGTCAAGCCCCAAATTCTTTTGATTTGTTTTTGGGTTCTTGGTGCTGGGGATCAGACCTAGGGCCTCGCTTATGAGCTCCAGCCTTACGGCCCCCGCCCAAAATCTCTTGAAAGGAACAATTTTGTCTTTCACCTTTTTATTTTTTCTTGGTCTTTTTGAGACAAGGTCTCCCTGTAGCTCCAGCTGTCCTGGAACTCACTAGACCAGGCTGGCCTTGAACTCACAGAGATCCGCTTGCCTCTGCCTCCAAGTGCTGGGATTAAAGGCGTGCACCACGAAGCCCAGCTGTCTTTTGTCTTTTTTTTGAGACAGGGTCTCCCTGTAGCCCCAGCTGGCCTGAACTCACTGTGTCGACAGGCTGGCCTTGAACTCACAGAAATCTGCCTGCCTCTGTGTCCCAAGTGCTGGGATCAAAGATGTATACTACTGCACCCAGCAACAATTCTGTCTTAAGTTAAATTGCCTGACAGCTTTTACCTAAATCTCAAATGGCCACAGCCCCAAAGCTGAGTCCTTTTGCTTGCTTCTCCCCCTTTGAGATGTTAATATGCAGCAGATTCGGGGCCTATCTGTTAGCAAATACTCTGTACTTTTTCTTTTAATTTTCATTTTTTATTGATGCTTTGTGTACTCTGTACTTTTCTTAAAGCCCCTCTGACAACTTGTCTTCCCTTGCTAACATAGGCCCAGTCCCACAAGATTACTCTTGCCTATGGAGTCAGCAGCTCTGCCTGTCAACTGTTTACAGATGTGGCACTCACTCTACAGGATTCACCCCTGACTAGTAGGCAACTGGATCTCTCCTTGATAAACTTTGAGGCCTTAACATCTCCAAGGATTCACATCTCTCCCCTGAAAGGGTCAAGTATCTGTACAACTAGGGAAAGCAGGCAAGAAGGCAGCATCAACCTGTGCTCTGGAAGGTTGGTTTGTAAATTAACTGTTCATGGGGTTCAGAATAGATGGGATGGGGGGCACAGGCTAGTAGAAATAATTACATCAGGGCCCGAAAAAAATGACCCGAAAGTCCAACTCCCTCACAATTTGGCCTACAAAGAAACCACTTAGTGAAAAAGAAGTTTGCCTGTTTAAGTGCCAACAGCATTTAAGTGTGAGAGGCTGGAAGTCATAAAACGGAAATTAACTGAAAACCAGAGATGGTGTTATGCATTCAGGAGCAATCCATCTCTCCCAAAGTGAGGAGACAATTTGCACCCCCTGGAGATGCTTTACACTTAAGTCTTTTTTTTTTTTTTCCATAATCATCAACTTTTTTTATTATTATTTTTTTAACATTTTTTTTATTGATGCTTTGTGCATTTCATACATCATTTTCCAATTCAGTTCAGGTATATCTCCCCTTCCCTTCCCCCCCACCCCTACCCCAACCGAGATCATGCATTCTGCCATGACTGTCCTGCATATCTCTCTCAGTTTTTTTTTTGTGGAGAAAGGGGAACACTCATCCATTGCTGGTGGGAATGTAAACTGGTACAGCCACTATGGAAATCAGTGTGGAGAACCCTTAGAAGACTCAAAATGAGCCTTCCATTTGACCCAGTCATACCACTCCTGGGTATATACCCACAAAACACATCTTACTGCAAAGATACATGCACAGCTATGTTTATTGCAGCTCTGTTCACAATAGCAAAAAGCTGGAACCAGCCCAGGTGCCCCTCAACTGACGAGTGGATAGAGAAAATGTGGTACATGTATACAATGGAGTTCTATACACGTAAGTCTTTATTCCCCAGGCTGGGGCTTCTATTCTCTTCTAATCCTAAGTGATGTAGCCATCTCCTGCTAATGGCCCCTTCCCTCCAATGAATAAGGAACTAGGAAAGGCTACTTTTTAAAAAAAATTTTTATTTATTTTTGTATGTGTATGAATGTATTGTCTGCATGCAGGTCTGTGTACCCATGTCGTGCAATGCCGCAGAGGTCAGAAGAGGGTCTTGGATTCCCCTGGAACTGGAGTTTTCCTAGAATTGGAGTTATAGACAGTTCTTAGCCGCCATGTGAGTGCTGGGGATCGAACCCGGGTCCACTGCAAGAGCGGTCGGTGCTCTTAACCGCTAGGCCATCTCTCCAGCCCTGGAAAGGCTGTTTTTTAAAAAGGGAACTTGCTGCTCTTAGGGAAGTCGAGTTCAGGTCCCAGCATTCTCATCAGGTGGCTCACAACTTTTTTTTTAAATGCATTATTTTTTATGTGTACAAATGTATGCATAAAAAATAATACATGTACTATGTGCATGTAGGTTGGTGCACCCATGTCGTGCAATGCTGAGGTCAGAAGGTGTCAGATTCCCCTGGAACTGGAGTTAAAGACGGTTCTTAGCTGCCATGTGGGTGCTGGGAATCAAACCCCAGTCCTCTGCAAGAGCACTCAGTGCTCTTAACCACTGAACCATCTCTCCAGCCCCAGCTCACAACTCTTTATTAACTCCAATTCCAGGGGATCCAATCCCCCTCTTCTGGCCTGAGGCTACAGCATGTGTGTAGTACACACACAGATTAGCAGGCACACAGACATATACATAAATTTAAGCCTCGTCTACACAGTAAGTTCCAGGCCAGCTGGGGCTACAGGGAGTCCCTGAATCAAAAACAAACAAACAAACAAACAAACACATACACAAACCAACTATAAAAGGCATTAAGGAGCAACCTGTGGTATCTATGGAGGCACAAAGACCAAGTTGTTTGGCATTTGGGGCCACATTTTTCCTGAAGGTCACAGCCACATATACAATTAATTAGTGCTCCGGCCAGAAGCCTGAATCACCAATCCCTTTGGAGATAAGAGTACATGTGAGTGTAGGTGTGTGCATGCCAGGTCACACACAAGGCCAGAAGACAACGTCTAGCGGTGTTCTTTTCTCCCACCTTGTACTGAGGCAGGTCTTGTTTCTGCCTGAGTACTTTGGACTGACTAGCTGTGAGCTTCCCCAGCTCCAGCCTCCAGCTCTCATCTTGCTATAGGACTGCTGGGATTACATGTGAGGACCACTGCATCTGGCTTTTAATTCAGGTTTTATGGATGGAACTCTGTGGCCTCAACAAGCCATATACCGTCGTGCACTTAGGATTCTCCTACCTCCACTGCTCAAGTGCTGGGATTATAGGTGTGCATCACCATGTCTCCCTGATCTTACAGGATGTTTTAAGGCTCCAAGTATTAAACCAATTTCATGCTGTTTACCTTTGTCTTTCCCAAATGTACCTGGCCATAGAAACTTTAGGCCCAAACTATTGTGGACACCTCAACTTAGGGTCAGGTACCTGAAGTTCGAACACTCCAGGATGTGACTACTCACCTCTGCAAATTCAGTTTGCTGTTCCTGTCTCTCATCACTCAGGTCCTTAGGTCAATGAACTGCACCACAACCCCAGGCCGGTGTCTGCTGTTTTTGGAACAGGCAGGCTTTTAAAAAATCTACCCAGAAGTCCCTACTCATTTTCCCTGTCCCTACTGAAGCATAACCACAGCATCTGTGAATCTTCCATGTCTCTCCCAGGTACAATAAATCACTCCCCCTGTGTTTCCAGTGTACTTTATTCAAACTTCATTCACTGTACTAAAAGTAATTGCTTTGAGAGCTTAACCATCCTGCTGGTTCCTTCATTAATAAGTTAAATAAATCTCTGGCATGTGCTCACTTAAAAAAAGTAATTTATTTGAAACAATCTTTTCTCTTGGCTTACACATTTCTCAAGACGGGAAGGATACCATCTTTTTTTGTCTGTCTTCAGCAACGATGACTGTCACGACAGGGGTCATGTCTGTTCAATGACTGTGTTCCAAACCTACGGCAGTACCCTGGGCCCATGAGCTAGAGGTACAAAGGCAAACATGATCAGAAATGGTGGAAAAGAGGAAGACCTTTCTGCTTTGAGATGGAAGGTTGAAAAAAACCCACATTCTACTTCCCAGTGCCAGATGGGTTCATTAGTGCTTGTTTGTGTGCTGGACACAGCCAGAGCCCAGGAGACAGGAACCTGTCTTAGTGGAAGAAGGCAAATACAGTATTTCTTAATGTCTATCAGTACAGGAAAAGGCAGACAAATAGAAACAGAAAATGCCATGGCCCAATTCCATCCAAACACCCTCCTCTTCCACTTGAGCTGCATGGGAAGTTGCATTCTGTCCAATGTCATGTATAGCAGGTGGGACTCCCGCACTCTGGCCTACCCAGCCTACCCAGGAGCCGCGAACAGGGACTGCTGCTCAGCTCAATAGACAATGTGAACAAGAGCTAGATTCTTTTAGATCTTGTTTCTTATCTCTTGGCTGTTCTGCTTCTAGGCAGAGACAAGTATTTGTTACTGATAATCTCAGAAAGGGGGGAAGCTCCAGGCCAAAGGCTTCTCTGAAGTGTGAATGGATGGTATCTCCTGGACACATCCTCTCATAGAAAGACAGCAATAAATCAAGTCCACGAGGTTCTTGTAAAAATGTATCTATTTTGCTTTTAATACAAAATGACTCAAAGAAACACAAAAAGAGAATATCATACAAGCCAGTTACTGAATTAGAAGTTAAAAACAAAATGCCAAATCCAACAAGCAGATTTCACTTGATATTTCCCATCTTCAGCCTACATTAAAACCCAGGAAGCCTCAAGCTAACTCAGGGTTGTCCCTCTGAAGACACCATATTGTTTTTGTTAAAGGTAGAAATCAATCCTTCAAATCTGGCAGGGCAGGTGAACAGGGTCCAAGTGGCTGCTGGAATATGGCCACTACCTCCAACTGGTTGATGACTGATGATGGTCGTTGGAAGGGAAGTCAGCCTGGGCATACCTGACGTCAGCAGTTATGCAGTTGAGCCTAGGCCACTTGGCCTTGTAGTCTTCCACGGGACATCCTCACTGAATCTCCCCCATGTACAGCCTCTTGTCACTGGATGCTGAGAGGACTGAGGGAGAAAGAACAGAGGAGGACTTGAGATACTGAAGGCTGGAGGAGGCTTGGTGCTCAAGGGCCCTTGTGTCAAGAGCAACTCTGACATATAAGAGCAACTGCATTTAGCTTGAATTCCCTTCCTGAACACCATCCACAGGAAATTGTAGCCTGGCTTTCCAGTCCAAGTCCTCTTAGGACGCTGAAGATGACTGCTATGAAAGACACATTATCAGACTTCAAATCGCCATGCTCCTTTTGAGTCAAACCCCAAGAAAAAGATCTTCCCAGTCACTCTAGAATACAGACAAGAGTCAGTCTGTGCCTTCTTCTTTTTTTTTTTTTTAATTTTTTTTTTTTTTATTTCTGTACATGTATCAATGTACTGTCTGCATGCAGGTCTGTGCACCCGTGTCGTGCAATGCCGCGGAGGTCAGAAGAGGGTCTCGGATTCCCCTGGGACTGGAGTTCTCCTGGAATTGGAGTTTCAGACGGCTCTCGGCCGCCATGTGGGTGCTGGGGATCGAACCCGGGTCCTCTGTAAGAGCGGTCGGTGCTCTTAACCGCTAGGCCATCTCTCCAGCCCCATGTGTCTTCTTTTAAAAACAACTTTGGAGCCGGGTGTGGTGGCACACGCCTTTAATCCCAGCACTCAGGAGCCAGAGGCAGGCAGATATCCAGGTTCAAGGCCAGTCTGGTCTACAAAGCGAGTTCCAGAATGGCTGGGGTTACAGGGGAACCCTGTCTCGAAAAGATCAAACCAAACCAAAACTTGGGGGTGAGTATTTAAGAGATTTCTGAGATAGGGAAAGACCCATGTGGTTCAGACTGATATAGATCTTGCTATATATATAGACCTGGCTGGTCTCAGACTGCAATACTTGCTCTGATCTGAATCTCCAGCCTACTGGCACCTCACAGATATCAGACTGATCTTAAAAGGAATCACAGCCAGGAGTGGTGGCACACGCCTTTAATCCCAACACTCAGGGATCTCTGCGAGTTCAAGACCAATCTGTTCTACACAGTGAGTTCTAGGTCAGCTCTGGCTGCAGGGAGACCCTGGCTCAAACACACACACAGACACACACAGACACACACAGACACACACACATGAAATTACAAATACTAGATACTTATGAGAAAGAAGTTTTAGGATCACTTTGTCATTTGCACCTGTCTCACTTATGGGAATATAACATGCCACACTACAGTGCTTGATATAGTACCATTTATGGACATCTATTAAGTTATCTGCAATTTTTTGCTTTTTGTAAAAAATATTTTTATTTCATGTTCATGTGTATGAGTATATTGGGCAGAGGTCAGAAGATCCCCTGGAACTGGAGTTACAAATGGTTGTTAGCCACCATGTGGGGGCTGGGATCAAACCTGGGTCCTCTGAAAGAGCCAGTGCTCCTAACCACTAAGCCATTTTTCCAAGCCTTTTTTTTTTTTTTGTATTTTTCAGATAGGGTCTCCCTTTAGTCCCAGCTGGCCTGGAGCTCTCTATGTAGACCAGGCTGGACTTGAACTCACAGAGATCCCCCTGCCTCTGCCTCCTGAGTGCTAGGATTAAAGGCATGTGCCACCACGCCCAGCCCCAACCCCCACATTTTTTTGCTTTTACCCCTGTACAGTAATAAAAATCTTTTATTCTAGAGTGAGTACTTCAGAGAGTATAAGGTTTCTTCTTAATATGTAATTTTTTTAGTATTACACTTTCAAAATGTTCTCTAACCACAGAGACACAATATGACTTTCTGTATTTACTCTTCTACTTGCATGTTAGGATGGATGAAAATATTTCTCTGAAGAACTCTGGAGCATCTAGTTTCTCAAGCATTTGTGGAGCTGGAGAGATGGCTCAGCAATTAAGAGCACTGGCTGCTCTTCCAGAGGACCCAGGTTCAAGGTTGCTGGCATCTACAGAGTAGCTAACTAGCACCTGTAACTCCAGTTTCAGGGAACCTGATACCCTCTTCTGGACTCATGGACACTGCATGCACAGGTGCATTTACATACTTGCAGGCAGAACACCCATAAAATACAATAAATAAATAAATAAATAAATAAATAAATAAATAAATAAATAAATAAAATGTATGTTAATATATTTTATGACCCCCTATTCTGACAGAGTTGTCTATATCGGAGGCTGGTCTTCAACTTGTCTTGTAGCCATGATGATCTTAAACTGTGGGACAGCAGTCCTGGATTCAGGCAGACCTTGGGCATGTGCAGGCACAATCTGCCTAGCACACTAAGCAATGCTATACTACAGGGCACACCCAGTCACTTGATGCTAGCACTCACTTGGTGCCATGAGCCCACTTGTTTGCCTGCACGCCCCTTTCTGGGTACACCCCACGGGCTGGGATGACACATGATGTCTAGGATTGATCAATGGGAGGTATGGCCATATGATGTAGAGGCTGCTCACCCCAGACTTATATAAATTGCTTGCTGCATAGAATAAATGGATTTGCACCCTCTGACGTGGTCCCTGAGACATTACTGGAGTAATTCCATGCTGTTCGCTCTTCAGCCTGTTCGATGGCAGGACTGACGACCCAGCATTAAACTACTGAACTTCCAGCAACACCTCCAGGATTATAGGCCTGCACCAGCCACCACACCTGTTTATGTGGTTGCTGGGGAATCCAACTCATGGCTTTATATATGCTAGGCAAGCACACTAACAACAGAGCTACATCTGCAGCCCTATGAAGCAACATTCATTCATTCATTCATTCATTCATTCATTCACACACATCACACAAATATATGGTTCTTTTTTTTTTAAGACAGGGAGCCTGTAGCCCCAGCTGGCCTTGAACTCACAAGAGATGTGCTAGCCTCAGCCTCCGGTGTGCTGGGATTAAAGGCGTGCGCTATCACACTTGGCAATGTTTTTGAGACAGGGTCTCACTGTGCAGCCCAGTTTGGTTTTGAATTCACAGAGATCTGCCTTCCTCTGCCTCCCTAGTGCTGGGAATAAAGGTATACATCACCACAACTAGCTCTTTTAAAACTTTATTTATTTTTAATTTAATTAATTTATTTTTTTGCCTTTTTGAGACAGGGTCTCACTGTGCAGCCCAGTTTGGTTTTGAATTCACAGAGATCTGCCTTCCTCTGCCTCCCTAGTGCTGGGAATAAAGGTATACATCACCACAACTAGCTCTTTTAAAACTTTATTTATTTTTAATTTAATTAATTTATTTTTTTGCCTTTTTGAGACAGGGTCTCACTGTAGCCCCAGCTGGCCTGAAACTTAACTCTTTAGACCAGGGTGGCCTTGAACTCAGAGATCTGCCTGCCTCTGCCTCCTGAGTGCTGGGATTAAAGGCATGTGCCATCATGCCCAGCCTCTTTTAAATACGTTAAAAAATTTTTTAATTTACTATTTTTATGTGTATTGCCTGCAGGTATGTAAATGCGCCCTGTTGAAGGAAGAGGGTGTTAAATCCCCTGGAACTGGAGTTATAGACAGTTGTTAGCTACCATGCATGTGCTGGGAACTGAACCTGGGTCCTCTGTTAAGAGCAGCCAGTGCTCTTAACCAGTGAGCCATCTCTCCAGACCGTCTTTTTATTTTTATTCATTTATTTTTTCAAACAGACCATCTTTTAAAATATTTTTTAAAATAATTTTTATATTTTTTTTTGGGGGGGGAGGCTTTTTGAGACAGGGTCTCCCTGTAGTCCCAGTTGTCCTGGAACTCTCTGTAGACCAGGCTGGCCTTGAACTCACAAATATCCACCTGCCTCTGCCTCCCAAGTGATAGGATTAAAGGCATATGCCACCATGCCCAGCCCTTGTTTTTCTTTTTTGAGACAAGGTCTCCCTTGTCTGGAACTCCCTATGTAAACTAAGCTGGCCTCAATCTCATAGAGATTGTGTCACCTTGCCCAGATTTCAATTACTGATTGAGAGACACTGTAAAAACTGACAATCAGAAAATTAATTTTTCTTGTAAATCTTAAAAAATGTTTACTTTTTTTAGTATAATTTCAAGCATAAGTTCGTGGGTGCATGAAACAGAATGAACAGATTGTACAATAAGATGCTGTTTTCAGCTGGGCATGGCGGCGTACGCCTTTAATCCCAGCACTTGGGAGGCAGAGGCAGGCGGATCTCTGTGAGTTCAAGGCCAGCATGGTCTACAGAGTGAGTTCCAGGCCAGCTGGGACTAAAGGGAGACCCTGTCTCAAAAAGACAAAAAAATATGCTGTTTTCATAAATTTCTATTAATTCTGAATAAATATACTGAAAAGTGGGGGTCAGGAGGAACCAAACCAAACCAAACCAAACCCCCACACCTAAAAACCCTTGGAACTGACATAACAGATATTCGTGTGTATCTCAGTGCTCCCAGGATGCCTGGGGAGAGCTCTTATTTCCCCTTTGGAACAGTCAAGACAGACTTACTAATGGGTTCGTCAGGGTGGAAAGCCACTTCATTGATGGAGCCAGCATGGCCAGGCAGCTTATACAGGATCCTTCTGCTCGTGGTGTCCCACACATACACAAACCTGTAAGGGAGCACCAAAAGTAAGAGTTAAATCCCCCAGAAGTGGAGTTAGGACAGAACTACGGGCCTTAGAGTGAAGCAGACACCCATGTTTACCAAACTATATGCTCTGGTTTTAAAAACTAGGACTAGAGTTGTTTTTTTTTTTGGAGGGGGGGTAGGAGGGATGTCTTTTTGAGACAGGATCTCCCTTTAGTCCCAGCTATCCTGGAACTTACTATGTAGACCAGCCTGGCCTTGAACTCACAGAGATCCACCTGCCTCTGCCTCCCAAGTGCTGGGATTATAGGCATGTGCTATCATGCCCAGCAGACTAGAGTTTTTGAATAAAGATGCAGACCCAAATCTAGGCGGGTGTGGTGGTGCATGCCTTTAATCCTTGGGAGGCAGGCAGCTCTTCGTGACTTCAAGGCCAGCCTGGTTTTACAGAGCGAGTTCCAGGATAGCTGGGGCTACAGAGAGACCCAATGTATCGAGGGCAAGAAAGACCAAAAAAAAAAAAAAAAAAAAAAAAAAAAAAAAAAGAAAATTATAAGCATGACCCTACTCACGTGCACCAAACCTTACAGTGAATTAATGGGAAGAAAGTACTGCATTTTAGAAGGGAGCCAATAAAAATGAAGGAGTCTAAATTTACTTATAGATAAGAAAACCAGGGTAGAGTGACTTTTCCGACGTGACAGTTCATCAGTGGCAGATCTAAAATTACAATTCTCAATATATTCCGGTATTCTCTCCTAAAGCCTACAAACATCTTAGAGGGAAAAAATTTATTTGACTCTCAACTTTGTTGGGAGTTCAGGACTTAAACTTGCTAGATGAGCTTCACACAGGACATGTGAGATCACAGGCTCTGATGGAAGTTCAAAGCACTAAGGCAATACAGCTTGGTAATTTGTCTGGGCAAGGAAATAACCACCAGATGCTAGGCACACAAAACTTACTGGGGGAAAAAAATCTTGGCTGTTTTAGACTGATAGATAATGTCGTTATGTATATGAGAAATTATCAAAATAATTCACAAGTATACCAAAACTCCACCAGAGAGAGCAGGTTCCCGAGTTTATCAAACACACCAGATGAGAATGGTACAACCCTTCACCTGGATTGTGAAAGGAAGGGCCAGCTAACACTGGTGCAGAGTGACTCTCAGTGATCTCTTGGTTCATCTGGTGCATAAATCATGGGAGTGGGAAGAAGCAAACTCCTGACCCTGTTCCAGGCTTCAACTTAACACACTTCCCCTTGCTTCACCACACAGGGACTGCTGTGCCACAAATCAGTTCTATAGCTTTGTTAATACCCCATCTAACCATATGCAGGAACTCTTTTTATCATCCTCTGCCTTATCCTTCAGTAAGCTCCTTTTAATCTCAGTAACTACTTTAACCTACTTAAAAAAAATTTTTGGGGGGGGGCTTATTTTTATGTGTGTGACTATTTTGTATATATATATATAAAATCACCTTAGTGCAATGCCTGAAGAGGCCAAAAGAGGACATGAGAATCCCTTGAACTGGAGGGACAAATGGTTGCTAGCCTCCATGTGTGTGCTGGGAACCAAACCTGGGTCCTTGGTAGGAGCAGTCAGTACTCTTAATTGCTAAGCTATCTCTCCAGTCCCACTTTAACTTTCTTAGGTTCTGTAACCTATACATAATTGTATAAAGTATAATTTGACAACCCATTAATACATTCTAACACTGTAGGAAGACAAAAATAGCTGCCTATGTTACTGATACAACTTGCTCCTAACATTTTCACTATGGAGAGGCACAAACCTAGGTACACTTTAGTCTAAAAGCCAAATAAGCTGAAGATGATACGCATACCTGTAATCCAAGCACTGTGGAGGCCAAGGCAAGAATTACTGGTCTGAAGCCAGGCTGGAAAGTACAGGCAGACCCTGTCTGAATCCCTCTAGGAAATAATTACACCAAGCTCTCACAGTCTAGCTTCCAGAATAACTGAAAGAGCCTGATATATGGTGCATGTCTATAAAGCCAGCACTTAGGAGGCAGAGGTAGGAAGATCAGGAGTCGAAGGCCATCCTGGCCTACATGAGCTCTTGTCTTTAAAAACCCAAAAGTTCTAGAAAAGAAGCAGTTATCTATCTTATCTATCTTATCTATCTTATCTATCTGGACCTCTCAGCTGATGCTCATACCCTCTGTGCTGTCTTCCCCCTCCTTTTTAAATTTTATTTATTTTATGTGTATGAATGAATGTACTGTCTGCATGTAGGTTTGTGCACTCGTGTTGTGCAATGCCTCGGAGGTCAGAAGAGGGTGTCGGATTCCCCTGGAACTGGAGTTAAAGACGGTTCTCAGCCGCCGTGTGGGTGCTGGGGATTGAACCTGGGTCCTCTGCAAGAGCAGTCGGCGCTCTTAACTGCTAGGCCATCTCTCCAGCCCATTCCCCCTCTTTTTGAGACAAGGTCTCCCTGTAGCCCCAGTTGGCCTGGAACTCGGTATGTAGATCAGGCTGGCCTTGAACTCCCAGCGATCCACCTGACCACGCCTTCTGAGTGCTGGGACCAAAGGCATCTTCTTTTCTGCCATGCTCAAATCACTAGATCTCATTAACCAAGATTAAGGCAGGGTGGAACAAACAGTAAAATGGTAAGAGATCTAAAGTCTGACAGATCTGGGTTCAAGTTTTAGAGTAACTATCTACTAGCCAAGTAAACTTAGACAATTGCTTCTTTCTTTTATTATAATGATAGAGAAAAAAATGGTTCTACAGCTTTTTGAGAAAAATGAGAATATATGGAAAGTGCCTGACACAGATTAATGATAGCTATTTCTACTATGAGTACATTTCTTATGAAGCCAACAGGGTGAACTGAATGAATAGCCTTGGCTCTGCCTGGCCGGTGTCCTTAACAGGGCTGTGGAGGGGTTAAGCCCAAACAAGAAGATGCAAAGCAAAAAGTGAGATCTGCCAAAGTCAGGCTTATTCGAAAAGCAGTTTTCTGAGGTACATAAAAGACAGAACCCCAGATCTCCAAGGGCTTTACTTCAAGGCCTCACTCTTGATGGCTGCCAATTACATGCTAAATTTAGGAGTTCCTTGTCCTCTTCCCACTCTGGCACGGCAACATTCAGGAGGAACCAGACTCCTTATGTAACAGAGCTACTGTTGACTTGGGCTAATTGACAAGGTGGCCTGTGAAACCTGGCCAAGCCCAGCAGGAAAAGAGAGGCTTTCTGCAGGCCAAAGTCCCATGTACTAGTCTAAGGAACAGAAAGGAGAAGAAGAGTAGGCTAGGAGGACACTGAGTCAGAAATTGCCAATGTCAGAAACAAACTGCTCTTGGAAATATAATGTAATTAAATACGAAGAACATACCATCTTTACTGAAAATGACATAAAATTACTTAGAATGGTTTTCACTGTGAATGCAAGTTTAAAAAAAAATATTTTGCAGGGTGTGGTGGCTCATGCCTTTAATCCCAGCACTCAGGAGGCAGACACAGGCAGACCTCTGTGAGCTCTAGGCCAGCCTGGTCTACATAGTGAGTTTGAGGCCAGCTAGAGCTACAAGGAAACCCTATCGCAAAAGGGCAAAAAAAGAAAAAAAAAATTTTATCAGTGTTATGCATGTAAGGGCAGCACAGTGCCTGTAGAGGACAGAAGAGGGTGTTGGATTTGCTCGAACTGGAGTTACCCATGGTTGATAGCTGCCATGTGTGTGCTGGGATTCGAACCTGGACCTTCTGCAAGTCAGTGCTCCTAAAAGAGCCACTGGCTGCTCTTCTAGTCTATTTCTTAAGTTTGCTGTTGTTGTTAATGTGCCCTAGGCATGAAACAGCTTTGGCCACCAAGCCAGGCATCAAGCTAGGATGAACAAAGGAGATTATCTGCTATGCCCCTGACTGATTTAAGAACACTACCACAGTGAGGTGCATCTTTGCCCATTGCCAGGGGTTAAGGTTTTTATTGTTTCTTTGAAAAAATGTTTTATTTATGTACAAGAGTATATTGCCTGAATGTGAGTGCACCTGTGCGATGCCCACAGAGGTTGGAGGGGGCATTCGACTCCCCTAGAACTGCAGCTGCCAGCTACCATGTGTGTGCTGGGAACTGAACACAGGTCCTTTTCAAGAGCAGTCAGTGCTCTTAACTCTGAGGCATCTCTCTAGCCAAGTTTTGTTTAGTTTCTTTTTTTTTTCTTTTATTTGTCTTTTTGAGACAGGGTCTCCCTGTAGCCCCAGCTGGCCTGGAACTCACTCTGTAGACCGGCTTGTTTAGTTTCTTAACAACCGAAAATTTCCTATATTCTTTAAGGAGGTTTTCTAGATTACTCAGATGCAAACTATGATTATGGCACTGTTTCTTCTAGTATTCCTGCACCTCCAAAACCCCCCAAATATATGTTCATCTTTTCTGAGATAAAACTTCATGGTGGCAGACACCTTTAATCCCAGCAGTCAGGAGGAAGAGGCAGGTGGATCTCTGTGAGTTCAAAGCCAGCCTGGTCTACATAGCGAGTTCCAGGACAGCTGGGGCTACAGGGTGACCCTGTCTCAAACACACACACACACACACACACACACACACACACACACACACAAAAAAAAGAAAAAGAAAAATAAATAAAATAAAGATAATAATTTCCTCCCAAGGGCAGACCACTACAAACTACTACTACCAACACAATCGTATCTTTTCTCCCTTCTCTCATTCACTACATAATGCCTTGAACCAGTTTAAATTCGCACTTAAGAAAGTGTTGGTCTGGGCTGGAGAGAAAGCCTAGCAGTTGAGAGTGCTCTTGCAGAGGACCCGGGTTCGATCACCAGCTCCCACATGGCGGCTGAGAACCGTCTTTGACTCCAGTTCCAGGGGAATCCAATGTCCTCTTCGGAACTCCAAGGCATTGCACGACATGGGTGCACAGACCTACATGCAGACACTACATTCATACACAGAAAAAATAAATAAAAAACTTAAAAAAAAAAAAGTGTTGGGTCTATTAATTTAGCACAGAGATGGAAAATACCTAGTCTACAAGTTGCTATATCCTTTATTCAGTAATTGTAGCACTTCCTTACTCAGCTCAGTTTGGGCTCCAAATCATCCTCAACATTGGCAGCTGTAACTGTTAGGCTGACACGAAGGGTGGGATTTGACTGCCATCTCTGAGCTAGGAATTAATTCTTTTTTTTTTTTTTTGTCTTTTCGAGACAGGGTCTCCCTGTAGCCCCAGCTGTCCTGGAACTCACTCTGTAGACCAGGCTGGCCTTGAACTCACAAAGATCGCCTGCCTTTGCCTCCTAAGTGCTAGGATTAAAGGCATGCGCCACCACGCCCGGCAGAAATTAATTCTTGTAATATTTATCAAGTGCTTCAAATAATTCAAGCACTGCCTAGCATTGTCCTGGGTGTACAGCAATCAAGACCCACTCCCGAAGATCGAAAACTTACAGGGGTGCCTCGCTGCTTGTCTGAATGTAAGAGGGAAAAAAATACTAATAAACGTTAGAAACATAAAGTGTGGCCATAGCTGTGTTTGAGTGAAGGGACAGCAGTCAGGGAACGGTCAGCCAAAGTGGTTACCAGGAAGATACAGGAGTCTGGAGAGCAGAAAGGAAAGGCATGAGAGAGAAGCTGGGGTGAGAATTCAGGAGGTTACAAGTTCCACATGAGTGAAGCCCTGAGAGGGCCAGACAGGTAAATGTCAGACGCATCTGAATGAGCTGAAGCAAGGTGGAGGAGTCTGACCGCAAAGATCCGAGTCTTGAATTTAACCTTGCTGTCAAAAAATCCAACAGATACAAAATAAAATAAATGGCTGATTCTCTAGGTCTAAAATGTAAAAGAAGAGAGAAAATGCTGTTTGTCCAGCATGGTTTTTAACCCTTTCATCTTCACACGGCTTCATTTCTGAGAATAGCTGTAAGTAAATATCCCTTTTTTTTTTTTTTTTTTTGTTGTGGTCTTTTTGAGACAGGGTCTCCCTGTAGCCCCAGCTGGCCTGGAACTCACTCTGTAGACCAGGCTGGCCTCTGCCTCCTGAGTGCTGGGATTAAAGGCGTGTGCCGCCACGCCCGGCTTAAGTATTCTTTTTCTTTTAACTTTTTTATTTATTTATTTTCTTTGTGCATGAATGTACTGTCTACATGTAGGTTTGTGCACCCGTGTCGTGCAATGCCGAGGAAGTCAGAAGAGGGTGTCGGATTCCCCTGGAACTGGAGTTCTCCTGAAACTGGATTTATAGACAGTTCTCAGCCACCATGTGGGTGCTGGGGATCGAACCCGGGTCCTCTGCAAGAGCAGTCGGCGTCTTAACTGCTAGGCTATATCTCCAGCCCCAAGTAAGTAATCTTAACTTCATGCATCACAATGACCTGGATAGGCACACCATCTCAACACTAGTGGTCCTTACCTGTCTGCTGAGCCGGCTGCAATTTTGCTTCCATCTGGTGACCAAGAACATCTCAAGAGATTCTGTAATGATGAATGAACAGGAATCCACTGACTAATATAAGAAACTCCTCTCTGCTACACTACTGAATCACTCATGTTACATTTCTTAGTAGACTTTGTTATTTTTCCCAGAATGATTAGCAGTTATCTTAAATTCTTACCCCAGCAGCATGCTTTGTTATTTTATACCACATAAAAACTAGCTGTAGCCGGGCATGGTGGCGCATGCCTTTAATCCTAGCACTTGGGAGGCAGAGGCAGATGGATCTTTGTGAGTTCAACGCCAGCCTGGTCTACAGAGTAAGTTCCAGGATAGGTGAGGCTACAGGGAGACCCTGTCTCGAAAAGACCAAAAAAACAAAACAACAACAAAAAAAACTAGCTATAGAGGGCTGGAGAGAGAGCCTAGCACTTAAGAGCACTCTCTGCTCTTGCAGAGGACCCGGTTCAATCCCCAGCACCCACGTGGTGGCTAAGAACCGTCTGTAACTCCAATTCCAGGAGAACCCCAGTTCCAGGGGAATCTGACACCCTCTTCTGACCTCCGAGGTATTGCACGACATGGGTGCACAAACCTACATGCAGACAGTACATTCATACAAATACCAAAAAACAAACAAATAAACAAAACTAGCTGTAGAAAATGCTTAATCTACAGTTATTAAAAATGGATCTGCCAGAAGCCGGGCGTGGTGGCACACGTCTTTAATCCTAGCACTTGGGAGACAGAGGCAGGTGGATCTTTGTGAGTTCAAGGCCAGCCTGGTCTACAGAGTGAGTTCCAGGACAGCTGGGACTACAGGGAGACCCTGTCTCAAAAACACCAAAAAAAAAAATAAAATAAAATAAAAAAATGGATCTGCCAAGCTGGGTGTGGTAGCACACGCCTTTAATCCCAGCAATCAGGAGGCAGAGGCAGGTAGATCTCTGTGAGTTCAAGGCCAGCCTGGTCTACAGAGCAAGTTCCAGGCCAGCTGGGGTTATAGGGAGACCTTGTCTCAAAAATACCAAAATAAATAAAATAAAAATAAAAAAATTGACCCCCCCCCAAATTGTTCCATCTTTAAATTAAGGCTCCCTTTGCTCCATTTATCTTGAGCCTCACTGCAAAGATTATTTTTCCTTCTATTTAAAAATAATATTTAGCCCAGCCTGGTGGTACACGCCTTTAATCCTAGCACTTGGGAGGAGAAGGCAGGCGAATCTCTGAGTTCAAGGCTAGCCTGGTCTACATAGCAAGTTCTAGGATAGCTGGGGCTGCAGGGAGATCTTGTCTTAAAAAGACATGCCCTGGAATTAGAGTTATGGATAGGGGTTAGTTGCTATGGGTGCTGAGAACCAAACATGGGTCCTCTGGGAGAGCAGCCAGTGCTCTTAACTGCTGAGCTGCATGTCTAACCCTTATTTTATTTATTTATTTTTTTAATTTTATGATTTTAAGGTTTTCTTGTAGCTCCAGCTGGCCTAGATAGAACTCACTAGGCAGACCAGGCTGGCCTCAATTCCAGAGATCTACCTGTCTCTGCCTCCAAAGTGCAAGGATTGAAGGACAGCATCAGACTTCTTTATTTTATGTATATTATGGAGTATCTGCATGTATGTCTGTGTACCACATGGGTGCAGGGTACCAAAGAGGCCAGAGGAATTAGATTCCCTGCAAAGGGAGTTATGGAGGTCTTAGACACCACGTAGGTGTTGGGAATGCTTTTTTTTTTCTTTTCGAGACAGGGTCTCCCTGTAGCCCCAGCTGTCCTGGAACTCACTCTGTAGACCAGGCTGGCCTTGAACTCACAAAGATCCGCCTGCCTCTGCCTCCCAAGTGCTAGGATTAAAGGCGTGCGCCACCATGCCCAGCTGGGAATGCTCTTAACTGCTCCGCCATTGCTCCAGCCCTCTTAGCATCACTTTAAATCTTGAAATGCTTCTCTGGATCAAATGCACACTAAACCCCCTTGGCAGGTAGCACTCACCTTTTCAAAATTGTGCACATTTCCTTGAAATATCTTCACACATCTTTCTTTGGGAGCAAACGGCCGAACATCCCAGACACGAACTGCAAAGCAATCCAAACCAATCAACCAACCACAAAACTATCAGCCAGCAGCTTCCTGAGAAACTAGTACCACACTAGTTAACAGGTGGATGAAGTCCCACACCACGTAACACTAACTGCTAAAGTTCTGTCATTCTTATAGTGGGAATAAACTACATTAAAGCCTGAGTGTATGGGATTACAGGCACAGAGGAAGCAGGGAAAATAGCAAAAACTCCAACAGAATGTTGGAATTTCAGGACAGAATATAGTTGGCTACAACACACACACACATACACACACACACACACACACACACACACACACACACACACACACACACTTTTTTGGAAGGCTGAAGCAATTTGACTGGAGGCCAGTCTGGGCTATTAAAAACAAAACAAAACAAAACAAACTCCAGTCATGGTGGCGCACGCCTTTAATCCTAGCACTCAGGAGGCAGAGGCAGTCGGATCTTTGTGAGTTCAAGGCCAGCCTGGTCTACAATGTGAGTTCCAGGACAGCTGGGGCTACAGGGAGACCCTGTCTCGAAAAGCCAAAAAAACAAAAACAAAAAAAAAAAACAAAAAACAACCAGGGGACTGAAGAGATAGCTCAGCAGATAAGAGCAATAGCTGCTTTTCCAGAGGACCTGGGTTCAATTTTCAGCACCCAGGTGGCAGCAGATAACAATCATCTATAACTATAGTTCCAGGGATCTGACAACCTCTTCTGACCTCTGTAGGCACTATACAATGCAGCTTCACTTACACATGCAGGCAATACACTCATATACATAAAAAAAATAATAATAAAAAATAAACAAAAAACAAAAAAACATGTTGCAAATGATTCCTCTGCCAACACAGAGTTATAGCCAGCATAGCCTTGGTTAACATGACAGTCCTTTTAAAATTAAAAACTATTTTTTTTTTTGTCTTTTTTTTTGAGACAGGGTCTCCCTGTAGCCCCAGCTATCCTGGAACTCATTCTGTAGACCAGGCTGGCCTTGAACTTACAAAGATCCGCCTGCCTCTGCCTCCTGAGAGCTAGGATTAAAGGCGTGCGCCACTACGCCCGGCTAAAATTAAAAACTATTTCTAATAAGTATTAAAATTATTAAACTAAAAAAAATATTAAACTCACTTATTTATAAACAAAGTCTCCCTATGTTGACCAGGCAGTGCTCTAACACCCAGGGATTATCCTGCCTGTTTCCAGTATTTGAGGGCTAGAAATAAGGGTGCAAGCCTCCATGCCCAGTTATTATTTTTTGAGACAGGGTCTTGGTGAGCCTGGAACTCATGGACTGGGCTAGACTGGCTGGCCAGAGAGCTCTGGGGTTACAGCTACCCATCATGCCTGGCTTCTACATAGCTGCTGGCGAAACAAACTCAAGTGTCATACCTGTACAACAGGCACTTTACGACTAAGCTATCTAGTCAGCCCCCATATGACAATCTAAGTAGCACCAACTACTATGATAACATATGTACAAAAACCTAATTTAACCTCTTTTTTCCCTCAGATGAACATGTTGATAGCCTCAACTTGAAGAAGGTCAACCACAGGAACCCCCCCCAAAAAAAAAACAAAAAAAAACTATACACTGAGAATCAGAACACGTGAACTTTGTCTTCCATCTCCCTAGGTGTCCAGGCCAGCCAGTTTCTTATAGTCTGTTGGGATTCATAGTATACTAGAGCTGAAATGGGCCTGAAAAGTAAAATCCAGTCCTTTTTCATTTTGTCTGTGTAGAAACTGGTGCTCAGGAAAGGAGAAATACCATGTATAAAGCTGTTCGAAGACTGCACAGGAGATTTAGGACCAAGTCTTGGTATAGGATCACCTCATCTAGTTCTCCCCACTACATTCAGTCCTAATCGTCAGGCTGAATCTTAGGCATCTTTGACTCTTTTCTTGGCTTTTCATTCACACTAAAACACATTTCCCCCCAACTCTTTTGTGTTGCTAGAGATAACCCAGAACTACATGAACGCTGGGCAAGTACGTGTACTTTAAAAAAAAATGCATGTCTGCCAGGTGTGGTGGAGCATGCAGAGGCAGGCGGATCTCTGAGTTCAAGGCCAACCTGGCCTACATAGCAAGCTCCAGCCCAGCTGAGACTAAAGGGAGACCCTGACTCAAAAAGACAAAAAAAAAAAAAAAAAAGAAGCATGAGAGAGAATATCACTGGACTGCCGCTATATGTACGAAGGTCGACGTTATTAAACAATGCAACTGTAGTGGGATTAATGAGACTGAGATCAAGGCTTAATTCATATACCTTTAACTTTTGGTCACTACCAGGGTTGGGCATCAATAATGCTACTTAGTCCACACGAACCTCTCTCGGCTCTCTTCCATCCATATAGCGTTCATCCACTTAATCTTAATTACCACCTGCAACGACGCTACCACGCCCTTCAACCCCCCAATTATCCTTAATAATGACTAAGGAAATTGTTGACTAAATTCATGGAATGACTGAAGGATTGCGGTCACAATAACCATCGAATGGACTGAGACGGGTGTTGGTCGGCTAATACATGAACAACGTGAGGGTCCACTTAACCCATGATGACTTGGGAGACCAGGGCAATGTCACTATTAGCATATATTTATATAAGAGACGGCAGAATTGTTTCGAAGCCGCTACGAGCGACAGACATCTTATATCGGTGTTTACTCCAAGAGTTAACATGAGTATTGATCGAATATGGCATCTGGGAGGAACACGATTAGGAGAGATAGGAGCATTACCTATCAGAGGCTATAAACCCAAACGAGGCCAGGTGCTACGTGAGATCTGCATGGCCCACGACTATGCGTAGAGCAATGTAGGTTTCGTACTATTAAACTTGTTCTGGAGCGCCAGAGGGTACGAGAATCGCCGTGCAGAATACACATCAAAAAAGGGGCACCATGAATAGGCCTGAATCGGAAGTAAAAGGAGACGATAGAGGATACACGCTAGAAAGAAACAGAATAGTGCCTGGAATCAAGGTGCCTTGAGCCCAGATTTCAGACACTCTGCGTGGACAATTGGAAGGAATACTTCTGGTTCCTATACATGATCTTGAGAATGGTTCCGTTCCCTAAATAACGTCAATCTGAGACGGTTGGGAGATATCAAAACAATAGAATAAAAAGGACCTTTTTGTCAGAGTGAGGGGAAAAAACACCTAAGACGTCGGAGAGACTACACCTAATTAGAGAAGCGAAGAAATCAATAGAAAAAAACCTATGAATTTCTAGGCAGAGACCGTAAATAACTGATCTAAGATCAAAGAAATTAATAGCTAAAGATGACGAGGGATGGACAGGAAGGATATATGTGCCATACTACGCTCGCAATTAAGTATTGTGGTAGACTGTTTAGGAACTGAGTATTAGGTTCAGTGTAGATTCGGTAATAAGTCAGTGTGTCAACTGTGGAAACATCAAAACGATAAAGATCTGTCGTCTAAACTATACATAATATCTGTGAGACACTGGTTACAGGTCTACTAATACCCAATTAAAGACTGGGCGAAGACCTGTAGTTGGGGGACTTATTATTTATTGATTGGCATTTCAAATAAAATAGGTAGTGTGAAGGCTAGCGGCCGGGTGGCAGGCTGTTCGAGACTAACTACCATGTCTTTTGGCCACTCTGACTTAGGAATAACAGCAATGTACTAATACTAATAGGACTAGCGGGACTGCGCGCTGGGCGCAAATCAGGCTTCAGTTGAGAACAGATTTAATTTAAAAAACAAACATTGACACAACAATCGAGGGAAAAAGTAGACAGTCACATAACCCGGTAAAGGATCGTGGGTAGGCAGTAGTCGCCGGTGTAACTACTAAATACCATGATGATACACCGAGCACTTGGGTTACGATAAGGGCAAGGGAATGCTCTCGAAGTCAAGCCCCAAAGGCCTTTCACACCCCTCAACACTCCTACATATAAGTGAAAGATTCCAGACTAGCTGGGACTACAAGAGTATGGACCAATGATTATATGGAAAGTACATCCAAAAACACACCCAAAAGTACAACTACAAAAAACATGAACAAGACTGTATGGAGTGGCAGGAACAAGATAAATACTTACATAACATATGGCTGATGGTATGGGTAGCCATAACAGACCGATGAGCATCAAGTTGAAGAGCCGTTATAGATGGTCACGATTTCAATACTAAATGTCAATGAAGGCGAATTACATAAATAATACTATGGCATTATATATGTTGCATATGATACATCTACCGTGAAGAGCACATCTTAGAAACAAAGGTAAATAAGGGGATAGGACTGTGATGTGGGTGTGTAACTTAAATGGTGGATTGATACGCCAGAGGCATCTACTTATCAACGGGAGTTAAAGTACTGAGGCAAGACTCAGCTTCATATATTTACCTTTATGAGCTATCACCTAACCGCCACCAATCCATAGGAAAAGATGTCATGAGTCTATTAACTATAGCTAATTTTTGGGATGGCAAACCCATCAGCTTAGGGCTAATTAGACGTAGCGTCACCCACACCCTCTGAGAGCACAACGAGTCTTCCTAGAGATTGATTACATAATCTGCACACGACCCCAGCAACCTGGACACTCACAAAACACATGTATATGACTACACTCATAAAACAACATAAGGAGGCATACTAGAGTGCAAATAGGGTTGAACAATAAATTATCTAATTTAAACCCCAGCACTGTAAAAGTCAGGAGACGAAAGAACATATTTCGGCAACTCGCATCGCGTCACTGAAATGCCAGAAAAGGCACAGCTACTGATGCACGAGTTCCTGTATGTTGAGTGAATTCTCAAGGACAGCTGGGACTATATTCTGCAATATCTGGGTACGATGGAACACACGAAGATAACAATAAAAAAAACTACCTGTAAAAAACAATAAAAACATGAATCACTAATTGGAAGCAGCAACACAATAGGTATGTACTCTCACCATTTTCCATGAGGCACATTCGTTGACACATGTGGGCCTCAACAAGTCGACTTGTTGGGAGTGCACATAAACAGTACCTATCTACATTTTTATAACGGTAAATGAAGGGAATACAGACTGACTACGTGACCTTATCAGTTATATACTGGAGTCACGAAGGGTTGCCAAGTGAGCAGAAAGACACAGAACCGAGGCCACAAAAATGAAACACATTTAAAAGTGTTTGAAGAATGCATTGTTTTCATTTTATGGCCCCAAAGTCAAAACATAGCTCCCGAGGAAGAACAGCACCAAGGAGTAACTGACCTGCTGAAATACGGGCTGTACAGGGGGGCCAGCCAGCTCTGCAAGAATGGCTCTTGGGACAGGCCAGCAGATCTGGTTGCACAGTGTTGTACGAGGGTCCAGCCAGAGGTAAGAGTTGCATTTGGGTGCACCATGTGTACATAATGCTCCTATCCACCGTTCACTCATGAAGTGCTGCTTGGACATCATCCTCAGGTCTTGGAGACACCTGTGGAGCCATAGTGGGCAGCAGATGGCTTCTCCAGCTCTGAGCTCCTGAGGCACCCAAGAGGATATAACCATAGGGGACTCCGTGTCTAGCTGAAGGTGCCTCTTCAGGTAGCTGCAGAGAAAAATACAAAGGTCCACTGTGTAGATAATTTTTACATCTGTGAATGGAAAATACAGGAAGCCTGTGGTGATCCAATCTTCACTAAACAGCATGTCATTATTCCTCCAAACAACCCAGTGGAAGATTATTTACATAGGATTTACATTATATCTGGCATTATAAACAATCTAGAAATGATTTAAGGCACACGAGAGGATGTACACTGGTTAAATATAAACACTATGCAATTTTATGTAGGGGACTTGAGCATCTGAGGCTTTCATATCTGTGAGGGCCCTGGAACTGTTCCCATGGATACCATGGGATGACTGTACACATCTTCAATCAAGTGAGAAAAACTATAGAACAATACATNAAACCTAACAAAAAAAAAAAAAAAAAAAAAAAAAAAAGAAGCATGAGAGAGAATATCACTGGATGCCTGTCGAAGTCAGAGGACAACTTGTGGGGTTCCAGAGACTGAATAAAGGTAATTACCCAGGCTTGGGCATAAGTGCTTTATCCACTGAACCATCTCTCTGCCTCTCATATAGGTTATTTAATACCCAAACCACCCCTCCCCCCTTTTTAAGAGATTGGCCCTGGGACAGCTTTGTTCTCCAAAGTTACCTGTATTGTCCATTGCATTGGACAAGAGATAAGATCCTTCAGAACTTAAACTCAAGCCAGTCACTGAATCTGCATGGCCCCTCATGGTGTAGGTTAACTTGTTTTGGCGCAGGTCCCAAACCTTGATATCATTGTCTATTCCACCAGAGATAATCTGATCACTTGTGTCATTGAAGGTCACAGCTAACACCTGGTACGTGTTCTGAAATGTCTGGATAGCTGCTTTCTTCCGGATGTCCCAAAGCTGAAGCAAGAACAGGTGACATCAGTAGCATCACTCTAAGACTTATACCCCTAAGTTCAAGTTTGTGGATATGAACACATTTCTAACAGGGACTGCATTCTGTAAAGTACCCTAGATACCCTAGTAACACAGTAAGAAACTACAGTTTTGACAATTTATTTGAAAGTGAAACAAAACATTCCAGTCATAATTTCAGTCTCTTCCTCCAAGTTCTTTTCCTCCCTCTCCCTCTCCCTCTCAGACCAAGTCTTACTGTGTGTTGCACAAGGCCCCAAGCTCCTATCGCCTCAGATTTCTGAATAGCTGAGATTATAGATATATGCCACAGCTTGGCTCAGATTCTTTTATTAAAGTGAATAAATGATGTACATCTATATTCTGAGCTATGGAAGAGGCTGAGCCAAACAAGTGCTTAAGACCAGGTATCTGAATTGAGTCTTCCTAGACCACACAGCACCCTGTCCTCCCTTGTCTTCTCCAAAAACCCCTGTACTGGGTCAAACTGGGTCTAAGTAGGTGAGGGAAACTGCTAAAGAATTAAAAACACTGTGTCCTTGAGGATGGATAGAAGGTAAACTATTTCCAACAGAGGTTACACTTGCTTATCCTATGGTATAAAAATGCTTGCAGGGGGGGAAAGAGAAGCTAGAAGCTCATGGAGGGAATGAGCCCAATTGGGAACTTCAGATGACCGCCTCAACCTCCCACGCAACTTCCCTCTGCCTTTTTTTCTTTCTTTTTGAGAGAGGATCTCAACATCCAGCCCAGGCTGGCCCATAACTCTTTATGTAGACCAGGCTGGGCTCAAACTCAAGAGATCCACCATCCTTTGCCTGAGATTAAGGTAGGGGGGAGGTACCTGCAAGCAACACCATAATCGGGCACCAGTCAATTTCTGCTGGATGTCCCTAACCCTCTAATTTAATGTCATTTTCACTTGCTTTTTTTTTTTTTTTACTTTTTNTAAAAAAAAAAAAAAGATGTGTGCCACTGCTCCCGGGTTCTTTTCCTTTTCTTGAGGCAGTTTCATTATACAGCCCAGACTAGCCTCAAATTCACCACTGTCTTGCCTCAGCCTCTTGTGTGATGGGATTATACACATTTGGCCCAATGCCTGGCGCCAATCTGTCTTTAACCTAAAAGGTATGCTAGCCACTTAAAAGTTTGAATAAAATAAAAAAATTTTTTGAAGGGGTCTTTTTTGAAACAGGGTCTCTGTGCAGCCCCAGCTATCCCAGAACTCTCTATGTAGACCAGGGTGACCTTGATCTCACCGAGATCTGCCTGCCTCTGCCTCCAGAGTGCTGGGATTAAAAGGCATTCACCACCACACCTGACCTTTGGCCAAAATCATTTTAGAGTAAATTGATGACCTAATAATGCCTCATCATTCCTAAACACTTTATAGTGTTTGTCCTACAAAGATGTTTTCCTGGGGCTGGAGGGATAGCCTAGCGGTTAAGATCAACGACTGCTCTTGCAGAGTACCCAGGTTCGATCCCCAGCACCCACATGGTGGCTGAGAACCGTCTGTAACTCCAATTCCAGTAGAACTCCAGTTCCAGGGAAATCCAAGACCCTCTGACCTCAGCACGACCCGGGTGCACAAACCTACATGCAGACAATACATTCATACACATACAAATTAAAAAAAAAAAAAAGAAATTAACACTGACATGTATTAACCATGTGATTCTCAAATGACATTCAAGTTTAACTATTATCCTATTTCCTTCTTTTTCGGTACAAGGATTCAGTTTGGAACTACATGTTAAATTTGTTGTGTCTTTTTAAGACTTGCTCAGATTTTTCCTTGAGTTTTAGGACCCCGGCATTTGTGAAAGTTATAGGAATATTAGGTCCCTCCACTTGTATTTGTCTGATGTTTCCTCATAATTAGATCAACGATTTGCATCTTTGGTAGGAATATCATAAAAATGATAATACATCTTCATTGTATACATCATATATAAATGGTGTACATTTTTCTCTCATTATACTAATAAATTTCAATTTGATCAAGTGCCTATAAATTTTTGTGCAAGATATTCTAAGCTTATCTTAAAGTACTTTATCTGCCCAGGCCAAATATAAAAAAGGCTTGGTTCTGTTTATTGGCAAATGGTATTTAAAGACCAAAACTTGAAGCTAGAATGTAGCTCAGTAGAACCCCTATGTAGCCTGCTTAAGGCCCTGGGTTTGATTCTTAACGAGACCAAGATCTGGGCAGCAGGACGTTGCTCCTAGGCCTTCTCAATAGTCAGGCAGTAAATGTATGTAGAAGGTACAGACTGTACACCTACACGTTTACATTCTCTGGACACAGGTCTGATGTATTCTAGGCTCACCTCAAACTTGCTATGTAGCCAATGATGACCTTCAACTTTTTTTTTAAACTTTTTATTTATTTATGTGTATGAATGTACTGTCTGCATGTAGGTCTGTGCACCCGTGTCGTGCAATGCCTCGGAGGTCAGAAGAGGGCGTCGGATTTCCCTGGAACTGGAGTTAAAGACAGTTTTTAGCCGCCATGTGGGTGCTGGGGATCAAACCCAGTCCTCTGCAAGAGCAGTCGGCGCTCTTAACCGCTAGGCCATCTCTCCAGCCCTGACCTTCAACTTTTAATCCTTCTATGTATACTTCCCAAGTCCTGGGATTCATTACAAGTTTGTGACATCACCTGATGAAGTACTGGGGATCACCAAGTGGATGATGGGAATGGAACCTGGGTTCTCTGCAAGAGCAGCCAGTGTTCTTATCAACGAAGCCATCTCCCCAGCCCCAGAAGCCAATCTTTTTGAACTTCTGAGATTGTGGGAGTTGGCATCTTAACACCAACAAAAAGCCGACTCATCTTTCTAGCATGCCCCAGTACCCCTCTGCAAACTTGTTTTAACTGAATAAGGACATAGTTTGAACAAAATGTTTAAAGTGTCAAGATTCTTCAGTGTACATTCTCAACACAGATACTCTGTAAGCAACTGAATAAAAAGACTTTGCCAGGTGTGAGAGGAAATGCCTTTAATCCCAGCACTCGCAGGTGGCTCTCTATTAGTTCACGGCCAGCCTGGTCTACATAAGTGAGTGCCAAAGGAAGACCAAAACATAAACATGAGGACAAAGAAAGACAAAATGAAAGAAAAAAGGGAAGAATACAAGTAAGAATAAACTCCCAGCTACTATACTTATTACTGCAGGGCCTGAATAATGTTTCTTAAACTATTATGAGATTTTCATCTCTTACTGTCTTTGGAATACTTATTAGCAAATGTTACCATTAAGTCAATTCAGGGCAGGAGAGATGGGTCAATGCTGCTCTTGAAGAGGACCCACGTTTGATTCCCAGAACCACAACTGGTTCCCAGGCTCACAACTGTCTGTAACTCCAGCTCCAGGGTATCCAGTGCCCTCTTTTGTCTTTTTTAGGCACAGCACACACATGATACACATCCATACACGCAGGCAGAACACTCATTCATAAAAATTTTTAAAAACTAAAGGGAAAAAAAAAAAAGATTCTAAGTTCAGTATAGCTAGGCTATAGCTCCAGGCTTATAAACTAGTCATAAGCCACAGACTTGCCTCCTAACCAAGCATCAAGGAGGGCCCAAGTCATTAGGCATAGAGTATCATCCAGAGACAGTGTCAAGGTAGATAATCTAACAATGCTAATAAATCACCTTTTATTTTTTTAATTAAAAAAAATTTGGGGGGGGGTCTTTTTGACAAAAGGTTTCCCTGTAGCCCCAGTTGACCTGTAATTCACTATGTAGACCAGGCTCACCTTGAACTCACAGAGATCCGTCTGCCTCTGCCTCCCAAGTGCTGGATTAAAGGCATTAGAGACCACACCCGGCTTTAAATTTAATTTTAAAAAGAAGGGCTGAAAAAAAAAAATAAAATAAAATAAAATAAAATAAAAAGTAGGGCTGAAGCTGGGCATGGTGGCACATGCCTTTAATCCTAGCACTTGGGAGGCAGAGGCAGGAGGATCTTTCTGAGTTCAAGGCCAGCCTGGTCTACAGAGTGAGTTCCAGGACAGCTGGGGCTACAGGGAGACCCTGTCTAGAAAAGACCAAAAAAAAAAAAAAAAAGTAGGGCTGAGTGTTTAACCTAGTGAAGAGTACTTTCCTACCATTTATGAGGACCTGGGTTCCATACTCAGCACCAACAAAATATGAACAAGGGCTTGGTAGTACAAGCCTATATCTCACCTACTTTGAAGGCTGTAAATTTGGGACAGAGGGGGACCAAAAGTTCAAGGCTAGCTTAGGCTACAGAGTGACTTCAGGGCCCACCTGGGCAACGTATTGACACTCTGCTTCAAAATTAACAACAACAAGATAAAGGTTAAAAAGGAAGCAGATGGGGAACATGGTAAAGAATGTGTGTAGAGGGATATGAACAAGGAATAATGAATGACAGGTGTGTACGAAAGTGTCAGGACAAAACTCATGCTCCACTTGGTACTCGGAAGGCTCATGCTGCTGAAATAACTTTTTTCATTTCTAGGCCTCATTTTCTTTATTTGTAAAATGAAGATCCTAGTTGAGGTAGAGACTTCTAAAAGGTCAAACACGGAACAACATTTAAAAGTTCTAATAACCAACCTGGCATGGTGGTGCACGCCTTTAATCCCAGCACTCAGGAGGCAGAAGCAGGCAGATCTCTGTGAGTTCAAAGCCAGGCTGGTCTACATAGTGAGCTCCAGGCCAGCAGAGACTAAACGGAGACCCTTGTCTCGAAAAGACTTAAAAACAAAAAAAAAAAACTAAAACAAATTCTAATGACCATTCCAGACTTGCTGAACCAGAATCTGAGTAGTATTTATGTATTTATTTTTCTTGAAATAGGATCTTGCTAGGTTGCTCAGACTGACCTTGAACTGAGCATCCTATAGCCTCGACCTTACAAGGACTTGGATCTGGGATTATAGGCATATGGACTACAATCATCACGATCACTTTGGATACTTTTGTTTGTTTAATTAATTTTTAATTAACTTTTTGAAATATGTAGCCTGGGAACTCAAAAGACCATGCTGACTTGGAATTCAGAGATTTACCTGCCTCTGTCTCCCCCATAATTACTGGGATAAAAGGCATTATGCCACCATGCCCAGCCTATGTAGACCTTTGAGACAAAGTCTCACCACACAGCTCAAGCAATACTCTTCCTATTTTTAGCGGGTTCTTCAAGTGATTCTAAAATACAGATCACTGAACTAAATGATCTTTAACTTCCCATTATGTCCTATTAAGACCATTTACTGAGCTTTTTAGGCACCTGTAATTTCACAATAACCTTGTAAGAGATTTATATTACTATTACAGTTTTAAAGATGAAGAAACTGAAGCTCAGAAAGTGATTTCCTCAATATCACAAAATTAATAGCTCGGCCTACAATCAAATCCACATGGTACACTTATTCCAAGTAGCAATTTATCCTATGGTTCTAACAGAATTCCATAGGGTATTAATGTTAAATATAGAAAACTGAGTGCTAAAGCTAAGTTATGTGCAGAAGGGCAGAGTACTGCAGGAAGACAAGACAGGACTTACATTATTTACATCATGCCACTCAAATTCACAGAGACAAGATGATACCCACCTTAACAGTACCATCGTCACTGCCAGTGCAGACGAGCTGGGGGCCCCTCCTGGCTGGGTAGCAGGAATTCACGAAGGAAGTATGCCCCTTCAGCCTTTTCACCCTCTCGCCCGTCTCACTGTCCCACACTGCCACAGTTTTATCTGTGGATGCCGAGAAGAGCAGACTAGAAGAGGACGAGCGCAAAACAGGTAAATAAAGGCAAACAGTAGCAATCCCTTTCTCATCTGCCACATTCCTCCAAATCACTGACTCACTGCCTGGCACGTGATGCTGCAATGCCTCACCTACTTTTGGCAATGCTATTCATGTTCTAGACTAGCATGAGACTGACACATCACACTACCAATATAGCAGTTCTGTCCATCTTTTCCACCTTTGAGATACATACATCTACACTCTTGCTTTCCGTTACAACAGAGGTGAGGTAGACTGAGCTAATGCTGGGTCTAAGAGCTGAGTAATTCCAGTCTTCTTTGTAAAAAACAAAGCTTATGTTTGAGATTGGATTTCTAAGTTGTAATTCTTTTTTCTCTGACACAGAGCCTTACTATATGTAGCCAGGCTGGTCCTGAACTCAAGATACTCTTGCCTCAGTCTTCCAAGTGCTAGGATTATGGGTGTATGTAATCATCCCACTATAATGCACTATTTGAAATGTATATAATACTAAGAGCTGATAGAGCACTGTAAGATTTTAGAGGTCAGAAATGAAAACCAAGCCAGAAGTGTCACACACTGTAATCCCAGTCACCCCAGAGCTCAAGCAGAAGTGTCACAAACTATAGTCCCAGTCACCCCAGAGCTCAAGCAAAAGTGTCACATACCTGTAATCCCAGTCACCCCAGAGCTCAAGCAGAAGTGTCACACACCTGTAATCCCAGTCACCCCAGAGCTCAAGCAGAAGTGTCACATACCTGTAATCCTAGTCATCCCAGAGCTCAAGCAGAAGTGTCACACACCTGTAATCCCAGTCACCCCAGAGCTCAAGCAGAAGTGTCACACGCCTGTAATCCCAGTCACCCCAGAGCTCAAGAAGATTACAAATTCTAGGCTAAAAAAAACCCCCCAAAACAAAAAAACCCAAACCAAACCAAAACACAAATTCTAGGCTAGCATGAGCAACTTAAAAAAATCTTGTTTCTACCAGGTGTGGTGACATACACTTTTAATCCCAGCAGTCAGGAGGCAGAGGCAGGAGGATCTCGTGAGTTCAAGGCCAGCCTGTTCTACATAGTGAGTTTCAGGACAGCTGGAGTTACAGGGAGACCTTGTCTCCAAAACACCAAAAACAAAAACAAAACTTGTTAAAATGGGGCTGGGGATATGGCTCTGCTGGGAAGAGCACTTGCTGTGACAGACCTGAAAGTCCCAGCACCCATGTAAAACTCTGGGTGTGGCCATGCATACCTGTAACCCAGTGCTGTGGGCTGCAGACAGGAGGATTTGGGGGGTTTGCTGAGTGCCAGCCTAGCTCTACTTTTCAGCAAAAGGCCTTGTCTCAAGAGAAAAGGTGGAAAAGAACACCCGATGACCTCCCTCTGACAAGCACAAATGTTTGCACGCAAACACAGGCCCCCCAACTCTCCAAACTCACAAAAGAAAGGAGGAGCTGGAGAAATGGCTCAGTAGCTAAGAGCACTGCTGCCCTTGCAGAGGACCCAGATTCAATTCCCAGCACCCACATGGTGGCTAACACCTAAGTGTAATTACAGGTATTAGGTCTTGGAATACAGGTATGGGATAAATGGGGAAAAAAAAGAAAGGTGGTTAAGATGTCCCAGATCTTTAATCCCAGTATTTGGGAGGCAGAGGTCAGCATGGTCAATACAGAGGTCCAGGGCAGCTGGAACTATAGGAAGACCATCTCAAAAAAGACACACAGACACACACACGTACACAAGTGTGAGCACACATGAAAAAAAAATTTATGGCACAGGAAAACTGTCTTCTGTAACATGCATGCCCCCATGCACATAAAATAAAAATCATCTTTATTTTATGTGCATATAAAAGAGTTCTTGCTTGGTATGCACTCTGGGTTCAGCTCCCAACAGCACAAAGAAAATAATAATTTTAAACAGCACCCAGCACAGTGGCGACATGCCTTAATCCTAGCACTCAAGAGGTAGAAGCAGACGGATCTGTTTTCAAGTCCAGCCTGGTCTACATAGTGAATTCTAGGACAGCTGGGGCTACAGGAAGACCCGGTCTTGAAAGGCCAAAAACAAAAGGCAACCAGTAGTTAGTTACCAATATCTACACAATGGGATTAACTTGATATAACTATATTTCTGTAATATCTACAATATATTATAAAACAGTGTAGTTGTAATTAATGTAAGTCCTAACTAAACAATTTTGTTACAAAAGTATTTTACAAGAACTATATGCTATAAATAGTATCTTTACAGAGGTAAGAACATGGACTACTTTTTGTCTATTTTGCTTCTTTTGGTTCCTCAAAATAATTCATTACCTTCACATTAAAAATAGCTAATTTCAGGGCTGGAGAGATAGCCTAGCGGTTAAGAGTGCCGACTGCTCTTGCAGAGGACCCGGGTTCGATCACCAGCACCCACATGGCAGCTGAAAACCGTCTTTAACACCAGTTCCAGGGGAATCCGACGCCCTCTTCTGACCTCTGCGGCATTGTACGACATGAGTGCACCAACCTACATGCAGACAGTACATTTATACACATATGAAAATAAATAAAAAATTAAAATTATTTAAAAAAAATAGCTAATTTCTATATATAAAAATTACATTTTGCTTTATGTCTTGTCAAAGAAAACCAGTGTTTCTGGATTATTGGGATATTTCAGGAGTACACAGTGACTATACTATATTACATAGCTCAAGTGGGCCTTAAACTTTTGATTTCTCCTGCCTCAACATCCTCAGGACTGAAATGACAGGATCATCCCTCTACACCTGGTTAAAATTCAGTAGTTTTTGAGATGGTCTCCCAAGAGAGGAAACTCGAAGCCAAAGGTGAAGGATGCTAAGAATTAACATGAGAACCAGTTGGTACTTCACTGTGCAGAATGCTCACCCGCCATCTGTGTTATAATGCAGTTCCATCACTGCTCCACTGTGTCCCTTCAACGTGGCATAGTTATCACAGTCGCCGTAGACATTCCATAACACTGTCAGGAAAACAGGGTCTCATGAGTACTATCACACATGAACAAAAACACTACTGGTGAGCTGGGCATGGTGGCGCATGCCTTTAATCCTAGCACTTGGGAAGCAGAGGCAGGCAAATCTTTGTGTGTTCAAGGCCAGCCTGGTCTACAGAGTGAGTTCCAGGACAGCTGGGGCTACAGGGAGACCCTGTCTCAAAAAGACCAAAAAAAAAAAAAAAAAGATTATTAGGGGCTGGAGAGATGGCCTAGCGGTTAAAAGCGCCGACCGCTCTTACAGAGGACCCGGGTTCGATCCCCAGCACCCACATGGCGGCCGAGAACCGTCTGAAACTCCAATTCCAGGAGAACTCCAGTTCCAGGGGAATCCGAGACCCTCTTCTGACCTCCGCAGCATTGCACGACACGGGTGCACAAACCTACATGCAGACAGTACATTCATACACATAAAAAAAAACAACAAAAACCAACAACAAAAAAACAAAACGAAAAAAAAAATTGGCACTTTTTCTTGTATTCAGAGTCTGTGAGCAGACTGAAAAATGAAGGACCATTGAGCATGTAGCCTGTCTCATTTTCTACTTATTTTTCTTTTTAAAAAAGATTATTTGGTGGTGCACACCTTTAATCCTAGCACTTGGGAGGCAGACGCAGGTGGATCTTTGTGAGTTCAAAGCCAGCCTGGTCTACAGAGTGAGTTCCAGGACAGCTGGGGCTATAGGGAGACCCTGTCTCGAAAACACCAAAAATAACCCCCCAAAACAAAACAAAACAAAACAAAACAAAACAAAACAAAACAAAAACAACATGTACATTCCTGCATGTGGAGGCCAGGTGCTAAGAAAAATCTATTTATTTTTGTTTTATGTCGTCTATGAATGTTTTGCTTGCATGTATATAAGTGCATCCATAGAGGCCAGAAGAGGGTATCAGAACCTTGAGAACTAGAGTTACACTTGGGTGTTAGCCACAATGTGGGTGCTGGGAATTGAAGCGTCCTCTGCAAGGGCAACCAGTGTTCTTAACCAGTGAGCCATTTCTCCAGCTCCTCCTCTTTTGTGAGATTGGGGCTTGGGTGGAACTTGTTATATAGATGAGGCTGGCTCTGAACTCAAAGAGATCCATATCCCTTGGCTTCCTGACTCCTGGGATTAACCATGCCTGGCTGTCAACTTTTTTGAGATAGGGTCTCTCATTCTCCCGAACTTGCTAAGTAGGTCAGCCAGTGGTTCCAGTAACCCACCCATTTGCCTTGCCAGAGATGAGATTTCAAACACACAGCAAACTACATAGCCTTTTATGTGGGTTCTGAGGATTTAACTCAGATCCTTATGGACTGGGCTATTTTATCAGTCTTTTAAAAAGGTTGGCACCGCGTGGTGGTGTATGCCTTTAAGCCCAGCACTCAGGAGGCAGAGGCAGGCAGATCTCTGTGAGTTCAAGGCCAGCCTGGTCTGTATAGCAAGCTCCAGGCCAGCTGGGAGACCCTGTCTCAAAAATACCAAAAAATAAACAACAACAACAAAACAAAACAAAACAAAACAAAACAAAAAAACCAACAACAGGGCTGGAGAGATGGCCTAGCAGTTAAGAGCGTTGACTGCTCTTGCAGAGGACCTGGGTTCGATCCCCAGCACCCACATGGCAGCTGAGAATCGTCTTTTTTTTTTAATTTTATTTGTTTATGTGTACAAATGTATTGTCTGCGTGTAGGTTTGTGCACCCGTGTCATGCAATGCCTTGGAGGTGCTGGGGATCGAACTCAGGTCCTCTGCAAGAGCAGTCGGCACTCTTAACCGCTAGGCCATCTCTCCAGCCCCTGAGAACCGTCTTTAACTCCAGTTCCAGGGGAATCCGACGCCCTCTTCTGACCTCCTCAGCACTGCACGACATACGTGCACAAACCTACATGCAGACAGTACATTCATATATATAAAAGAAAACAACAAAAACCAACAACGAAAAAACAAAACGAAAAAAAAAATTGGCACTTTTTCTTGTATTCAGAGTCTGTGAGCAGACTGAAAAATGAAGGACCGTTGAGCATGTAGCCTGTCTCATTTTCTACTTATTTTTCTTTTTAAAAAAGATTATTTGGTGGTGCACACCTTTAATCCTAGCACTTGGGAGACAGAGGCAGGTGGATCTTTGTGAGTTCAAGGCCAGCCTGGTCTACAGAGTGAGTTCCAGGACAGCTGGGACTACAGGGAGACCCTGTCTCGAAAAGACCAAAAAAAAAAAAAATTTAACTTAAAAAATTTTGTGTGTGTGAGTATATTGCCTGCATGTGTGTAAGTGCACCTGTGTTATATAATGCCTGAGGAAATCAAAAGAGGGCATTGGATCCCCAGGAACTGGAGTTGCAAACAGTA
>VZQC01013948.1:0-17106 GCA_009823505.1 Rhizomys pruinosus | reverse complement strand
TTTTTTTTTTTTTTGGTCTTTATAGGTTGCTATGGTAACAGACTATGGAGCCTTTGTCAAAATCCCGGGCTGTCGGAAACAAGGTGGGAGACTATAACTTGAATTCAGCCCTTCACTTCACTGTTTTTGTGTGTGTGTGTGTGTGTGTGTGTGTGTGTGTGTGTGTGTGTGTGTTTAAATTTACAAATCTACTTTTCATTTTTTACTTTAGTATATGTTTTTTTAAATTAAGTCCATGAAGGGTGCAGCGTCACATGGATTCTGTGTCCAGCGGCCTTTGCAGGAGGTTGCTTTGGAATTTGGCACAAACCATGCCACTGTTCCCCTGGGTCCAGATTACCTTCCCCAGATTACTCTGGTTCTGTTTGGTTTGCCATCAGGAGTGACTGTGTTGTTTTTTACTTTATACACATAAGCACATCTGTTGCTTATGTAGAATTCAGTTTCATCTCCAGCATAAACTCCTTCGATTTTAAGAACTGCTGTACGCTCTCGTTGGTTCAGGAGACCTCACTTATAGCCAGCAAAGGTGGCCTTGCATCACAGCCTTCCAGACAATACTTGCCTTTTAGAAGTCCTGTTCCCAGCAGGCCACCAGTGTCAAGATGGTGGAAAGAGACCATTTTACTTTAACTCTTACCCACATATCCTAGCTGTAAGTTCTATATTTTTTTCAGACAGTTTTTTTGGTTATTTTATTTATAGTCTAGTGATTGAATGCTGAGATTAGTCACAGTTGTTTTGTGTGGTTTTGGTTTGTTTTGCTTTATTTTGTTCTTTTTTGAGACAGGGTCTCCCTGTAGCCCCTGCTGGCCCAGAACTTACATTGTAGACCAAACTGGCCTTGAACTCACAGAGATCCCCCTCCTTTTACCACACCCAGCTATTTTTTTGTCGTGTTTGGTATTTATGAGACAGGGTCTCCCCAGCAGGCCTAGAACTTGCTATGGAAACTAGATCTTCCTGCCTCTGCCTCCCAAGTGCTGGGATGGAAGGTGTGCTCCACCATGCCCAGAGTTTCCTGAGTATTCTTAGGTTTTAATCTCTTGGACAGATCCCAGAATTCATGAACATTATGGTCATGTTAGTTTATTTTTCCTGTTGCTGTGTAAGTGTAATATTTGATTCATTGAGGTTTTTTTTCCTCAAAACTCAATTTCTTTGTTAGATTTTCTTTCCAGATAGTGACAGTTTCGTTCATGTTGTTGATTTTTCTCATCCGTTTCTCAGGCTTTCTCTTAGTGTTACAGACTTTGCTGTCCAGGCCTTGAATTGAACTGAATTCATCTGCTTGTTTCTATACTCTTTGAGTCATTGGTCATTTTTACTGATGAACTTTTGAAATCTTCACCCAGCATTTTAATCATCTCTGTTTGTTTTTTGGTTTGTTTTGTTTTTTAAAGGCTGATCATTTTTTTTTTTAATTTTATTTATTTATTTTGTATGTGTATGAATGTACTGTCTGCATGTAGGTTTGTACACCCGTGTTGTGCAATGCCACGGAGGTCAGAAGAAGGTGTCGGATTCCCCTGGAACTGGAGTTCTCCTGGAATTGGAGATATAGACGGTTCTCAGCTGCCATGTGGGTGCTGGGGATCGAACCCGGGTCCTCTGCAAGAGCAGTCGGCGCTCTTAACAGCTAGGCCATCTCTCCAGCCCCATCTCAGTGTTTATGAGCTCAGTTTTGAAGGCAGTTCATAATTTTTTTTTCTATTTAAAAAATTTTGAGTGTTTTTGCCTACATGTATATATGTGTATTGCCTGTAGAGGTCAGAAGAGGGCATCAGATCCTGTGGAATTGAAGTTAAAGGATAGTTGTTAGCTGCCAGGTGGGCAGTGGGAACCAAACCTGGGTCCTCTGCGAGAGCAGAGAGTACTCATAGCCACTGAGCCATCTCTCTAGTCCCATAACTTTTCTTTTTTTTTTTTTTTGGTCATTTTGAGACAGGGTCTCTCTTTAGTCCCAACTGGCCTGGAGCTTACTACGTAGACCAGGGTGGCCTTAAATTCACAGAGATCCACCTGCCCCTGCCTCCCAAGTTCTGGGATTTAAGGCATGTGCCACCATGCCCCGTGAATTTTGATATATTTTTCCAGTTTTATTTGGGAATTTGTTTTTTTGTTTTGTTTTGTTTTGTCTTTTGTTTGTTTGTTTGTTTGTTTGTTTTGGTCTTTTCAAGACAGGGTCTCCCTGTAGCCCCAGCTGTCCTGGAACTCACTCTGTAGACCAGGCTGGCCTTGAACTCACAAAGATCCGCCTGCCTCTGCCTCCCAAGTGCTAGGATTAAAGGCATGCGCCACCACACCCAGCGGGAATTTGTTTTATTGAGCGGTCTACTCTTGAGGATTCAATTCCTAGTACCACTCAATGAGGGGGGAAAATAATTATAGCAGCAACAACAAATACCCCCAAATCAATGAAAGCTCACTAATTCATCATCAATGACCAAAGAACAAAAAGTGTGAAAACTAATGTAGCATGTGCTGTGAAGATAAAAATTATTTAGGGGATGAGATTAGAGAGATGGCTCAGCAGTTGAGCACTGGCTGCAGAGGACCCTCGTTCTTTTCCCAGCACCCAAATGGTAGGTAACAGGTGTCTGTAACTCCAACTCCAGGGGGTCTGGCGATGCCCTCTTCTGACCACTTTGAGCATTGCATGACACAGATGCACTGTCACACATGCAAGCAATACACTAATATACATACCAAAAATAATAAATAAAATATTTTTTAAAGTCATTCTTGGCTATGTAATAAGTTTGAGGTCATTCTGGGATGCATGAGACTATCACAGAAGAAAATAATAAGGAAAGAAAGGAAGGAAGAAAGATTTACCAATAGGCTTATTGTTTTGTTGGGGTTTTTTGGTCTTTTTGAGACAGGGTCTCCCTGTAGCCCCAGCTGTCCTGGAACTCACTCTGTAGACCAGGCTGGCTTTGAACTCACAAAGATCCACCTGCCTCTGCCTCCCAAGTGCTAGGATTAAAGGCAATGTGGAGCACACCTTTAAACCTAGCACGCAGGTGGATCATGTGAGTTCAAGGCCAGCCTGGTCTACAGTGTGAGTTCCAGGACAATTGGAGCTAGAGGGAGACCCTGTCTCAAAAAGACAAAAAAAAAAAAAAAAATTAGAAGAAGCATTTTGGTTTTTTATTTAAAAAAAAATTTTAATTGATTATTTTATGTATATAAGTGCACTGTCTGCATGTAGGTTGGTGCACCCGTGTCGTGCAATGCCAAGGAGGTCAAAAGAGGGTGTCTTTGATCCAGATGATTCTTAGCCGCTATGTGGGTGCTGGAAATCGAACCCAGGTCCTCTGCAAGAGGAGTTGGTGCTCTTAACCACTGAGCCACTCAGCCCCAGAAGCATTTTGATCATGTGTAGTGGCCTAAGCCTATAATCCCAGCACTCAGGAAGCAGAGGCTGGAGGGTTCAAGAGCATCCAGAATACTTAGTGAGACTCTAACAAACACAAAGAAAGATGTATAGGAAATGGCTCAGTGGGTAAGAGCAGTTTCTGTGCTAGCGTGAGAACCTGAGCAGAAGTCCCCAGCACCCACATACAAAGCCAGGCACGGTCTGCATGCCTGGAACCCCAGCATTGGAAGGCAGAGACAGGTGGATCCCAAGAGCTCTCTTGCTGGCTGGCCAGCCTAGCCTAAACCACAAGATTCTACTTCAGTCAGAGTCCCAGCCCAAAGCAATAAGGCAAAGAATGATAAAGAAAAGCACCTACTGTCCTGCCATGTCCTCTGCACATAAATGGGTGGGTGTATGTACCTGTACATTAATGTTTGTATCAAATACATGTGCACACATATATCCAAAAAATAAAATAAAAAAAAAATCTCAATCTCAGACACAATAGAATGAAGAAAAGAAAATGAATCTGGCCAGGCCCAGTGGCACACACACCTGTAAACCCAGCACTACTGGAGGCTAGTGCAGGAGGACTTTGATTTTGAAACTACTCTGGGCTACATGATAAATTTGAAGCCAGCCTGGGCTAAAGACTGTCACACATACACACATGAATTTTGGGCTCTATGAAACAAAGCATGATGTGATGGCTTATGCCTATAATTCCAGCTCTCTGGAGGCTAAACTAGGAGAACTGCAGGGAGTTTGACACCAGTCTGGGAAACATAGCAAGACTCGGTCTTAAAAACAAAAATGACCAGTTAGATGGCTTTGTGGGTGAAGGTACTTGTGTTCAATATCCTTTATCAAGCCATGTGATAAAAAGAGAAAACTGACTTTCCCAAGTTGTCCTCTGACCTCCATAGGTGGATATTCCCCCACTGTACATGGGAGGGAGGGAGGAAGGGAGGGAGGGAGGGAGGGAGGGAGGGAGGGAGGGAGGGAGGGAAAGAAGGAAAGGAAAGGAAAGAAGGGGATGGAGAGATGGTTCAACTGTTAGAGCACTGATTTCTCTAGTAGAGGGCCTAGGTTTTCCCAGCACCCACACAACAGACTCCAGTTACAGGGGAGATATAGATGACACCCTCTTCTGGTCTCTGTTGGTTTGCACCCACAACATCCACTTACATACATGTAGGCAAAACACTCATACATATAATAAAATAAGTTAAAAAATTTTAAATTATGGGGCTGGAGAGATGGCCTAGCGGTTAAGAGCGCCGACTACTCTTACAGAGGACCCAGGTTCAATCCCCAGCACCCGCATGGCGGCCGAGAACCGTCTGAAACTCCAATTCCAGGAGAACTCCAGTTCCAGGGTAGTCCGACACCCTCTTCTGACCTCCGCAGCATTGCACACGACACGGGTGCACAAACTTGCATGCAGACAGTGCATTCATACACATACCAAAATAAATAAAATTAAAAAAATTTTTTATTATAAGAATGAACCTATAAAAAATAAATGAAATTTTGTGCTTGACATGGTGGCATACACCTTTAATCCCAGCACTCTGCAGGCAGAGAGAAGCAGATCTCTGTGAGTTCAAGGCCAGCCTGTTCTAATAGTGAGTTCTAGGCCATCTGGGGCTACAGGGAAACCCTGTCTCAAAAGACTAATTAATTAATTAATTGATAATTGCCAGGCATGGTGGTGCATGCCTTTATTTCCAGCACTCTGGAGACAGAGGCAGGCTAATCTCTATTGAAATTAAGGGCAGCCTGGTCTACATAGCAAGTTCCAGGCCATCTGTGGATACAGTTCTCAAAAAACCAAAACCAAACCAAACCAACAAGAAACCTGGCAGATGATCTTTTTCAAAAAATAAATATTTTTTATCAAAAAATAAAAATTTATTTTTATTTTATGTGTATGAGTGTATTGCCTGCATAAATGTAGGTCCACCCATGTTATATAGTGCCAACAGAGGTCAGAAAAGGATGTTTGGATCCCCTGGGACTAGAGTTATGGATGGTTGTTTGCTCCCACATGGATGTTGGAATTTGAACCTGAGCCCGCTGCAAGAGCAGCAGTCAGTGCTCTTAACCGCTGGCCATCTCTCCAGCTCCGACTAGCAGATGATCTTTGACTAATAAAGCCATGCCCTTATTTATCTTTGGAGACACTGTGGTGCATATTTCATCTTGGCGTTAGAAATGGCTTGCCAGAGGCTTTTAAGCCAGGCGTGGTGGTGCACGCCTTTAATCCCAGCACTGGGGAAGCAGAGGCAGGCAGATCTCTGTATGTTCAAGGCCACCCTGGTCTGCATAGTGAGTTCCAGAACAGCTGGGCCTACAGGGAGACCCTGTCTCAAAATGACAAAAAAGGGAGGGAGGGAGGGAGGGAGGGAGGGAAGAAAACGAAAGAAAGAAAGAAATGGGTTGCCAGAGGTTTCCAAGCTGGCAGTCAGCAGTCTGTAATTAAGTTCCTTACTTTATGTTGGCTGGGACTTAATGAGGTGAATCTCACCCCCTCCTCTATAGGATATCACCTCTTTCTGCCTAAAGACAGACTTTCATCAGTGTGCTTACCATGGCTGCCAGTACCATTTTTACTTGTGAATTTATGTGACGCTTCTGGGACTGTGTGGAGATTAAAGGCCTGTTACCTTTCAGCAGTCAGTTTTCACCTCACTTGTCTCTGTTCTCTGTCAGACAATGCTTGTGATAGTGGCAGACAGCCTACAAGTGAATCTGTCAGTCTGACAGCTCTGTGAGACTCAGAGGGCTCAGGGAGCCAAATAATTAGGTAGAAACTGTGAGCTTTAATCCTGGCATCTTACATAGGTTTTGTGGAAAGCTTCAACAGTTGGCTTCCCTACAGTGTTTTAGCTTTTCCAAGGGCAGACATCATTAGGTCCCACCCCAGAAGACCTGAGCAATGATTAGAACTTAATATCTTTGATGCAGGAGGCTCTCATTTGAATACTTTTCCAGATTCAATTCTCAGAGTTCTTTAACTGCTGTTGAGTTTATAGACTTCTTCTAGATTTCCTTTTTTTTTTTTTTTTTTTTTTTTTTTTTTTTTTTTATGTTTTCTTTTTTTCCCCCTCTTTTCCTTGGGTTTCCTTTTTTAACCGGGTGGCCNTTTTTTTTTTTTTTTGTCTTTTGAGACAGGGTCTCCCTGTAACCCCAGCTGTCCTGGAACTCACTCTGTAGACCAGGCTGGCCTTGAATTCACAAAGATCCGCCTGCCTCTGCCTCCCAAGTGCTAGGATTAAAGGCGTGCGCCACCACACCCGGCTCAGTAGAACTTTTATGTGATGGTGGAAATGTTATAGTTTTTTTATGATTCGTTTTCCCACATTAACCAGTTTTTCATTTCTCTGGACACAAACAAGATATCCAGCAATTTTCAGTTTATTTTAGCATTACGAATCTTGACTTAATATGAGATCCCACTCGTAAGCGAACTCTGTCTTACAAGATTGCCCCTACTTCTCATGACTGCCTGTTGCTCATAATTTGCTAGAGTAGGCCAGGTGTAGAGGTATGCATCTGTAATTACATCACATGGGAAATAGAGGCAGGAGGATCAGAATTTCAAGGCTAGCCTTGGCTGCCTAATGAATTTGAAGTCAGCCTGAGCTACTGTCTCAAAAAATGAGACCCTGTCTCAAAAAAATAAATGAGCCAGGTGTGGTGCCTGATGCATTTAATCCCAGCACTGGGAAAGCAGAGGCAGGTGGATCTCTGTGAATTTGAGGCAAGTCTGTTCTACATAGCGAGTTCCAGGCCTGTCAGAGCTATACAATCAGACCTTGTTGAGAGGGTGGTATGGGTATAGGTTTGAGGCCAATCTGGGCCTCAAAACAACCACAAAACATTACACCATAGGGAACATGTGCAGATTTATTTTTCTTGACATTATTTCTAAAGTAACAACTGTATCTTACATTGCTTAATGATGGGGACATTTTCTGACAAATGTTACGTTAGACAATTTTGTTGCCTTACGACGCATCATAAAATAGACTTGCACAAGCCGGGCGTGGTGGCACACACCTTTAATCCTAGCACTTGGGAGGCAGAGGCAGGTGGATCTCTGTGAGTTCAAGGCCAGCTTGTTCTACAGAATGAGTTCCAGGCCAGCTGGGGCTATAGAGGGAGACCCTGTCTCAAAAAAAAAAAAAGAAAATTTAACACATTGAGGGCTGGAGTGTAGGTGAGTTGGTACTTTGCTTGCATAGCAATTACAAGGCTCTCGGTTCTCTCCCCAGCATTTAGGAGCTGGAGCCAGGAGGGCCAGGAGTTCAAGGTCATCCTTAGCTATTTAGAGATCAGCGCCAGCCTGATTTACATTCTTAGCATGTTGAGGGTTAGATTATACTTTTTATTTAAAATATGTAGATTTTTGCCAGGCATGGTGGCGCATGCCTTTAATCCTAGCACTCGGGAGGCAGAGACAAGGCAGATCTTTGTGAGTTCAAGGCCAGCCTGGTCTACAGAGTGAGTTCCAGGACAGCTGGGGCTACAGGGAGACTCTGTCTCAAGGCATGGTGGCACACGCCTTTAATCCTAGCACTTGGGAGGCAGAGGCAGGCGGATCTTTGTGAGTTCAAGGCCAGCCTGGTCTACAGAGTGAGTTCCAGGACAGCTGGGACTACAGGGAGACCCTGTCTTGAAAAAGACCAAAAAAAAAAAAAAAAAAAAAAAAAAAGACAAAAAAAATATATATATAATATGTAGATTTTTTTTACACTTACTGAACCTTTCCCTATCTTTGGTTCCCCCATCCCTTGGCTATTATTTTGTTGTCTTGCTGGATAGTTCAGGGTGGCCTCTGACCCACTACCTACAAGATTAGCCTTGAGTTTACAGCAGATCTGCAACACCTTTCTTCCGGGGTCCTGGGATTACAGGTATACACCACCACGTCCAGCTTGTTTCCTTTAAATTACTTTTTGTAAGCATTCATTGCTTTATTCAGTCCCTTGGGCACACCATATAATGTTTTTAACCTGTTTCCAATTTTTCACTATTAATGCTTCTAGAAATGGCACATGTATCCAGGAGAGAGATCCCTGGATCAAAAGATGGGAGAAGGGCAGGCTGTTTAATTGCCAGTATTTCCCTGTGGATTCCAGTCAATAGACCTTTAATTTTAGGAAAGAAATGAAATGTCAGGTATGTTAGGTACAAGGTTAATTTCCTTTACAATACACATTAATGACAGAGGAACATGTTGAATTTTAACCATCAGAGGACTGTTGCAGCTTCGAATGCCAAAGCATAAGTTTTTTCTTTTCTTCAAAGGATCTAAATTTCCTCTTCAGACTTTTCATTAGGCAACACTGCTTATTTTATCATTGTGGTGGGGGATTAAAGTTATATATATATATATACATATATATATATTTACCAATCAGCTGGTTTAGATATTGGAGACCCATTGGCCATGGATAAAGGAAACTGAGTTCTGGGCTGGAGAGAAGACTCAGTGGGTAAGAGCACTGACTGCTCTTGCAGAGGACCTGGGTTCAATTCCCAGGACCCACATGGTGGCTAAGAACAGTCTTTAGTGCTGGGCATGGTGGTGCACGCCTTTAATCCCAGCACTCAGGAGGCAGAGGCAGGTGGATCTCTGTGAGTTCAAGGACCGGTCTACAGAGTGAGTTCTAGGCCTGCTGGGACTAAAGGGAGACCCTGTCTCAAAAATACCAATCAATCAATCAATAAATAAATTTAAAAGGGGGGGGAGACTTCTAATAGGAGCTCCAAACAGTGGATAAATGGATACTCTGAATTTCACCCATGTACAGACACTTTTGTGTGGAGTGTACACTTAGAATCCAGCACTTGGGATGTTGAGACAGGAGGATCACAAGTGTGAGGCCAGCCTGGGCTATATAGCAAGACGTCACTCAAAAAACAAGGCTAGAGAGGTAGTTAAGAGCACTTGCTCCTTTTGCAGAGGACCTGGGTTTGGTTCTAGCACCTACAGAGCAGCTAACAACTTCTGTAATCCAGTTCTAGAGGATCAGCTGTCCTCTTCTGGCCTCTGTGGGTGCTGCACACACATGGCAAATATACATCCATTTAGGCAAAACAATCATGCACATAAAATAATAAAATAGTTTTCAAAAAACTAAAGAGCCAGACATGGTGGCTCATACCTTTAATCTCAGCACTTGGGAGGCAGAGGCAGGTGGATCTTTGTGAGGTTCCACATCTCTTTGAGGGTGGCTTGGTCTACATACATAGTGTGCTCCAGGGCAGCTGGGGTTACAGTCTCAAAAAAAAAAGATCTTTTTTTTTTTTTTAATTTTAAACTTAATTTTTTTTATTGATGCTTTGTGCATTTCGTACATCATTTTCCAATTCAGATCAGGCATTTTTCCGTTTCCCTTCCCCCCCACCCCCACCCCATCCCAGATCATGTATTCTGCCATAACTGTCTTGCATCTTTCTCTGTTTTTTTTTTTTTTGGTTTTTTTCCTTTTTAGCTATAAGTGATAACTCCATGAGTACAAGCATCCTTCATGCAAAACCAATCTACAGGCTGTTGTGTCCAACCCCCACAGCCCCACCATCCAGTGGGGGTGACATGTTGTTTGTTCAATCAAGTTGATCAAATGAGTGTCCAGACTACATGCTGTAGTTTCACCATTCACCCCAAATCGGAGCCTTTACATTCACCACGCCCCCTCTTCCACAGCGTTGTTCCCTAGGCTTAGAAAAGGGGCACAGGTGGATGAGAAGTAAAAAAAAGATCTTTTAAGCCACTAGAGAGGACAGTTATTTTATACACTATTCCTGGCTTACGATTCAAAAGAATTGCTTATTGTCCATGCATGGCGGTACTTGCCTTTCAGCACTTGGGAGGCAGAGATAGGTGGATCTCTGTGAGTTCAGGGCTAGCCTGGTCTACATTACAAGTTCCAGGCCAGCTGGGATCCTATCTCAAAAAGACCCCCCCAAAAAAAAATTTGCTTATTTTCTTTCATTTTCTTCAGAAGTGTTTTTCTATTTTTTTTTTTAATTTTTTATTTATTTTTGTATGTGTATGAATGTACTGTCTGCATGTAGGTTTGTGCACCCGTGTCGTGCAGAGAAGTGTTTTTCTATTATGAAATCATTAGAAAATAAATTACAAGGTTCATCCATAATATTATATCCATTGTTAGCATTTTGGGTAATTTCTTTCAGTTTTTAAAATGTATTTTAAGCATATATTATGCTTGGGGCTGGAGAGATGGCCTAGCGGGTAAGAGCACCGACGCTCTTGCAGAGGACCCGGGTTCCGATTCCCCAGCACCCACAATGGCGGATGAGAACGGTCTGTAACTCCAATTCCAGGAGAACTCCAGCTCCAAGGGGAATCAAGAGATCCCCTTTCTGACCTCCGCGTGCAATTGCACGACGGGGTGCACAGCACCTGCCCCTGAATACAGAATACAAATAACAAAAAAAAAAAAAAAAGAAAATATAAATTAAAAAAATTTAAAAAAAAATGTTATTTTGCGGGTAGTGGTGCGCGCACGCCTTATCCTAAGCACTTGGGAGGGTCAGAGGCTAAGCGAATCTTTGTGAGTTCTAAGGCCAGCCTGGGTCTTACAGAGCGAGTTTCCCCAGGAACAGTTAGGGGGCTATAGGGGAAGCCCCGTTCCTCGAAAAGACAGAAAAAAACAAAGTGTATTTTATTAGTTTTATGTGTATGAGTGGTCATATTGCACCTACAATGTATGAAGTGCACCATATTGCATGCCAATGCACATGGAGGTCAGAAGAAGACCTTTTCTGATCCCCTGGAACGAATGGAGTTTACCAGCAGGACTGTTATCCACCATGTGGGTGCTGGGACTCAAACACCAAGTCATCTGCAAAAAGCAGCCAGTTGCTCTTAACCATGCTGAGCCAATCTCTACTGGCCGTTTTTTTTTTTTATTTTAAAGAAATTCAGATTGAGCTATGCATTCCAGGCTGACCTTGAGCCTCCTGAGTAGCTGGGACTACATGTGCATGCCACCATGCCTGGCACAATATATCAAGGAAGGAAAATTGAAGAACAGCCTCATATCAAACAGAAGGAGGGGGATTAAATCAATTTAGTCACTAGAAATGTCACTCTATTTATAAAAAAAAATCAATGATTAATTCCTTAGTAAAAATTTATTGAATCCTACTATGTGTCAAGTGCCTCTGCCTCCCAAGTGCCAGGATTAAAGGCATGCGCCACCACGCCCGGCGAAATCTCTTTTTCTTTTTTTTTTTAAATTTTATTTATTTATGTGTATGAATGTACTGTCTGCATGTAGGTTTGTACACCCATGTGGTGCAAAGCCGCGGAGGTCAGTAGAGGGTGTCAGAATCCCCTGGAACTGGAGAAAAGAATCTCTTAAAAAATGTTATTTATGGGCTGGAGAGATGGCCTAGCGGGTAAGAGCACCGACGCTCTTGCAGAGGACCCGGGTTCGATCCCCAGCACCCACATGGCGGCTGAGAACCGTCTGTAACTCTTTCTTTCTTTCTTTCTTTCTTTCTTTCTTTCTTTCTTTCTTTCTTTCTTTCTTTCTCTCTCTCTCTCTCTCTCTCTCTCTCTCTCTTTCTTTCTTTCTTTCTTTCTTTCTTTCTTTCTTTCTTTCTTTCGTCTTTTTGAAACAGGGTCTCCCTATAGCCCCAGCTGGCCTGGAACTCACTATGTAGACCAGGCTGGCCTTGAACTCACAGAGATCCACCTGCCTCTCCCTGGGGTTAAAGGCTTGTGCTACCACACTGGGCCCAATTTCAATTTTGTAAATCCTGGGCTAACAGTGACCCACAATACCCTACTTAATTCTTTTATTTTTTTTCTTTTTTTATTATTTTTTAAGGGATGCACAATATTTTATTCTTATATTTTAAACATTCATAGATAATACTTCAAATGTTTTATGCCCAAAGGTTTTTGCCTGTATTATTTTTTTCCCCTTTTGGGAACAATTTCAATAATGATATTCTTGCATCTGCAGTATAAGCACCTCAGCCTGGAGACATAGCTAGTAGCTGAGGCACTTGTCTAGCCTGTGCAAGGCACAGAGCCACAAAAAAGATAAGATAAAAGGTGCAAGCATCCTAATGCCTTTGGGGGTTTTGTGGGGAGGCAGTATTTTTGTTCTTTTGGGACTGTGTTTTACTGTGTAGCACTGTCTGGCTTGGAACTTGCTTTGTAGACCAGGCAGACCTCAGACAGAGATCTGCCTGCTTCTTTCTCCCAAGTGCTGATTAAAGTTCTGTGCTGCTGTACCCATCTATCTATGCTTTTGTTTTTAAACAGTTTTACCAACTTGTGTTTCTATCTATATTATATGATTGCTATTACTACATATTTATAACATGGAGCAGTATGTCTGTGGCTGCCAGTGGCCGTGGGACCTGAAAAGATTACACAGGCCTGTGAGGTTTTATGTCTTTGCTTAATTTCTTCATCTACACATGAGCACTAAGATAGAGAGCTGTTTTCATGCTCATACTCATTAGAGTCACAGTCAAATATTTATACAGCAGTGAATAATAATAAAGTTGCCAGAAGTAATAGTTAGTGATACATGAACAAGGTAGCATTACTGCCATAATATGCCTTCCTGAGAAACGGAGGGAGCACCAGCATCCCGGAGATAACTCCACAGCGAGCCTTCTTGCATAAACTTTCTCCTGAGACAAGGCCATCCAGGCATACATGCTCAAAGTTACAGCTTAATCTACCAAACATATTTTTAAAGCCTTAGGAACACTATTTCACAATCCCTACAATTTCATTTATTTTTTATATCTATTTTTCAATGTTAAGGACTGAAGTTCCAGCTTAGTGCATGCTAAACACATGTTCTGCCGCTGAGATAAACCCCTAGCCAAGCAGCCATTTAAACAGTGTTTTTTTCATTGATTAGGTTAAAAAGTGATCTGAAATTGTTTTCATTTGCAGTTTTAAGTTAACTTACATTTTCAGTGTAAATTAAAAATTTCCCTTCTATTATCGCCACTCTTAGCTTTTTCCACCCCGTTGTTTAGACTATAAATATTTATCTTTCTTGTGCCCAGGTCTGGTCCACCGAACTCATATGTCATCTTGTCGTGTGGATAAGCCCTCTGAGATGGTTGATGTTGGAGACAAAGTATGGGTGAAGCTTATTGGCCGAGAGGTAAGTTATGTGCTACCACTTCATGTGATTTGAAAGAGTGTAAAGAGGCTGGAGAGATAGCCTAGCAGTTAAGAGCGCCGACTACTCTTGCAGAGGACCCGGGTTCAATCCCCAGCACCCACATGGCTGCTGAAAACCATCTTTAACCTCAGTTCCAGGGGAATCCGATGCCCTCTGCTGACCTCCACAGCATTGCATGACATGGGTGCACCAACCTACATGCAGACAGTACATTCATACACATATGAAAATAAATAAAAAATTTAAAAAAAAGAGTGTAAAAAAAAAGAAAAGAATGAAAAAAAGAAAGTAAAAAACAGATTTTATAGGAATTTTATGGCAATGAACATATAAATGTTAATTGTGTCACCATGCTTGGGTATATTTTAATTTTTTTGAGATAGGATCTCACTGTGTAGCCCTGGTTGGCCTAGAACTCAAAGAAGTTTGCTTGCCTCTACCTCCTGAATGCTGGGATTAAAGGATACATCATGATGCCTGGCCTTTTTGCTGGGGAGGCAGTCTTATTTTTAAGTCTTGCCAACGATCATTTGTCTTGAATTTGAATCTTCCAGTTGTCTTACAAATTTACAAAGAAGAACATGAGCTATAGAAGTGTGGTGCAAAAGTAGATGTTTGTAAAACTTGTTAAAGTTTACATGTGCTAGACACAAAAAAAAGAAAGAAAAGAACCAGAAAGGACATTTAATCTTTACCACAAATTTCAGAGAGCACCTGTCAGATACACTTCAGTTTGTGCCAGAAGGAAAAGGGACATGGAGTGGACAATCGTTTCTCCTAGTATCTGGCACCATGGGATGTGAAGGAAGTGAGATTAAAGGGTCTGGTTAATCACAGCTCACCAGAGGGCACGAGGGCCAAGCCACACAAGTTGATTGCAGAGGCACACAAGTACACGCATTCTGCTGTTCCACCAGGAGACTGCAGGGGCAAAGCTGGAAGAGCTGCCAAAAAGCTGGAGTGCTTCTGTGCCCGAGTGTGCAGATACGAGAGTGCACCGAGCTCGGTGGGTGTGCTTATAATCCCAGCACTCAGGAGGATTATGTGTCTGTGTTTCTGCCTGTGTCTGTCCCTGTGTTTGCCAGCAGGCTACTATTATTATGTGTCCGTGTTTCTGTCTGTGTCTGTCCCTGTGTTTGCCAGCAGGTTACTATTATTATGTGTCTGTGTTTCTATTTGTGTCTGTCTCTGTGTTTGCCAGCAGGCTACTATTATTATGTGTCCGTGTTTCTGTCTGTGTCTGTCTCTGTTTGCCAGAGGCTACTATTCTATGGAGGTCAGAGGACAACTTGGTAACACTGGTTTTTCTCTTTCTACTGTGTAAGTCCCAGAGAACAAACGCAAGTCCTTAGGCTTGGCACCTGCCAAACCACCTCACTAGTCCCTTTTCTTGGATTCGTGAGAAATCATTGCTGTTCCCAAGACAGGAATGGTTGACGATGGTTACCTCTATCTTCCCGTTATGCTTCTTTGTGCTCCCAGTGTTCTTAGCTCAGTACTTTGTCCATTAGAGAAGCTTAGTGTTTATTCTGAGATTAAAAGTTTGATTATGAAGTAATCGTAGATTGGCAGTCTGAGTTGGTACTTAAGTGGTTTGGAGGAGCTGGGGACACAGCTCAATCAGTAAAGTGCTTGTCATCTATCCCTGGAGAGTTAGAGATAGAAGAATCCTGCAGGGGCTTGCTGACCAGCCAGCCTAGCCAAATTGTTAGGTTTCAGGTCCCAATAAGAGACTTTGTCTCAAAAACAGATGGCTCCTGAGAATGATACCCGAGGTTGCTCTCTGACCTACACACACACACACACACACACACACACACACACACACCACACACACACACACGCACACACAAACAACCCCCTAACACACAAAGTGATTTTGGTGATTCTCTTTTTATTTTTTTCAGATGAAAAATGATAGAATAAAAGTGTCCCTCTCCATGAAGGTTGTCAACCAAGGAACTGGGAAAGACCTGGATCCCAACAACGTTATTATTGAGTACGTAAAAGGTTTGGAAGGGCTAAAACCATACCCAAAGGACAGATGGATGTAATAAATTATGATAAAGCTGGAACCACTATAATGAGTAATACAATCTCTATGTCCTTTAGTTTTTATCAGTGTCGAGTGTTAGCTGCTGTGTGGTTCTTGTTTGTGTATTGCTTGCTTTGAGGCAGGGTCTCACTCTCTGGCCCAGGGTGGCCTCAGACTCAGTGGTGCAGCCATAGTCTCCCAAGTGCTGGGATTTCAGGCAGCACTCCTGGCTAACTGCATTAGCGAAGGCTGCAGTTCTCATGTACAGGCCTTCCAGCGGGGGAATGTTTCATCTACAGTTTAGTTTCCTTCTCTTTATCCCTTTCTGCTTCTGCCCTTTAGCCTGTTAGCCAGTGAGCATGCATGAAGTGCTGTTACTTGCTCCTCCTGAGATTTCTGCATTCCAGCTAAAAAATAAATAACAAGTAGAGACAGTGGAGTGGGGGGTGTATGATCTTGGTGCAGCACCAACACCACTGGTGTTTAGGCTTTCACATCTTTGGGGGTGAGGTTTTGTTTGGGCTTTTTTTTTTTTTTTGTCTTTTTGAGACAGGGTCTCCCTGTAGCCCCAGCTGTCCTGGAACTTGATCTGTAGACCAGGCTGGCCTTGAACTCACAAAGATCTGCCTGCCTCTGGCTCCCAAGTGCTAGGATTAAAGGTGTATGCCACCACGCCCGGCTCCTTCATTGGCTGTTTTGACCTTTTATTTCTGAATGGAAGATTTTCTATTGGTCTAGGGGGATGTCTGGTGATATAGGAAACTTGCTGACTCAAATCCTTTATTGAATTTCTTTTTTAGTTTAATTTATTTTTCATTCGTTTTGGGGGTAGAGGGCATGTGTGGAGGTCAGGACAATTTGTGGGAGTCATTTCTCTCCTTTCCCCATGTGGGTCCCTGGGATGGAGCTCAGATCCTCTGGCTTTCGGCAGTAAGTACTTTGACCTGGTGTGACAGACTTTTCCAGGGGATCTGAATTATACACGCATACTTAACCCAGAAAGGGAACCCATGATAGACCAAAATACCAATACACTGCAGTCCACCTTGGTGGAGCAATGAGTTTTTATTGGGGTTGCAAACAGGAGTATGGGTGAGTTTTTACTTACAGGAGCAGGGATGACTCTGAATCAACAGCCTCACTGAAAGGCCTACCCAGTGCAGGTGATGACCTAGGAAAGCTGCAGCCCCAGAGCACTCCACACACCTTACAGGCAGTGCCACAGGTCTGGGAGTGTGCTCTCAGCCGCTCTGCTGGTCAGTCTTTTGTCTCCTCCAGCAAGTGTCTTCTGCGTCTGTGACTGGAGAGGGGCCATTGAGAATCTTGCAAGTTTTAGCTTTCCCAAAGTTTTGTTTACCTCCCCAGTCTCATGAGTGTCCCTCATTTCCAGCTATATTGGACCATCTACCCTGTCCCTTTTTATTGAATTTCTAACCAGAGGTTTACTTAAGGTCCCTGGAGGGAGATGATGGTGAGATAGCTCAGTGGGTAAAGATTGCTTTGGT
>VZQC01013945.1:1404305-1664390 GCA_009823505.1 Rhizomys pruinosus | reverse complement strand
ATCTGCTTCTAGGAAAGACCAACAAAGCCCAGGCTACTCAAGGCAAATATTACCTACTGTTGCAGGAATTTGTGTGTTCCTGAGAGAACACTCGCTGGTGGTCAGTATTGCTTGAGGAGCCGCACAGAACATGAGAGAAAAGGAGAGCACGGTCTGGTTCAAGATCAACCAAAGGCACACTGCCCTTGATGAGACTTCATAAAATACCAGAACCATAATATCTCCAATTCTCGCACCCATTACATAATCGGAGCCACTTTTTAAGAATATTTGGAACGTTATTGCTTCTTTAGTTTTCTTTGCAATTAGTACTTCATGACGTCGATACTGTACTGCATGATTAGGGTTTGTGATGCAACCCGTGTCGAGTGGATTGCCATACCTGCAAACGGTAAGAGACACCAGGGCAGAGTGAGCGTGTCGGACTTACCGCGCCTGTGAACTGGCATAGGTTCTTCTGGACACCCTGAGTTACAGACCACGTTTCTCCAGCTTCCAAATACGCGGTGCTGGGGATTTCGAAACCTGAAAGATGTCCGTCTACCAAGACAGCGCCCATGCTCAGCACTTTAAACCTCTAGGCCATCTCCCAGCCTTTGAGGCTCACCCTCCATCCCCTCGGCGTACCGAGCCCACTCTTCCATACGTAGCCATTTGGCACCACTTTCAACTCTCATTGCTGTATCAGAACCAGTACACCGCAGTATTCTTCTGATGCATCAAGAAGGGTTGTATTCTTTTTCTGGTTACTCCTTCTCAACCGCAAATCCAGATGAATCATAGGGACAACTGAGGGACGTATCTCGTGATAATGACCCCTCGATGGCCTTCGAAACTAGAATAACTATAAAAAATTTAAAGATACAAGATTTAAAAGCACTTCTTATATTCCTCAGCTGTTAGTATCTGCATTATCCAACGTGATCCCACGCAATCATTCAGACCAGGTCATCGTGTGACTAACTCATGCTACACGCCAAAACCACTCCAAGGTACCTGACATAAACCTGACCGTCCAAACATCATCATAAGCATGCCCTCAATCCCTGGCAATTCCCATTGTTCCAAATGGATGGCCGCAGCAGTTCTTCACCCTTCGCAGACTTTAAGGTGAAGATGCTATCAATGCACAAAGGGCCTCTTGTTCTTCTCTTGAACAGGGTTTTCCCTTGGTCAGCCCCATCCACGCTTCCCTGAGCAACTCATCTCATGTTCAGACTAAGCAGCCGGCTTCTGACAGATCACCAGTGATTCCCTCCACCTGCCTCTGTTGCCTCCCACCACTGTGCGAGACAGTAAAGGTAGAGCTGCATACCCAACTACCCAGTGGGCTCTCGCTATCATTATGAATACTGTGAACTCACCCACTGTGCCTCAGTCTTCCCAGCCCATGTCATGTTAGTATACCCAGCTCTTCTCCCTGGTCTCACAAAACTGCCTGTCACAGAATATTTATCCAAAAATAGAATTTGCCTGTGTTTGAAGAGTCTGCAGCGCAAGTAGAGATCTACCACCTTCACAGAGAACCAGACCAAACCTCGTGTCCCCCCTGTAAATACCTCATTCCCCTAACCTTTTCCTTTTAACTGCTTACCTATCGTACCCACAAGCCATCTGGACCCTGCCCTCATGGACTTTCTTAGGCGATACTCAACGTCTAGAGTGCTCCCATAAATTTCCTTCTTTTACATACCGTAGCTACACTGGCCACCTCACCTGCTAACTTTACACAGGATTTTAAAGGTAAGAAGTCTCTACCTCCGCTGTGAAAAGCGTAGCCTTCTAAAATAAGGGAGCACATCGAATAATGAATGAACAAATCAAACTGCAAGCCGTGCAAATAGGTCTACCTACGTGGTACAGTCAGATTCATAAACTACCCAGCACAAGATAGATTTCCCCAAGGCCACCAATCGACCAGAAGTTCCACACGATTGAGAAAAAGACGTAACTTAGCCTCTTAAGAAGGGGAGGGATAAATAAACTGAGGATACAGACTCCTACGTCCATCTTATTCTTGCTCCACACAAGCTCAACAACCCATAGGGGTAACACTTGTACAGGAGGTGCTCATGCTCTAGAGCACTATTTACCAAAATTACAGAGAACCATTTGCGAAATATATACAAGCAACCAAAACCTAAAATCTAAATTTAATTTACTACAAAGTAATAGCACACTAAAGAAACTTGAGCGGAAGGAAACACAGATATTGAGAAAAACAAGCCAACACCTGGTGAGCACGTCGAGCCGCAATCAAAGAAAGATAGCCTCATTTAAGGGGTGACGGGCAGAAAACTCATGATAATCGAGAATAGACTCGTTATATATAGGACAAAGCGGGCCGCCCGATATAACGGATATCGATACGTAAGTAGAACAAAATTGGTTTCTCCTTGACCCAAGATTAAAATAAGAGAATGATGATAAACTCATAATAGCTCAATATCCAAACAGGAAAAATTCATAACAAAGAAACCATGCCCGAGAATCTAGAAAACTCAACCAGATAGTTTAATAAATAAGTTTAAAATTTATTTTGGGCGGACTAATTTAATGACAACCAACCCACCAGTGAGATAATTAAGAAGATAATGCACTTGTCATATCACTGTGAACAAATATTGAAATAAATTTTCTGTAAATCTAGTAAAGCCAAATCTTACAAAGAGAAGCCGAATAATTTCATAATCCTATGGCTTTGCAAACATGAAATCGAGGGCCTTACCTACCCTAATTCTTCTTAAATTTATATTAAGGAGCAGTAAGTTGAGACATGAATTAGCTTGGAATCTGAGGGTTACTGGGAAAATCCAAACGCCACGAGCTCTTTTGGTTGTGGACAGAATGCTGGACTTCCTCCACCTCTGCAGCCCTAGGTCGTGCGCCTGAGAAGCAACCCATCCTAACTATGCAGACTCCCACGTGTTTTAATAGCCAGTCTGACACCTCATGGGAGATCCATCTGCTCTTCTGGTCTACCTTTCTCTAAAATTTTAAAATAACTCATTACAATTAAAACCAAACCTATTTTAATTCAGAATTTCATGTCCCACTAAAGAATCCACCTAGAGGATTAAAATGAGGTAGAAAAATGCACTACCACAATATGCCAGCATTCAGATAGCGAGGTGATTTTTAAATCAAGTATTGGGACATATTTTTCCCTCCTCGACTAAAAAAGTCTCATAATAATATTATAGGCATGCTATATTTTAGTCATAATCTTTATGAGCGCATATATCTTCAAAGAACTAACACTGATGCTTCCCAAACTATTGTACTGATGTGAAATGACCGGTCGCTTGTTTATATTTACAAGAGAGAGTCTTAGTTTATCCATCACCTCTATTTTTTTAATGTCAAGACTCCCTTAAGCAGGATCACCCAACCGTATATAATATAGAAACCACGGTAACGACCAACATCAATCTACAGACAACATATAAGTTAGTAAAGTCGAGTTATAAAAAGTTCAAATCATACGGGCTGCAAGCCTGGGATGAACCATAAGATTGCCAGATTTCTCAACAGAAGATCATGTACTTCGAAAAAGCTGATTCAAGAAACAGCCACTTCAACATAGATATAAAATACCCACTGTAGCAAATTCCTAATGGTATCAGTGGTCAGTAGTGCCACAGCACGGAATGCATCCATGTAATGGTGATGAATTGCAAGGCCCAGTCTTGGTCATATACCATGAGAACTGTTGGGGCCGGTTCCACTGGGCGAGAAAGCTGGGCGAACGGTCCATGGGGTGACACCCCCCAGCTACTTGGTGTACGCGGTCTGACGGCAAGCGAAAGAAAGATGATCTGAAATTAACAATAAATACAAAACATAAAGAGCCTAGGAATCACAAGTGATAATAGAATTATCAGAGATAAAAATGCTACCAAAGGTGCCATGAAAATGTAACAAGTCATAGAGGATCGATGCGAAGTTATTGGAGTGTGGGCACTGCCTTCTATAATACAGATTCGCATCATATAATTAAAAATGTATCATTCAATTTAATTAATGTTCTAGATTGTAATAGTTCCTAAGTCTTATTAACACTGGTCATCCGGTAAAATGTGATTATCTCAGAATGCAAGGGGCTCGGAGACAGAGGACAAAATAGCCTCCAAAAGCCATCGGCTATAGATCAAAGGTTGAGTAAAGATGGCAATTTGAAAATGCTTGACAAAAGCCAACCATCGTGAGTATGGGCATCTGGGGGCACACGCCTCTTACCAAACCGCGAGGCAGGATCGCGGAGGCAGAGGTGGCATGGCCAGGCCAGCCTTAGTCCATTACCACAGGATTCTGGCCGCCATTCTCAGCCCATAACAGGGAGACCACCTTGTGTTCTCAAAAAAAGCTACCTAAAATAACCAAAATAATACCCATTACAATGCAAAAATACCCAAAAAATCCCCAGCAATCACATCCCCTCAAAAGTGCTGTGAACGTCATGAAGATAACTCGAGACATTAAAAGGAATATATTGCGAACTAATACCAAAGTATTCCGCAGCCCAAACCTATAGCGCAATAGAGTCGCGATTATGGTATAACATTGAGCTGATGACTAGAAAATAACAGGCTCTACACTGTTCTAACTCTCGCATTTACTGAGGCTATATAGTCTAGTAATTGCCCTTACGAAAGCAATAAGAAAAACAAGAGAAAGCACGGACAAAAAATGGGAGTAACATGATAGGCCAATGGAAGAAGTCAGACGCTAGTTTCCCACAGTATCTCTGGCTAGTGATCGCAATTTGGCTATGAAGTAAACTTCTGGCTACAGATAAAATCTATTATACTTGCGTTATAAACATCGACTTCACCCGAAAAAAATGAACAGTGATACAAAAATTAAATATAAGAAAATGCAGAAAAAAACCAGCTAAAGACAGAATACCTACTACTAACCTTAAAATGAACAAGCAAAATTGGACTGAGACAAACATCCAAAAATGCCCCGAAGAAGGGCAGGCAGTTTACTCCAATCAATCACAAATACACCTCAATAAAAATGTAGAGAGCCTTGTATGTTGTAATAAAAACCTAAACCGAAAAGTGCGGTTCCCGCACATGAGAAGTCTCTAATGAACTACAGAAAGAAAGACATGAGGAAAAACCTCCCATGCTTCATGACAGCAACTGGTTCATAAGAGAGTTGATTGAGAATAATGTTTTGTTCCCCAGGGCTTTATTTTGAGGCATACAACCTAGGGCATGTTGTCCGGGGAGCCATTCCACTGCACTGCGAGTGGGGAATGCTTTCCTGGCCTTAGGGGACAGGTGCACAATGACTATAAGCTTCTTTTGTCCATCGCTCCCTATCCTTAGGCAAAAAATCCATTTTCTGCAACTTGCATGTGGTTGTTCTATTTTACTGGCCAGAGATACATTGCAACTGATGCCCAGAGAACTTGCTTCACAGTTGGCATTCCACATTGGAGAAGGGTTCTCCAGGCTGCAGTGAAGTCCAGGATCTTTCTTTCTAGTTGCTCCCCATATCCCATGTATGGTTTCAGTGTTCTGTGTCAGCTAGTGAAAAGGGGAAGAGTGGAAGGGAAAGAGATGCAACCACAGCGATATTCTCTGGGCCAGGCTGAATGGTCACAACACTGCTGCTCCAGTTTCACTGGCTGTGACTGAGTTATGTGACTACACCAGGTCATAGTGTCCTAGATAGCATTAACTTTCAACTTGTCACAGCCTAGAATCACTGGAAAAAGAGTCTCAATTGAGTAATTGTCCTTATCGGGGTGGTCTGTGGACATGTCTGTGAGGGATTACCGATAGTCTTAATTGATGTGGGAGGGTCCAAGCCACTGTGGGCAGGGCAATTCCTGAGAGGGGGTCTAGGGTTATATAAGAAAGCTAGCTGAGTACCAGCCTATGAGCAAGCCAGAGAGGGAACCAGAGAGTGAACCAGCAAGCAGCATTCCTCCATGGCTCCTTCCTTCAGGTTATGGTTCTGAGTTCCTACCCTGACTTCCTTGAGGATGGTCTATGACCTGGAGTGTAAACCAAATAAACTCTTTCCTCCTCAGGTTGCTTTTGGTTAGAGTGTTTTATCAGAGCAATGGAATGAAACGAAAACAGAGGGAGGTAGGGAAACATTATGTACTCAGGAAAATAAAGGGGCCTGGTGAACAGTAGGTGGCCATGCCTGCATGGAATGGTGTTTGAACCACTGAGCAAACAAAATCCCAGCCATGACTGCTGCTGCTCACAGGACAGTTTGGTGTTTGTTAGCTATGGGGGCTTCCTGTCAGCTCAGAATAGAAAACCACCAGGAAGGTCCAGGCCCTGTGGGAGGCCTGCCAGCTCTCACCCTCGCTGGTTTCTCATTATTGGCAGCAGTAGCAACTGTGGGATAAAGCAGGTGCTGTTTTCTAAATTATAACACACTGTATTCAAATAGCTCAGAGTCCACTCAGCAGCCTCTTCAGAAAGAGCAGGAAGCCAGCGCAGGTGAGGAGGCTGGTCCATGGCAGCAGGCCTGGAGGAGGTGAGGAGCCTGGTCCATGGCAGCAGGCCTGGAGGGGGTGAGGAGGCTGCTCTAAGGCAGCGGGCCTGGAGGGGGTGAGGAGGCTGGTCCATGGCAGCAGGCCTGGAGGGGGTGAGGAGGCTGGTCCATGGCAGCAGGCCTGGAGGGGGTGAGGAGGCTGCTCCAAGGCAGCAGGCCTGGAGGGGGTGAGGAGGCTGCTCCAAGGCAGCAGGCCTGGAGGGGGCGAGGAGGCTGCTCCAAGGCAGCAGGCCTGGAGGGGGTGAGGAGGCTGCTCCAAGGCAGCAGGCCTGGAGGGGGTGAGGAGGCTGCTCCAAGGCAGCAGGCCTGGAGGGGGCGAGGAGGCTGCTCCAAGGCAGCAGGCCTGGAGGGGGTGAGGAGGCTGCTCCAAGGCAGCAGGCCTGGAGGGCTGAGGAGGCTGCTCCAAGGCAGCGGGCCTGGAGGGGGTGAGGAGGCTGGTCCATGGCAGCAGGCCTGGAGGGGTGAGGAGGCTGGTCCATGGCAGCAGGCCTGGAGGGGGTGAGGAGGCTGCTCCAAGGCAGCGGGCCTGGAGGGGGTGAGGAGGCTGCTCCAAGGCAGCAGGCCTGGAGGGGGTGAGGAGGCTGCTCCAAGGCAGCAGGCCTGGAGGGCTGAGGAGGCTGCTCCAAGGCAGCGGGCCTGGAGGGGGTGAGGAGGCTGGTCCATGGCAGCAGGCCTGGAGGGGTGAGGAGGCTGGTCCATGGCAGCAGGCCTGGAGGAGGTGAGGAGGCTGGTCCATGGCAGCAGGCCTGGAGGGGGTGAGGAGGCTGCTCCAAGGCAGCAGGCCTGGAGGGGGTGAGGAGGCTGGTCCATGGCAGTAGGCCTGGAGGGGTTGAGGAGGCTGGTCCATGGCAGCAGGCTTGGAGGAGCTAGTCATACCAGGGGTCATTTGAGCACCTTGTATGCCATGTCAAAGCCCCAAGTCCATAGAAGACCTTGGCCAGTTTCTTGGACTCTGTTGGGGTGAGAAGGTGTTGGGAAAGCATTTCTTATATCAGGGAGGCATGTACACTGCCTCTAAAGATCTCTGAAGGGCAGGGCCTCTTTTGGTAAGCCATGACCCTTCCTGGAAATGGGGACAGAGTGGCTGTGACTGGACCTCTGCCAGCCGTGCACACTTAGGCACATTACACTTCAACCCTCCATCTGCTCCTGCAAATCCAGCCTTCGGCCTGTATTCTAGTCCATCCCTGCCTGTACCTGACTAGCTGGGAGGTCAGGGCCTGGCTCCTTGCTCAGAGAGCCCCAGCACCACAGTAGAAACGAGCACATCGGTGGCATGTCCTACCCAAGAATGCTGTGTGAGCACCTATGCCACGTCAGTGCTGGCCTGGATGGCCTCCCTTCAAACCAGGGCTTACTGGCTTCAGTCACGCTTGCTTACTCCTGGGCCTGCCTTGGGTTTGAGGGAAATCTCTGTCCCAGTTTACAATGGGAGGACTCAGGGGGGAAAAGGTAAAGGGAGTCAGCAGTCTCTGCTGGTACCAGGTGTCATTAAGGCCCCCTCCAGCATCATCTACCCCTAGAACTCACAAGGCATCGTCAAGGCACCTGTCACAAGAGGTCTTCAGCTCACTCATAGCTACCTGGGCTTTACTTTTAGTGTGATGCCTCCAATTTTATCAGCTTTATGCCAAGGAAGTGGTATTGGTATATTTGTGCTGCTCTGACAGAAACGCCATGGACTATGGCCCAAGCTACAAGCACTTTTTCCTCACAGTTTCAGAAACTAAGAAGACTGACATCAGGGAACATTTCAGTGTCTGAAGAAGCCTTCTTCTTTGCTCATACAGAGCGCTCTCTTATGTTCTTACTCAGTGGAAAGGCCAAAGGCATTCTCTGGCACCTCTGTTATAAGGATACTGTTATGATTGGGGACTTTAAAGCTTCTCAAAGGACCATGTGTTAAAAGCGTGGTCACCAGTCCATGCTTGGCTGTGGAACTCTAGGGAGGTCATCCTCCTGCCAAACCACTGCTTCTGCCTCAGCTGATGAGACTTCTAATTAACTTCTCTCTAAGCCCAGTTCTTTCCTTTTATTCTTAAAGATTTATTCATTTTTTATTTGTGTGTGTGTGTGTGTGTGTGTGTGTGTGTGTGTGTGTGTGCTTATGTGCACCATATATGTGGAGGTAACTTTGAAAAACAGAAGGTATATAATCCTTCAGAACTGGAGTTATGGGCAATGGTGAGCCACCTGATATTGGTGCTGGGAACTGAACCTTGGTCTTCTGTAAGAGTGGTAAGCACTATTAACTGCTGAGCCATCTCTCTAGCCCTCCCCCCAAATTCTTTCTTTAAGGACAGAGGAAGGATGGCTCCCCACCCCATTGAATGTTTGAGTTCACCCTTAACTCAGACTCACCCCATCTTTGAGGCATTGGCTTTAGGGGTGTACTTACAGTGCTACCACTATGTGTTCCTGACATTTAGCTTTGACTGTGAAGTCTGTGCACTGCACCTAATTCTCACATCAGTTCTGCAAGAGAGCATTTGTTTATACAGAAGCAAATCTAGAAGAGTTTAACACCTTGCTCTAGATTACAAGGCCACTCAGTCTCAGAAATTCTGATAGTGGAGGCTGCTCCTAACTCTCAGCTCCCAATTGTTTCCCCACCCCTGGGCACTGTAATCTTTTGTCACTGAGTCTTTCAAGATGGGTTTTAAGAAGATGATTTGAGTAGGAAGTCTGAATTGGAAAAGAAATGTCAGTTATAGGCCAGGTGTGGTGGCTCACATCTTTAATCCTAGCACTTGGGAGGCAGAGGCAGACAGATCTCTGTGAGTTCAAGGCCAGCCTTGTCTACAGAGTGAGCTCCAGGCCAGCTGGGACTAAAGGGAGACTCTCTCTCAAAAATACCTCCCCAAAAGTCAATTATAAGAAATCTCTTAAATCAGAGCTGAACTCAGGTACCAGAAATGTCACCTAAAAACATGACTTTGGAAAAATTATTTAACTTCCTTCTTTCTTCCTTCATTTGTTCATCTGTAAAATGTTGTGAGACATCAATAGAAAGTCCAATATATTCAGTCCAAAGGGCTGAATATAGGACACAGAGATTCAATGGTTGCTGTTGCATTGTCATTTTATTCCTATAATTCTTTCCATTGTGTTACTTCCTTGTCACTCAGCTCTAAGTAGCCTATCGGTACAGCTTATGATCGCTGGTATTTTGAGGGGATGCTAGATGACTTTGCTAGTCTGTCTGGGACAGATCCATTGCCATGGGATGGTGATAAAGATTGTGTTAGCCCCCCACAATGCCACATTTCCAAGGAATGCAATTTCCCTAGGTCCCTCACCAAATGCCTCTGCCTCTCAGGCATGTAGTGACCTTTCTCAAGGTTGTGCTCTGAATATTTTGGACAGTGGTGGTCAGCACAAGGTTGGGTGGCTGTCTGTAAGTCTTGAGTAAGACACTCATTAAACCACAACAGATTCTGGAAAAAGATATCCATGAACATACTATATTCTAATCCATTTTAAACTCAAGGCTTAATAGCTGAAGGGAGAAGTTACAACCAATCACCACTAGAGGATGATAAAACCCACCTCTTGATGCCACTGGGTCCCTGCTGGGAAGAGACCTGGCTAAGGAAATCATGTACAGAACCCCTTGATATCCACAGGGGTTTGGTTCTGGGACCTCTCCTCTACCCTGGATATCAAAAGCAGAGAATACTCAGGTTTCTTATGTAAAATGGTCCAGTATTTGCACACAACTTAGACATTCCTTCTCTATATTTTAAGTAATTTCTAGATGACTTATGATACATAAACTATGTTGAACTATGCTGTTTAGAGAATAAGAAAAAAAATCTACATATTAAGGTCAGGTACATTTTTTCCTGATTATTTTCTGTTTGAATTTGTGGATATTGAACCTGTAAATGCAAGAAAGCCTATTAGGTCAACCAGATGTAGCCTTCTACCCAAAACAAGTAATGCACATTTTTTGTCTTTTTGAGATAGGGTCTCCTTGTAGCTCTGGCTGTCCAGGAACTTGCTATGTAGACCAGGATGGCCTTGAACTCACAAAGATCCGCCTGCCTCTGCCTCCCAAGTGCTAGGATTAAAGGCGTGCACCACTATGCCTGGCTGTAATGTACATTTTATATAAGCCATAACTCTGTGATCTTATTTTCACTCTTTAATTGTTAACATTTTGCTATTCTCTGCCCTTTGGTGAAAGGACTGGGGAATGGGTTGAGAAAAAATAATCTTTTTTAAACTTTTTTTAAAAAATTAAAATTTTTAAAATTTATTTTTGTTTGTGTATGAATGTACTGTCTGCATGTAGGTTTGTGCACCTGTGTCGTGTAATGCCGTGGAGGTCAGAAGAGGGTCTCGGATTCCCCTGGAACTGGAGTTCTCCTGGAATTACAGGAGTTACAGACGGTTCTTAGCCGCCATGTGAGTGCTGGGGATTGAGCCCGGGTCCTCTGCAAGAGCAGTCGGTGCTCTTAACCACTAGGCCATCTCTCCAGCCCCAGAAAAAATAATCTTTTAAAGGTTTATTTTTTGTGCAGGGTGTGTGTGTGGAGGGTGGGGGGTGGGGGTGCAGGTGCATGTGCACTTGTACCGAGTGTGTGTTGCAGAGGCCAAGGGAGGGCATTGGATCCCCTGGATCTGGAGTTACAGGTGGTTATGAGCTGCCTAATGTGGGTTCCGAGAACTGAACTTGGGCCCTCTGGAAGAGCAGCAAGGGCTCATAACTGCTGTGCCATCTTTCTAGCTGAGAGAAACAATTCTTAATTATCCAATAATTAGTGATCACGTGTGTGAGTAAGGAGATGTTTCTATTCATTACCTCTCGTGCTTATAGCAACCCCATGACAGGATGCTGCAACATACTGAACTTCTTTTTGATGTTGCTGTTATTCTTGTGTGTGTGTGTGTGTGTGTGTGTGTGTGTGTGTGTGTGTGTTTGAGACGAGGTCTCCCTGTAGCCCTAGCTGGCCTGGAACTCACTCTGTAGACCAGGCTGGCCTTGAACTCACAGAGATCCACAAGCCTCTGCCTCCTGAGTGCACGCCCAGCTGACTCCTGTTTTTAACAATACAACTGAAAGTATCCATCGCAGCCAAATTTCCGTAGCAGCCAGTCGAAAATTTGAAAATCACCTAATGGAAATTTATCCCTAACTGAAGCCCTCTCCCCGTCAAGGCTCTTGTTTCAGACTCACCTCCCCCATCCACAAAGTCCCTGTAAAACTCAGCCCAATGGCAAGAAAGCTGCTGCTCTCTTTGATCCCGGAAAGAGGCAGTTCAGCAGTCTATTCCCCCCAAAACTGCCCTCCCCCATGGAGTTGTCTTTGTCAGTCCTCTTCGCTGTGCTCCTTCTCATATACTACTATGTAACAGTTTTACGATGTTTTTAAAGTAACAGAATGCTGGGCGTGGTGGACCACGCCTTTAATCCTAGCACTTGGGAGGCAGAGGTAGGCGGATCTTTGTGAGTTCAAGGCCAGCCTGGTCTACAGAGTGAGTTCCAGGACAGCGGGGGCTACAGAGAGACCCTGTCTCAAAAAGACCCCCCCCCAAAAAAAAATAATAAAATAAAGTAACAGAACAAAAGAAAGCCAGAAATGAAGACATTATTCAAATACATTGGTGGAGACATCAGAGAGGTATATTATGAGGATCAGGGAGAATTCTGCTTCAAACCCTAGATGCTATTTGACAACATTCCTAGCCCTCAGGTTGGTGGAAGCCAGTGGTCTGCTAAATTAACAAATTCTGTTAGTTACAAGATGTTAGACACAGAGTTGGTCAAGAACCTCTATTTAGGGAGATAATTACTACCCAAGATCAATTCTAAATAGGCTCTCGACCTGCAACATTCCAAACTCTCCACAGCTATTGAAGTGTTAATCAGTCAATCAGCCTTGCAGCAGGTTCAGTTTGAAGATGCATAGGTTCAGAGTGAGTTCCAGGCCAGCTGTGGCTACAGGGAGACCCTGTCTCGAAAAGACCAAAAAAAAAAAAAAAGACTTCCATCACTTTTTGTTTTGAAAATGACTTTGGGGCTGGTGAGATGGGTCAGTAGATGAAGATGTTCACTTTCAAGCCTGACAACCCAAGTTTGAGTCCTGGAACCCACAGGGTGAAAGAAGAGAACCAGTTCCCACAGTGGTCCCCTGAGGTGTGGCATTTGTGTGCTCCCTCCATCACCTCTCTGTAAACAAATGTAAAAAAGAATGTAAAATTGGTGCTGGGAATTGAACCTAGTACTTGGTGCACATTAGTCAAGCACTGTACTACAGAGTTACACTGCCAGCCCCCAGCCCAACATTATTTTTCACCTTATAAAATTTTTCTTTAAAAAAGTTATTGGAGGATTTCATACCTGAGTGCATGGTATTTGCATCAGCTCCATCATTCCCTTTCCAGTGCAACTCCTCCTATGTTCTCCTAACTACCCCCTCGAATTCATGACTTCTTCTTCTGTAATTATTTTTGGTACACACACACACACACACACACACACACACACACAAACATAACCTACTGAGTCCAGTTAGTGTTACTCTTATTGGAGTGTGTATAGGTCTATTTAGGACTAAGGTCCTGTCTCTGAGAAAACTGATTCTTCCTCAGCAGCTGTTGGCTGCCTTAAATTCTTCATGTAGGGATGGAGGCTTCTGAAATGAATTCTCCTTCTATCCATGTTGACATGTTTCCTGGTGTGGTCTTTGCAGGTCCTGTGCTGGCGGCTGTACTGTTGAGGGTTTATGAGTACAAGATCACTGTCCTATCTAGGGAACAGGACCTTGCAGTTGTTTTCCTATTCCCCCAGGCTCTTACACTCTGTCCACACCCTCTTCCATGATGTCCAATTTGGAACCAGACACCCCATGACCACCTATCTCTGCATTGGGCCAGTTGTGCTTGTCTGAGATAGCTTTTGTCTGCTGCAAAAAGAAGCTTCTTCTGCACTTACCTAGGGCTATAAGAACAAGTATTTATAAGGCAGTTGGAAGCTATATTACTTTAGAACATGGTAATAGTGTTACGGAAAAATCAGAGACTAACAGCCAAAGTCAGGTGAGGAGAGGGAGTTTAATTTTATGCTAGTGAAACTGACACATAAGTCCTTTCATAAAGGACTCAGCCCCTCGCTCATGTTTTTGGGGAATTTTATGCAAAGAAATGCAAACAAAACAGTGCATAAGTGATAAGTAAAAAAGCACATATGTGATAATTGAGTAGTTTATAGGTAACATAGGGCCTNAGATTATGAGGATCAGGGAGAATTCTGCTTCAAACCCTAGATGCTATTTGACAACATTCCTAGCCCTCAGGTTGGTGGAAGCCAGTGGTCTGCTAAATTAACAAATTCTGTTAGTTACAAGATGTTAGACACAGAGTTGGTCAAGAACCTCTATTTAGGGAGATAATTACTACCCAAGATCAATTCTAAATAGGCTCTCGACCTGCAACATTCCAAACTCTCCACAGCTATTGAAGTGTTAATCAGTCAATCAGCCTTGCAGCAGGTTCAGTTTGAAGATGCATAGGTTCAGAGTGAGTTCCAGGCCAGCTGTGGCTACAGGGAGACCCTGTCTCGAAAAGACCAAAAAAAAAAAAAAAGACTTCCATCACTTTTTGTTTTGAAAATGACTTTGGGGCTGGTGAGATGGGTCAGTAGATGAAGATGTTCACTTTCAAGCCTGACAACCCAAGTTTGAGTCCTGGAACCCACAGGGTGAAAGAAGAGAACCAGTTCCCACAGTGGTCCCCTGAGGTGTGGCATTTGTGTGCTCCCTCCATCACCTCTCTGTAAACAAATGTAAAAAAGAATGTAAAATTGGTGCTGGGAATTGAACCTAGTACTTGGTGCACATTAGTCAAGCACTGTACTACAGAGTTACACTGCCAGCCCCCAGCCCAACATTATTTTTCACCTTATAAAATTTTTCTTTAAAAAAGTTATTGGAGGATTTCATACCTGAGTGCATGGTATTTGCATCAGCTCCATCATTCCCTTTCCAGTGCAACTCCTCCTATGTTCTCCTAACTACCCCCTCGAATTCATGACTTCTTCTTCTGTAATTATTTTTGGTACACACACACACACACACACACACACACACACACAAACATAACCTACTGAGTCCAGTTAGTGTTACTCTTATTGGAGTGTGTATAGGTCTATTTAGGACTAAGGTCCTGTCTCTGAGAAAACTGATTCTTCCTCAGCAGCTGTTGGCTGCCTTAAATTCTTCATGTAGGGATGGAGGCTTCTGAAATGAATTCTCCTTCTATCCATGTTGACATGTTTCCTGGTGTGGTCTTTGCAGGTCCTGTGCTGGCGGCTGTACTGTTGACGGTTTATGAGTACAAGATCACTGTCCTATCTAGGGAACAGGACCTTGCAGTTGTTTTCCTATTCCCCCAGGCTCTTACACTCTGTCCACACCCTCTTCCATGATGTCCAATTTGGAACCAGACACCCCATGACCACCTATCTCTGCATTGGGCCAGTTGTGCTTGTCTGAGATAGCTTTTGTCTGCTGCAAAAAGAAGCTTCTTCTGCACTTACCTAGGGCTATAAGAACAAGTATTTATAAGGCAGTTGGAAGCTATATTACTTTAGAACATGGTAATAGTGTTACGGAAAAATCAGAGACTAACAGCCAAAGTCAGGTGAGGAGAGGGAGTTTAATTTTATGCTAGTGAAACTGACACACAAGTCCTTTCATAAAGGACTCAGCCCCTCGCTCATGTTTTTGGGGAATTTTATGCAAAGAAATGCAAACAAAACAGTGCATAAGTGATAAGTAAAAAAGCACATATGTGATAATTGAGTAGTTTATAGGTAACATAGGGCCTCCGCAGTTATAGGAATGTGACAGCCTTGGGAAACAAAGACTTCTAGGTAATCGCAGGGAGCTGAGGGGATGATTCCTGTTAGCTCCCCCATTTCTATCTATCTCCTGTCTCAGAGCTTTCCCTGCTCCAAAGTTCTTAATCCTATTACATTTCAAGGTCTTTTAGCAACCATCTGATGTGTTTTTCTATTTCCATTATAGTAGTAGTAGCTTCTCCACTAGGGCCTATGACTTCTCTAGCTATGAGTTCTTGGCTATGTTTACAGTATCCTGCTTGAGTTCTCTCCAACTGTGCAGGCTTTAGGTCCAATTAGGCACTTAGCTGTTAGCTACTTATAAGATGCCACTATAACACCATTGGGGTTATCTTTTAGGTCTAGTTACTGTTGTGGTTCTCAGGCTATACAGCTGGGTATAGTTAACTATTGATAACTTTCCTCCTTCGGCAGATTGTGTATTATCTCTCCATACTATGAGAGCTAGCCTTAGGGATGAGGCTTCCAGTACAGTAGAAAAGATACCCAGCCAGTCACACTGCAGAAAGTTGCACTTTGGTTATTTGATTGTTTTATTGACTATTTAATTTGTTCCCCTCTTCTTTAGATTCCTGTAGCCTGCATTTATATTTGTGGGCCTGATTGAAAATGATCAAGTTTTACCACATAAAGTTATATTCCCCCTAATAATTATCAGGAAGCTGCAGGATGATTTTTTGATGTTGGGGTACTGTTAGGTCTTGGGTTTCCCAGAATCCCAAGGTACACGCAGATGTCCACTTCCTCCAGAGGCTGGTCAATCTTACAACCTCTTCCCCTTTACCTGAGGTCCTGTCCAGTGGCTAATAAAGGGGCATCAGTCACCATCTTGCTGGCTGCCCCATCATGTGCCAACAGGTAGTCAGTCAGTCCTGGCAATTCCTGAAGTAAATATCTTCCCAGAGTGACTAAGCCTCATGTGCCTGTCTTTTATCTGGTTTTTGCGCCACTATAGAGCTAACATAATGGTGCTGTGAACTTTGTTGGGGGTCGAGATGCTTTGGGTCAGATGTGGCTGACACTCACTGAATCTCTTCTCAAAAAAGAACCTAACATTTTTTTATTGCAACCCCTTGGAAATTGCCAGTATCGTATTTCTCCAGAGAACCAGCTTCCATGTTTTTATAATCAAGTGCCATAGCCTCTCTCCCACACTCACTCTGCTCCCCGCCGAAAGTCTCCATTTCACAATGAGGTATCCCTTCTCTTCTCTCCTCTCTCTCCTCTCTCTCACTTTCTCTCTTCCTCTTCTGCTTCTATGTTCTCTTCCTCCTCTCTCTGCTTTTCTTTCTCTCAGCCTTACTCTGCCATTTTGACTCTAGTGAGACATGCAGCCTCTCTCACTGAACTCTCAGGACGCTGGGATTGCAGGCCTTAGGTGCCTTCTGAAAATGACCTCCCCTCTACTCTTGGGACACAGGCTTGTTCATTCAGTTCTGTACTCCTGAGTTTAAGAAAGGACAGTTCTTTAATTTTCAAAAGTACTTCTAAGGCTAAGTTTTTCTATACTGTTCTCCCTGCTCCACAACTCTTGCTTTCCTCCCCCCCTCCACGTGCCTAGACTGGCTTTGATCTCTCTCGCTCTCTCTCTCTTATTACATTTTCAATTTCTTCATATATTATGGATCTCTTTAAGCTGTTGATCTCTTCTTGGTTAAGCTTTGGTAATTCCCAGGGTTTCAGATATTGGAAAAGACTTTCTTTTTTTAAAATTTTTTTTTATTTTATTTATTTCGGTATGTATATCAATGTACTGTCTGCATGCAGGTTTGTGCACCCATGTCGTGCAATGCCGCGGAGGTCAGAAGAGGGTATTAGATTCCTCCCTGGAACTGGAGTCTCCTGGAACTGAGTTTCAGGTACGGCTCTCGGCCACCATGTGGGTGCTGGGTGTTGATCGAACTCCAGTGTGGGGGGGTCCTCTTGCAAGATGCTTTTGGTCGGCGCTCTTAACCGCTATGCCATATGCTCTCCAGCCCTCCCTGGAAAGATTCTTTTCTAAATCATTACATGGCAAGCTGCACAGGATTGAATGAGGTCGAAAGTTGACAGAATGGGACCTCATCAACTAAAAAGCTTCTGTACAGTGAAAGAAACAATCAAGAAAGTAAAGAGAAAACACCACCGAGAGTGGGAGGAAACCTTTCACCAGTAATACATCTGAACAGATAGTGCATTAACATCCAGAATATATTAGAATACTTCAATAAAACAAAGAGAAAACATATATGACCTACTCCAAAAGATGGAGTAAAGGAGTGTTAATAGAGACTTTCACCAGTGTTTATGAATTAAAGTGTGGCCTCGTAGGAAACATTCTTAAATAAATGTTTCAAACATCATTGAATCATTTAAGAAATGCAAATTCAGACCACTTTCAGGGGCTGGAGAGATAGGCTAACAGTTAAGTGGAGCAACCGACTTCTCGTGAGAGGATCCAGTTCGATCTCCCACACCATATATGTGCGGCTGAAGGATAGCCATCTGTAACTCCAATTCCAGTGAAATCCAGTTCCCAGGGGATCGACTACCCTCTTCTGACCTCCGCTTGACATTGCACGAAAACAGTTGTGCACAGACCTGGAAGGCATTGCAGACAGTAACTATACACAAATACAAAAAGAAAAATTAAATAAAATGCTAAAACAAACAAAAATACAAAAAAACCGTAGCATCCCCATACTCTTGATAACTTGGCTAAGAATTAAGAAAAACAAAAGTTACTACCAAATGGCTAAAGAGGTGCTGGGAAAGGGCACCTCACTGCGGGGTGGGAATGAACTTATACTATTGGTGTTAAACTTAATATATGAAAGCAGTGTGTGAGAACTCCTTTTCCACTCTGACCTAGATCCATACCACTCCTGTGGTATATACCCAAAAGACTGATCATTCCTTTACTCAATAGATATACATGCACATCTTTGTTTTATTGCAGCTCTCTTCACAGGTAGCAAAAGAGCTGCAACCAATCCAAGTGCCCCTCAAATGATGAATGGGATGACAAAATTTTGGTACATCTATACAATTCAGCAGATAAAAGAAAATGGAATCATGAATTGTTCAGGTAAATGGATGGAAATCAAAGCCATTAAGCTAAGTGGTAGTAATTTCACAGTCCCAGAAAATAAAAATGGCCAAATGATTTCCCTCATTCGTGGATGCCAACACCAAATCCCCTTTGAAAGACAAGGTGTGTAATAACATTATGATTATATTTTTTTTTAGGTTGAAAGCAACTATGTGTTGTATTAGTCACTTTTTCTGTTTTGTTGCTGAAAAAACACCTTTTATGGCCAAGGAACTTATAAAATGAAGGAGTTATTTTACTTTGAGCCTTATTGATTGGATCGTCTCCAGGGAATTAGATTGTCCAGGGTTATGTGGTGGGTAGGCAATGTATGGTTGGCTGTATCTGGAACAGGAAGGCTGAGGGTTCACTATGTACACGAAAGAGCACAAGAAGCAGAGATAGATTACAACTGTAGACAACGATGCTTGTTAAACTCACTAAGTGGGCTCCCAAACAACACACTTCCTACCAGCATTTTTGCCACACCTCTTAAGACCATTCCAATTAAACAGCGCCATCCAACTTGGAGACAATAATGTCTGAATAACCTAGAGCCTATTGATTGGGGACACTCATCAATTAGCACCACATATTCCACTCCCTGGGCCCCCATAGGCTTCCTGGGACCAGAATTATGGAAAGGATGGCAAAAATGGCTTGTAGTCCAACCTTAAAAGTTTCCCACAGTCTGTGCTACCAGTCTCCTAATCCATTCAAAAGCCACATGTCCAAAGTCTCCCTCTGAGACTTCATATGGCCATATCTGGCCAAACTGTATAAGCTCCTGTGAAATCAAGAGGCAAATTACATATTCCAAACATACAGTGGAACTGAATTACATATTCCCATTCCAAAAGTGAGAAATAGAGGCATATGTGAGGAAAAACAACGTGGACCAAAACAAGACCGAAACCAGCAGGGCAAAAACCATGTCCAGGTAGCTCCACTATGCAGACTTCTGGACTTGACTTCCATAGGGCTTAGATGGCTCAGCTCCTTGGTCCAGTTTCTTTGCTCTTGCAACCTATACATCTCTTTTCTTAGGCTGGGGTTACGCTCCCTGCTATAGCAGGCTCTCCTTGGCATATATCTCACAGGTCTGGCATTTGAATGTCTCTTGGGGTCTCTGCTGCGGGCAAACAGGCTTCACATTCACAGCTTCATGCAATGGCCTTATCAGGGCCTACGTAGGTTTATGCAAGGACACCCTTGCTGCGCTCTGCCTGACCTTAGCAGCTACTTCTCTGTAAACCGTGGAGGAAGAACTGTTGACCCCTTCACTCTTGCAATATTCATGCCTCTAAAGCCAGCACCTCATGAATGAAAGTTTGCCAAATCTGGTTGCAAGTTTGGGATGGAATCGCTCCTACTTTAACCACATTTGCATTTTTTCTCTGGCCTGGACTTGCTGTTAGGATTAGCTGTTGTGTGAAGGTCTGCCCTGAAGGTACTGATTCTTTTGATTACTTGTAAATCTCCAGGCTCTCCTTAATCACTTAGTCTCCTTATTGAAACTGGGTGCCTCTCCTTTCACATATGCCTTGGGCCCCACACTTTTATCTTCTTTCCTAGTGGCAAGTTTTCTCAGATCCAAACTTTTATGCATATTTTCTGCATTTTTCTTTTCTTGCTCTCCATTCTGCTCTTCTTCACTTATGATCTGCACAATATTTTCTCACCATTTTAAAAATCCTACACTTCACCATTTCTTATCAGTTTAGGCTGTCTTTTGGAAATATCCCCAACCAAAGACATCAGTTCCATTGTTTTTCATCTTAGCATCAGGCAAGCATTTTGGGCTGTAGGCAAACTGCTGACAGACTCTTTATCAAAATATTCCCAGTTGCTGCTCCTAATAGTCTTTATTTTCCCCTGGAACCACATCTTTTGCAGCACTGCTTTCTTCCTCAAGGCCTCCATTAGAATGGTCCTTTAAGCTCTGCTTACAGTTAGTCAACAGCCTTTCTAGCCAAAGTTCCAAAGTCTTCTCACTTGAGTTCTCCAAACATCCACCTATGTGTTCAGGTTCTCTCACAAGCCAACAGAGCCCACTCTCGTGCGGGATACCATTATTACCAGTCACTTTTTCTTGTTAGCTTGTGATAAAACACCGATGGCCATGGAGGATTATAAAAGGAGAGAGTTTATTTGAGTTTACCATTAGTGGTTCCAGGGAATTATTGAGGTCCATTGTGTGGGTGTAGGGCATTGGCGGTCTGGATCGGAACAAGAAGCTGAGGCACAGTCACTAAAGATGCACCAGGAAGCAGAGTAGTAAGTGCAACGAGACCACGAGGCTTTGTTAAAACTCACTAAGCCTGCCCCCACAACACACTTCCTCTAGCACTCTCGGCCTCACACCTTCTAAGACCTCCAAGAACTAGTGCCACCAACTGGAGACTTAAATGTCTGTATATATTTTTCCTAGAGGCTTTATGGGGGACACTCATTCAAACCACCTTCACAGTTGTTATTTATAATCTGTAAATCTCTTAATGGGCTCTAGAGTCGACCCACAACTTATTTTCAGACTCCGTAACTACTGTATATGAGTGAAATGTATTCATATTTTAGAGTAATATATAATTAAAGGAGGAAAATGTTAATTCCTAAACATAAAAAAAGACTGAGAGAAAATTGCAGGACATTTATGGCAGAATGCATGATCTGGGGTGGGGTAGGGAGAAGGGAAAGGGGAATATGTCTAAATTGAACTGAAAAATGATGTCTGAAATACACAAAACATCAATAAAAGCATTACAGTAAAAAAAGGAAGGATGTCTCCTGTATAGACACACTGTCACAGTACAGATGGCAGCTGAGAACCATCTTTAACTCCAGTTCCAGGGGAATCCGACACCCTCTTCTGACCTCCACGGCTTTGCACGACACTGGTGCACAAACCTACATGCAGACAGTACATTCATACACATGAAAAGTAAATAAAATAAATAAAGAATGGATGACTCCTGTATAGACACAGTGTCACAGGTACAGGTAGAAAGGATGTCTCCTGTATAGACACAGTGTCATAGGTACAAATAGAAAGGATGTCTCCTGTATAGACACAGTATCACAGGTACAGGTAGAAAGGATGTATAGACACAGTGTCACAGGTACAGGTGGAAAGGTTGTCTCCTGTATAGTTAGAGGTCATACTTTTGCAGAATGCTACTAGACCATAGTCACAAAGATTTGCAAGTCCACAACAAATAAGAGTAAATATTTAGGTAGATGCTGCTGTCTCCTGTACCCACTTGCTCTCATCCATGTTCAAGCACACTGTTCTTCAACATCGTGGCCCATTATAAGTCCTTGGGCTGCATCTCCTGCAAGGTTTTTGCAGACAAATATCCAAAGACAGCAGAAATCTTCCATGTTCTGAGCACCTAAGAGAAAGGATGTCTTATAAGAGCTTCCCCTTCTGTACATTATTCCAGTAGTCATGTGCCAGAGTGGTGACCTCACAGGCCATAATAGCACTGGTGGTGAATCTACCTAGAGGGAAAACTTTGAGGATGAGAACTTCATCCTGAAGCATAAAGATATCTAGTCTAGGGAGCTGGAGAGATGGCTCAGTGGTGAAGAGCACTGATTGCTCTTGCAGAAGACTCAGGTTTGATTCCCAGCACCCACATGGTGGCTAGCAGCCATTTGTAGGTAACTCTAGTTCTAGGGAATCCAACACCCTCTTCTGACGTTTGTGGGCACAGGTCCACTTACACATATGCAGACGATTCACTCCTAGACATAAAAACAATGAATAAAATATGGTTTTTTTTTTTTATTTTTAAGGCAGGGTCTCTCTTTAGTCCCTGGAGCTCGCTATGTACTCCAGGCTGTTCTTGAACTCACAGAGATCTGCCTGCATCTGCCTCCTGAGTCCTGGGATTAAAGGCGTGCACCACTATACCTGGCAATAAAATACTTTTTAAAAGATATTTTGTTCATGGAAAACACTGGAGCAGACACAAATGATTCCCAATTTCTGTCTTGCCATCTGCGATAGTCACTGTCTTGGCAACCACTTAGCCTCCTGGCTACACTGAGCGTTCCTTTGACTCTGTGCATTCTCAGATACCCTGGCTGTTATGCAGAAGGTACTTGAGGAGTTGTTGTCAATGACAACCACGAATCCTGCCCTATGCAGTGAGCAAGCAGTTGAGAATTCAAGAGTGTCAGGTAGCTATTTCACTCTTCTGAAAATTCAGCTGAGGAATACCGAATTTCAGACTTAGAAACCCCAGTATTTTGCATCCTTGCCTGAACATGACTCATTGTACGTATTAAATTATATGCAATTTTCCTAAGAAAGTAAAATAATATTTTGGCTCCCTTGATAGGCTTTAAAGAATTCATTAAGGGAAAGAACAATGTATATATTTTATTGACATAAATGGAGGCCTTTAAACAAAAGTATTTATAGGCTGTGTGTGGTAGCACATGTGTTTAATCCTAACACTTGGGAGGTAGAGGCAGGCAAATCTCTGTGCGTTTAAGGCCTACTGGGTCTACATAGAGAGGTCCGGGTCAGTTGGGGCTACAGGGAGAACCTTTCTCAAAAAGACCAAAAAATTATTATTTTTATTTTTATTTTATTTTTTTCAAAGCCAATTTTTTAAAATTTTATTTATTTCTGTATGTGTATGAATGTACTGTCTGCATGCAGGTCTGTGCACCCGTGTCATGCAATGCCGCAGAGGTCAGAAGAGGGTCTCGGATTCCCCTGGAACTGGAGTTCTCCTGGAATTGTAGTTTCAGACGGTTCTCGGCCACCATGTGGGTGCTGGGGATCGAACCCGGGTCCTCTGTAAGAACGGTCGGCACTCTTAACCACTAGGCCATCTCTCCAGCCCTCAAAGCCAATTTTTTATTGAAGCTTTGTGCATTTCATACAAAAGTTCAAATCAAATCTAAACCCGTGCCCCCCTCCATGCCCCCTCACCCCACCAGAGATCATGCATTCTGCCAAACACATTTTTCATCTTTTTCTCAGTCTTTCTCAAAATTCTCAATGCAGAAGTTTGAATTTCACCATTTCAGTCAGTTCTTTGATCCAGTCTTTTTGTTGTTGTTATTCCTTCCAATATGCATCACTCCAAAATATGCACATATGCATGACACATATATCATAGGTTTTAGCATCTTCAGCTTATGATTTTTCTTTCTTTATTAGGCTGAAAGATGTCATGTTTGAAGGCTCCTCCTTGGCAAGCCCAAACCACCATCAGTTCTGCCCTTGAGCTCCACACTGGGGTTTTCCCTTCCCATGGTCACTAAATGAGGTCCAGTAAGCACCATGTCCTATCTTGATCTTCCTGTATTGGTCTCCATGATACAGCCTGGGTATGGCAGTCTATACTCTGAAGAGTCTGAAACCCCAGTAGTAGCTCAGTCCACAAGTTGGATGTCTCAACAGTCCCCATCTGACACTGAAGGTTTGGAGGATTCTTGGAGAGAAATGAGTCTTCAGTCAATATTGGAAGGTTGAAAAAGTTCATGTCTTTCTGCCTGAGTCACAGACACTGAGCATCTCTCTGAATACTACTGGGGTTAACTGTTTATAATGGGCCCTAACGAAGTTTACCTTCCAGATACTGAGAAACCTTCCTACCTCTCCCCTTTATAGGAAAAAGAAAAACATGATGGTAATGAAATCATTCCCTAACTGTAAATTAGAGCCAATTGTTACAGTGGTAATTTCCTATAAAACAGGTATAACTACCCTATTTTTAATTGACTGATAGGCATAGGAAATGTGAAAGGATAATTCTCTATTTTTAGCCAAATTCAATAGTAAAAGTGTTTATAAGCTGTGCAATTAAGTAAAATATATTAACACAAGGGAAGCTCTGACATACAGTCATATCTGCCAGGAGATGTTGTGCTAGTTGGGATTCAACCTCCCCTCCTTTTCCAAATTTATAAAGGCCTTTTGCTATAAAAATGGGATATCTGCAAAGGTACAAGGCAGTAAGTCCCTGTTGTCGAATACTTGGTGTTAGCATGAAAAATGTTATGAGCTGTCACTTGCTAGCGTACAACTGGCCCTCCATAAATCCAGAGAGCATTACCAAGGCCACTAAAGCAATAAAAAAATATGGTCTCCTGAAGACAAGCACCTCTCCGTCAATCACCAGCTACACCTGTCAACGCTGGAGAGTACTGTGAACAGTGAGCAAGTCGTATATTAAATATATATTATATTATAGTACTATAAGTATATGTCCCAATCTAATTGGCTATTAGCTCTTCCTTGGAGGAATAATTATAACAGTGGATGTCACAAGCTTATGTCTTCTAGTGGGTAGGAGATATTATAAGCCACAAAAAGAATTGTCATCTTTTATAGAGAAACCACACTTTGCGGATTAGCATACCATTCCAAGCATCTGTGTCATGCTCACAGCTTAGCTTGACATAATTATGTAACTGCTTAGATGCCCTGTACATCCAATTGCCTTGTGCTTTGTTAGTTTGACTAAAAAGGGTATCACTTGAAAAGCTGTCAACCTATGAGGGAAACAACCTGAACAGACTAGAGTCCAATATGACAACTCCAAAGAAAGTAGACTGTTTCTTCTCAACCACACTTGTGCTCCTTTCCCAAAGCCTAAGGAACAACTCACGGTAGAGGAGGTATGGTAGAATGTAAAGAGCTGTGGAGACATAGGGGTGAATCATGAGACTACAGCAATATTGTCTGGACTCCTAGTGATCACAATGCCTGGCATACAAACTCTCACAATGACTATGGGACCTTGGGTTTGTTAAAAAATTGGAACCTAGATACGTGCAAATGTAAAACCAATTACAGTAATTGTTAGCAATTGAGCACATCAATTGTTATCTGAAAACAACATGTTGTTATTTATTGAGAATCCCTTAAATAAAACAAATAAATAAAAAAAGAAAAAGTCATGTCTTTGAAAGGATTGGCAAAAGCAGTGGCAGCCCAGGGTAGCTGCACTTGCCAGTAACAGGCAAGAAACAACTGTGCTCTTTTTTTTTTTTTTTTTTTTTTTTTTTTGTCTTTTTACTAAGATCTTAAGTTTTGTACCTGAAGTACAATTTCTCCCGGCTTACTATTTATTTATTTCTGGTTATTACTTTCCTTTTGGATGTTTAAGGTCACACAGTCCAGATTAACCAAGGTTTTTGTTTTCTCAAGGTCACTTGAGGATCTGGTCCTCAAGGGTCACTCGGGTTTTTTTTGGAGGGGGGGGTGGAGAGAGCCCCTGGCATATTTTGGCTTTTCAATCACCAGTTCCATCCACTGGAGGACAAAGTCAGGTCTTGCTAGACCAGGCTTCCCTTTTTGAAGCATGAGCAGACTTTCCTCTTTATAGACTGGACACTGGCTGAAGTCCCATTAGTGGATCTCTAAGACCTCCCTACACAGGAATACTGTTGACTCACATTTGCAGGACATTTCAAGAGATGCCCTCATGCATAGTCCCCTGGGACTTAGTTGACCTCTGAGGGCAAGGAACAAAGTTATCCCTTAAGACCCTCGGCCAAATTAGTATGGACATTAAGTATGGCCGTTAAGCATCCAGAAAGGCTAAGTTACACCAGCCTGATACTTTTAACTACTTTGTAATATTTTATAAAAGGCTTGGGCAAAAGTTCAAACAGTCTTGTATAATAAATACTAAGAAGAACTCCCATAAAATAAATACTGTGGTTAGACATAATGTCATGACAAACTAGTTTTTAACTTATTCTTTTGATCTTGTATTACTCTAAAATATGCATATATACCCTCCACCCATATACCAAAAATTCTTAACTCTGAAAATAAATGGTAGCTTAGTTCTAGAACCTGTTAAGGGATTTACAATATAAGAGCAGAGTTGTTTTCAGATATAACATTAACATTGCTCAGTTTTATTACCTTTATTTTATGTGTATGTATATTGTCTGTATGTGTGTATGTTGTGCAATACCTGAGGAGGTCAGAAGAAGACATCTGATCCCCTGGAACTAGAGTTATGGATGGTTGTTAGCCACGTGTGGGTGTTGGGAATGGAACTCGAGTCCTTGGAAGAACAGCCAGTGCTCTTCACCACTGAGCCACCTCTGCAGCCCACAACATTGGCTTCTTACCCTGTTTTCACACCCACAGTCCTGCTCAAGTTGGCACTAGAGCACAAGTTGAGTCAAACATTCCGTCATGGAATGCCGTCCCATGCCTTCTCCTTGCCCTTGGACCATGGACTGTGTTAGCTGGCTTCTTCTGTTTTTTTGTTCTGTGTCTTGCCTTTCATCTCCTTGTTTGCTGGATTCTGACCACAAGGACCTTCTTCCCCCCCTTGTAGTACTCCAAGTGTAAGGACCTTGACAGTTATCATTGAGATCTCAACACAAATGTCATCAAATGTCACTCCTTCTCTGTCTACTTTCTTCAAACACTATCTTCTTTTTTTTTTCTCTTTGAGTCTTTTTGGGACAGGGTCTCCCTGTAGCCCCAACTGGCCTGGAACTCACTATGTAGATCAGGCTGGCCTTGAAGGCTTGAACTGACAGAGATCCACCTGCCTCTGTTGGGAACAAAGGGGGTGTGCTACCATGCCCGGATTTTCTTTTCTTTTCTTTTTTTCTTTCTTTCTTTTGACAGGGTCTTGCTTTGTAGCTCAGGCTAGCCTCAAACTCATGATCCCCTTGGCCTCTGTCTCCTGCATGGCTGGGATTACAATCTTGTTCCACTGTGCTTAGCATCATGTATCATTTTAAAAATTGTCTTATTTCTTTCTGTGCCTAGAAGCACACCTTTTGTGTAGCACTTGATAAAGTTTTGCAGAATAAAGAAGAAATGAGCTAGTAGGCAATGTTTTTGTGTTTGTAGGTATATTTGAAAGAAATGTGAATTTTGTATCATATTCCAGAATGTTTGCTCATATACTCTAAAACTATAAATTACTTTAACTTATAGCAAATTAATTCACTATTAAGTGAATGGCTAAAGTCATTATTGAGCAAATGAGTAAGTACTGAATAAAAAGTTGATGCTCCCAGGGAATGTTCTATATTTGTCCTGTGGCATCTTGTAGTTTCTGGCACAACGTTGGGTACACGGACCCAGAGAAACACAGCCCTGTGAATCCTCGGGGAACATGATGCGCTGTTAGCGTCCCTCCTCCTTATGGGAAGAGAACTTCCTCAGAGTCACAGAATGTTCTCAAAGTTCAAAGAAGCAGGCTTGGGTTTGTTTTCTCCAGGGTTCTTGTGTTTACTGGTGCAGGTAGCTGGCATCCAGGCAGGGTCCTGATCGCTGAAATCACCAGCACAGACTCCTGCAGAGAGCCAGAGCTTCCCTGCCTGTGGGAGCATTTCTGGCTCCCTTTCTCCTCTTGGGGGAGTACATCTGAAGGAGGCCCTTGAGTGGTCTCTGCCCACTGCAGTTTTTAGCCCTTGCACTGACAATTTCAAGAACATTACAGATCTGATGATGATGTTCTTCTCCAAGCTTTGGGCAGCACCTCTTTCCTTATGTGCACTCAGGAATTTACACCAAGCTTGTTGACAGGGCGTGAAACAGGATGGGACAGACAAAATGCAGGGGAGAAGACATGCAGCTTGGCTCAGTCAACTAGAATTGCCCCTCTCCCTCCAGTTAGTGGATGCTACCTCAATTTACAACTTCTTGCTTATAGACTTTCACACCTCTCTGGGAGACAACTCTGAAATTCTCTGATCTATAGTCCCAGTTCCACAGTTCTCCATAGGAACTTTGTGAGCAGGGACAGAGATGGCCTTTGTTTTGGACAAGTTCTCAAAGATGTCTGCATAGCAAACATACTGGAAAGATAAATGAGTGTTTCCCAAAAGGCACCTTTGTGTCTTGGCTAGTATAATATCCCTAAGGTAAAAGTTGAGGGTTTGTAAAGTGCAGGCTCCTCAGCTATGGGAGAGACCCACTGCATACACCGCCCCTGGCACAGCCCCAGGAACCTGGTGGGTGGGGGATGGACCTGATGAGACGATCAAGGCCATGCTTCTTGCTATGCTGTGGAACCCACTATGTTTGAGGAGGAGTCTTCCGGGGTTCATGAAACCATAGCAAGTTAACAGGGTAAAAATATCTCAGGCCCTTCGTAGTTCTTGACACTCCTATATGTGCTCTCGCTTGAGGGTATTTCCCAAAAGGTCTGTCAAAACCTTCATTCCTCAGTGTTGGCAAGTGGGGCCTAGTTGGAGATGTTGGGTTGTGAGGTGAGGCCCTCACAGATGTACTAATGGCATTCTCACACAGAGCTGGCACTCTGGCAGGACTGATTACACTCTGAAAATAGGTTCTGGCAAAGCAAGGCTACCCTCACGTTCCATCTCTCCTGCACTTATTCACTTGCTCCTTCACGTTCTTCCATAGTCAAAGTGGACAGAGGCTCTCCTCAGATACTGAACCCGATCATGGACCTCCCCCTTTGCAGAACTGTGAGTCAAAATAAACTTTTAAAATATGTATTTTTTATTGAAATTTTATGCATTTCAGACAATACATCTTGATCATACTTAGTCCCTCTTCCCATCTGCAGGCCCCTCCCCCATAGTATGCCCCCACTGGATTTCATGCATTCTGTCATGTGCTAAAGCCCATGGAGTCAAGTTTGTATACCAGATGTCCCTCAGTGTGAGCTCACCCATTGGAGCCTGGTCAGCCTACCTAGCATCACTCCCATAAAGAAGACCAGTTCTCCCTCTCCCAGCAGTGATCAGCTGCCTGTTTTTCGGCTCGGGTTGGGGCTTCTTATCATTTCCCTCAGTTCTGTGCTGGATTTTTGTCTGGCTTCAGTTTGCATAGGTCTTGTGCATGCTGTCACCATTGCTGTGAGTTCATTTGAACATGTTCCCAGAAGCCTGGAAAACTGTTCCTTTGTGGTCACCTGTCACCCCTGGCTCTTACAGATTTTCTGCTCCCTCTTCCACAATGGGTGGCTATTCCTAAATATAGGAATAGTATCCAGGGACAGGCACTCTGCTACCTGGCTACTTTTAATTTTTCCAGTATTATAGAAGCAATGTACTTCCAGGGCTGGAGAGATGGCTCAGTAGTTAAGAGTACTGGCTGCTCTTCTGACCTCTGTAAGCACTTCATGACATAGGTGCACTTATACACACACAAAAGGAATATACATACATACAGAAAAAATAAATAAATATGGTGGGGTTTTTTTTTTTTTTGGTGGTTTTGAGTCAGGGTCTCCCTGTAGTCCCAGCTATCCTGGAACTCACTATGTAGATCATGCTGGCCTTGAACTCACAGAGATCTGCCTGCCTCTGCCTCCTGAGTAGTCAGATTACAGGCATGCACCCAGCCATAAATACAGGTGGATCTTTGTGAGTTCAAGGCCAGCCTGGTCTACAGAGTGAGTTCCAGGACAGCTGAGGCTACAGGGAGACCCTGTCTCAAAAAGACCAAAACAAAACAAAACAAACCAAACAAACAAACAAACAAACAAAAAACCAATGCACTTCCTGAAACTACCTGCACGAGATGTTCTGCCTGGCTGGCTGCAGTGAGAATGGCTGGGCAAAAACACAGGGTAAATCAAAAGTCAGCTAGAACAAAATATACTTACCAGAATATTTGCAGTAAAAGCAACAACAAATGTTGGTGAGAACATCAAAAGAACACATTTCTTCCATGTTTCTGGCATGATATAACACGGCACAGGCAGAGTTTTTTTCTTATCATATGACCCAAAGACTGTACTCTGTTTCATAGAAGTGGAAACTCTTGCATTGAATCACATAGTCATAATTTTTTTCCTTTAATTTTATTTATTTTTTTATGTGTATGAATGTACTGTCTGCATGTAGGTTTGTGCACCTGTGTCATGCAGTGCCTTGGAGGTCAGAAGAGGGCATCGGATTTTCCTGGAACTGGAGTTAAAGATGGTTCTCAGCCGCCATGTGGGTGCTGGGGATTGAACCTGGGTCCTGTGCAAACAAGTGTCCCTTCTCCTGTGATCCACCCACTTTTTGGTCCTGCAGTGGGCTCTGCACTGTGATGCTAGACTCTCAACCTGGTATAGGGTTCCAAGAATATTCTCAAGGAACTCGTTTCTCTCTGCTCCCCACTTTTGGCTGGCCTAAGTAGTCTGTAGAGGTTCTCTGTCATTGGCAGGTACCATGACAACCTGGCACCTTGGGGCACTTAAGCTGCCACTTCCATCCTCAGCATCCCCAGGCCAGCCAGGAAGCTGAGACTAAATATAGACACGGAAGAGGAAGCGAGCGCCTTTTTGTCTGTGCTCCCCTCCTGCACTATTTCTGACTCCGGCAAACACGGAAACAGCGTGTGAAGCTCTGATTTAAGTCTGCATTGTTAAATCAAGTCTGGAAGCTAACAGATGAAAGTACTATTTGGAGATGCAAAATCAGGTTGAAAAGAAGAGCCTGAGTTAGAGCAGCCCCAGGTTTGGATCCTGGAATCCATTTCCTCTTGTCCAGAGCCTCCTCTGCAGTTGGACTTGTCCCCAGGCAGGAGAACAGCTGGAGAGACCACTGTGCCCCCTACGCTTATGGTGACACTTGGAGTGAAAGATGCCCTATGAAGTAGCACACACATGCCCCTGGGCTCCGGATGGATGAAAGCTGGGTGCCGTGGTTTGAATGTGAAATGGCCCCATAGACTCATGTGTTTGAGCACTTGTTCCCAGTTGGTGGTGTTATCCCCTAATCTCCAATATTAGGAGGTTTAGGAGATGGAACCCCTCTTGAAAAAAATGGGTCATCAAATGTGGGCTCAGTCCCATCCTGCTTTCTGTGGTCTCTCACTTTCTGGTCTTCTGGGATGTAAGGAGTCCTAGTCACACACTTTAGCCACCACAGAGCTGCCTGATGCCCTGCCTTTCCTGCCATGATGGGTATCCACTCAACTATGAACCCAAACAATATTCCTTCTTTGAGTTGATTCTTGTCTGATATTTGATCACCGCAATGAGAAAAGTAGTTAACACAATTAGTATGGGAATATTCCAGGGAGAGAGAGACTTGGGTGGTGAAGAGACCTACACCAAGACTTATCCTTAGACACAGGGCCTAATATTAAGATGAGCTCTCTCTCAAGTGACTACAATCAGGGCTCCTTCAGAGTCGTCAGTGGCCGCAGTGCCCTGTGGGTTCCTTGAGGGCATCTCCCCTCTGTTCTGCTTAGGTGGGCTCTTGAAGTCTTCATATACTTAATGGATCGCAGTTGGGCTTGTGGCAGCTTAACAAAGAGGGAGAGGAAACTACTCAAATGTGTAATGGTGAATATGTCATGGCTGGAGGCCTCCTAAGAATGTGCTTTTCTTTCATGCAAGCTATTTGATAAACTTTGAAGATTAAGCACAAGAGTGCCTATTATTCTATGAAGTCATTCCCATATCTGGTGTCCATGTCCAAGATGCTGAAGACAGCTCCAGGCTGTTGGGGCAGCAGCCTCAGATAATTCTGAAATGTAGTTCTCAGATCCCCAGCTGCAGAAGCTAACACATCTCTAGCTGAACCCTGCCCCTCCCATTCAACATGGAGGCCTGTTCTCCATTTATTTTCTGTTTCTACAGGTATAAATCAGGATTGATTCCCTCCTGGTGTTAAAAAGGTCACCTTGAAATAGTTTTAGAGGGAGTACCCAGGTAATAAATAAGGTCTTTCATCACAGATAATGAATAATGAGTGTTATTTAGAGCTAAAATGATGGCAGTTCTTCCACCTGTCAGATGAAAAGGGCACAGAAAATAAGGTTTTAAAAATAGCAAAGCCTCACACAGCGTGACAAGGTGATGTGGAGCCTGGGAACCAGTATAGCATCAAGGCCTCACCCTCAGAGAAGGGCCCCTCCAGGGCTCCTTGTCCGGGATCATCTTCTTTTGGGACTGAAGGACTGGGGGTGGAGGGTTCTCCTTGGGACTGTGGTCTTGAGACAAGATCTTCTTCCTTTGCTTCTCACTGGAGCCTCAGCTCAGAGTGCAGCTTCATTAAAATCCTCCTCCACTGAAGAAATATGGAGAGATTTCACACACAGCCTGGTGGAGGTGCCTGGATTTTCACTTTCCATGAGCTTTTTGAGAAGTAATCTGTAGAAAGGAAGGGCTAGAGTGTCAGGAAAATGCAAGTCAAAACCACAAGATGCTGTCTCACCCCAGTTAGAACGGCTGATTATCTACCATCTATTTACTCTCTCTCTCATCTATTATCTATCTATCATCTATCTATCTATCTATCTATCTATCTATCTATCTATCTATCTAATGTCTGTCTATCTGACAAATGCCGAAAGAAAACTGCTGAATGCTAGCACGGGTGTGGATAGAAAGTTATGTATACAGTGTCAGGGAAGGGTCAGTTAGTAGAGCCATTATGGAGACCTCTAAGGAAGATCTTTTAAAAACTAAAAATATGGGCTGGAGAGATGGCCTAGCAGTTAAGAGCACTGACTGCTCTTGCAGAGGACCCGGGTTTGATCCCCCTGCACCCACATGGCAGCTGAGAACCATCTGCAACTCCAATTCCAGGAGAACTCCAGTTCCAGGGGAATCTGACACCCTCTTCTGACCTCCTTGGCATTGCACAACATGGGTGCACAAACCTACATGCAGACAGTATATTCCTACACTTAAATAAAAACATTAAAAAACCTAAAAATTGATTTAGCATATGATCTAGCTATCCCACTCCTGGTAGACATGCAAAGGATGTGAAGTTAGTATATCAAAGAGCTATCTGCATGCCCATGTTTACTGCAGCAGAATTCATAATACCTAAGCTATGCTATCAGCCTGTATGTCCATCAACAGAAAATAAAATATGTACATACATAATGAACAATTTATTCAGCCATAAAGTGGAATGGAATCTTGCCATTTAGATGGAACTGGATGATATTACGTTAAGTGACAGATGACAGGAGCCAGACTCAGAAAGAAACACCACAGGGGCTGGAGAGATGGCCTAGCGGTTAAGAGCTCCGCCTGCTCCTGCAGAGGATCCCAGTTCGATTCCCAGCACCCACATGGCGGCACAGAACCGTCTTTGACTCCAGTTCCAGGGGAATCTGTCACCTCCTTCTGACCTCCGCGGCATTGCACGATATGGTGCACAAACCTACATGCAGACCTACATGCAGACAGTACATTCATACACATAAAAAAAAAAAAACAAGAAACACCATGTGTTCTCCCTTCCATGTAAAAGCTAAAAAAGTTGACCTGAAAGTGGAATTGTGATTACTAAAGACTGGGAAGGGTGGTGAGTGTGTGTGTGTGTGTGTGTGTGTGTGTGTATAGGGTTAGATCTTATTAGTGAACACTGTATGCATCTATAGACATACCACGTTGAACACTGCTAACATGTAGAATTAATACATTAAAATAAAAGGGAGGGAAAGAATGAAAGAAAAGAAAAAGGGAAAGAAAAAAAAGAAGGGAGAAAAGGGTGTGGAAGGAAGGAAGGGTAGAAGGTTCTGGGAGGCTGCAAAATGAAAGCAATAGGCTTAGGAGTCAGGTGATGTGGCATCAAGCCAGGCTGCATCAATTTGAACAAGGCTCAGCAGCGAATCCAGCCTCATGGATCCTCAGCCTTACTTTGTGTTTGGAGGATATGAACACTTCCCCATAGCAGTTTGATGAAACAGTCCATATAAATCACTTGTTTGAGTATTTCAATGAATATAAGCTTCCCCTCTAGACTATTTCCTACCCTCTGTTCTACTCTTTCTTCTGGCCTCCTCACCGCCTAAACTTCTCTCTTTTTTCCATTTTCATTTCTATCCCTCGTGTCCCTCTACCTTAGATAGCATCAGGAGGCAGTGGCTACTCCTCCAGCTTCCTGCTGTGACCCACTGACTGGCAGGTTATTGTTCATTGTCTATTGAGTAATCTCATCCTTCTTAAATAACTACTGGGTTTATGAATTCTAAGGTGAGAACTTAAAAAATATATGCATTCAATTAATATTCAGCTTAGTGGTTGGCAGCTGAAAGGGCATTATTATCAAAATTCATACCACAGTAGAATTTCATAGTTATTTACTTTTATTAACAATTCTACCTCCAACCCTGTTTAAATGCTTACCTGGCCAACTCTTGCAAATGTTAGAGGTCTGTTGTTTTCCACAGGCCACGTTCCCTCAGAAACCATAGTTGGGCTGTGGTGAGGAGAACTGGTGTGTCCTACAGAACATAAATGCAATGGGTAGGCCAGATCCCAAACTTCTGGGACAGAAACCTTCCCTGCTTTTCAGAGAGCCAAAGAGAATAAGTATCCCATATTGTATAAATCATAATGTCAGCAGCTTGTCTGTTGACAGGCTAGACTATTCAAATATTCTCAAAAGAAAGTGTGTGTGGCTGGATTCCAAATATTCACTTAGGTAGAGATCACAGAACAAAACTGAGAATACCAGTTGAAGAGACAGAGACTGGTCCTCTAGAAGGACAGATGATCTCTGGCTATTTTGTACCACTTGCAAAGCTCACCATTCCTAACCCACTAAGTGTGTTTATGAAGTGGATTCATGCCGGAACTTCCTTCCCTACTCTAGCCAACTTCCCACTTGTGTCCAGGGCCAAGTTTCCAGGGAGAGCAACTTTCTCCTTGGAGCCACAAACATGGACTCTAACAGACTAGCGAGAGGTATCTCCATGTCAGCAGAAAACATTGTTCTGTCAGGGTACCACTGGGTCTCTATTTTCAGCCATCAAGGACAGCTGGAACAAGTCCATTTCAAACTGGGTTTCTATGGCGACTAGCACAGTACTGGGGACAGACGAGAACTAAAACATCCATATGAATCGAAATAAGAATCCTTTTCTATCTCTTTTTAAAAAATTGATACAGTACAATATGCTTACTAATTATCTAATGGTACCTTTCCTGTTTTCTAGTGATGTAACCTAAATTGTGAATCTGTGCTCTGCGTCCTTCCTTTAGGTAGTCCACATCTGCTGATAAACAGACACGTGTCTGATTCCTGTCCTCTAGTAAGTGGATATGTTTTCTGTTTTGCCCATGGACATCAGACTCCAGGTTCTCTAGCCCTTGAACATGAACCTGCATCGACTGCTCTCTGGGGAGTTTTGGAACCTTTGGTCTCACATTAGGGCTGTCTCTTTGTCTCTTAGCTTGCTTTGAGACTTCTGACTTCCTGGACTGAGTTCTGCTCTCTAGCCTGCAAACAACCATTGTGAGACTTTTCAGCCTCTGCAAGCATGGGGAGCAATCTTTTAAATCTCTTTCTACAGTTAATACAATTCTGTTCTTTCAATTTATTTTTACATTTTATTTTAGGGAGAATATTTTTATGCCAATTTATTGTGCGTTTTTAGAAACCAGCTTTTGAAAATGTTATTTGCCAGCATATTACACATAATCTGATGGTAACTAATGCTGGGCTGATCAGGACAGTAATCTTTTGGTACTCCATACATTATTAATACGTCAGACTACCTGGTGGTGAGGACTGGAGTTAGAAATTACTTAGGCAGTTTAGGGTAGAAAGACCCCAAAAGAAAAGGGGCCAGTTTCTTTCTTGGCTGGAAGCGTCCTTGGGCCTGCCAGCAGGCTTGTCTTCGTTGGAAGCCAAAGATGCCAGAAGTGTCTAAGCCAAAGATGTCTCTGCTTCCACCATAGCTGAGGCTGGGGATGCCTGGAATTGGCTACAGATTTTCCTTATCTCTTTTCCCTAAAGGAGTGGCACTCTGTTCCCGGAAACCATACTGAGGATGTGACCAGAACCTCCAGGGACTTGGATTTCTAGAAGGCGACCTGGACAGACCAGCTCTTCTCCCCCTTCCTTCCTCTACCTGTTAAAGACTTATTAACTCCAGGGCACTTGGTTTTCAAGGTGTTCCGCTCCTGGCACGGTGCTGCTGTATGGGAGTTCTGCCTTCTTCCTCTCTCCTAATCTTCCTATAACAGTACTTCTTTCTAAAACTCTGTTGGCAGTAATGTTGGTAGAAAAGGGTTAATTGCTCAGAAATCCTTCTAACATAATCTCTGGTAGTGTAGATGGGTTTCGAAGAAGAGAGAGGATTCTAGAAGTGTTCAGGAATTGAAGTCATGGGGCCAGGCATGTATAGTGGGTGGGTTTGGTTTTCCCTCCTCTCTTGCTTTCTGTCTGGGGCTTGGCACAGACAAATCCCCTTTCCAAAGGCCTTTAATTTTGGACTACTAAGTAAGGAGTCCTTTGTGATACAACTCAAAAGGGATAAAAGGGACAGAGATTTGTTTTTAGTTTAAAGACACAGGAATTCTGTAGCAGTCACTCCTGAAGGTATAAAAGATTATTTTTCCCTGGAGGTATTTGATACTGAAGCTGTATCAGAGAGGGAAAGCTTCGTCCTCCTTTCCACTGGGGTCATCCTAAGCCTCTCTGCTCTTGCTGTGGAAATCAAGGACAGGAGTGGGCACTCTTTTTTTTTTTTAATATTTAAAAAAAAATTTTTTTTTATTTATTTCTGTATGTGTATGAATGTACTGTCTGCATGCAAGTGTGTGCAATGCCGCGGAGGTCAGAAGAGGGTGTCAGATTCCCCTGGAACTGGAGTTCTCCTGGAATTGGAGTTTCAGATGGTTCTCAGCCGCCATGTGTGTGCTGGGGATCGAACCCCGGTCCTCTGTAAGAGCGGTCGGCGCTCTTAACCGCTAGGCCATCTCTCCAGCCCCAGGAGTGGGCACTCTTAGGGTCAGGAGAAGCAGCAGCAGGTGGTATGACCCAGAGAGCAAAGCAGTCAGAGGGAATGGGATGTCTCCATGAGGGGACAGGTTTAGGAGAACACAGAGGGAACACATGCGGTGGTTGATCTTGAACCTGAAGGCTAAACTCTGTATCTACAGATGAGCAAGGCAGGGCATGCATGCTAGGAACTGGAGGAGGTCCCAGCCACGAGGGCTCCTTGCATGCTCGTCTGACTGGTCTGCAGCAAGGAATACAGATGGTGAGTTTCATCTGGAAAAAAACCACAAGATGATAGGAAGGCACGAAGATCACATTGGCCACATCAGTCCATCAGCCGGTTCAAAGCTACACAAGCCTAGCTCTGCCCATTGTCTCTGTCTTGAGAGAAAGAAGCAGCATAACTGAGTTGAGATCAAAAGTGTTAAGGAGGAAAGTCCAAGGATGAATGCTGTGCTAAGGAGGCTCTGGGACAGGCATTACTTAGTTCCCAATAAGACCCTCACTCCTGGAAGGGGTCAGTGTGTGACAGGGTGTGGGCCAGTAGGTGAACTCCAATGTCAGCCCCCTAGGCCCTCAGCTCCATCCTTGCTCTCTGCAGTGGTTTGAGTGTGTTCCCTGTAGTTCTATGAATGGGAATGTCTGCTTCCAGTATGGTGATTTGGGAGGTGGTGGGATTTTTTTTAAGAGGGGCCTAGAGGAAGTAACAAGACTGGTCTCTCTCTCTCTCTCTCTCTCTCTCTCTCTCTCTCTCTCTCTCTCTCTCTCTCTCTCTCTCCTGCCCCAACACACACACACACACACACACACACACACACACACACACACACACACTCTTGCTATGTTCCCATCTACCATGAGGTCATGTAGCCAAGGAACCCTTTCTCACCAGAGCTGGCAGAGTGGTTTGGACTTTCAGCTTTCAATGCTGTGAGTTAAATAAACTTGTTTTCTTTACAAGTTATTCAGTCTCAGATATTTTGTTATAGTATAAAAATATTAACTAATACATTCTTAGAGGCCAAGGAGTCTTGTCTTCCAGTTCCTTGTTAGAAGAATCATCAGGTTTGTAACCCACAGCAGGGATGGGATGGGTTTCTTCCTGGGACTATACAATTGGAATGCCAAATCAGCTGAGTTATGCCAAGTACCCAGGTCTTGTTTTTATTTTCTATGCTACATAATAATCAAGATTTAATTTAATTTTTATTTTTATTAGCTTTGTCTACATGTATGTAAATCCACCATACTGGTGCAATGCCCACAGAGGCCAGAAGATGGCGTTAGATTTCCTGGAACTGGAGTTGCAGATGATTGTTAGCCGCCATGTGGATGCTGGGAACTGAACAAAGTTCCTCTGCAAGAGTAGCCGGTGTTCTCAACCACTAACCCATCTCTCCAACTGCAATGATAGCAATTTTTATATTGCTACAAAAACACTAAATCTTGACTGCAATGATAGCAATTTTTATATTGTTACAAAAAAACTAAATCTTGACTTTGGTTTCTCAGTTTACAAAGTTTCGTTCCTATACTTTGAATGGTTTTATGTTCTGAATTTCTGCTAACGAGAAAGGCTTCTTTGAAAATACCTGTATTAACCATGCCACCTCACCACTAGGACTTTCTCTCAGTGCTCTATTTGTGCAGTAACAATGTTGATAGACTTTTGATAGGTACTTGGCATTCTAGCAAGCAGGATAGAATCCCTGCCTTCAACGTGTCCACAGAATTGAGCAAATGCCCGTGGGGCCTGATAATTCCACTCCTTGTCAAGAGCCCTCCAAAGCTGCTGTGTTAGGTCCCTAAGCTTCTTGCAATAAAACTAGTTTCCCCCATGTGCTTGCTCCTGGGTCTTCGGTTCCTTGGATTCACTACTGTTCCAGTGACTGCCTCTGCTTCCTCCTGCTCTGGGCCTCATTGCAGCCCCGGTAGTCCAGCTGCTGCTGAGTGCGACTGGCACACCAAAGGTTTCAAAGGCTGGTGACCCGGGGGGCAGGAACCCCACGGCTGATGACCCCACAAATGCCCAGCTCTGTACATTCTCCTACTACTCTAATGTTTGAGTATTGTAAAAGAAAAATAAGAATGCATCAGACAAGGCCCAGCACTGGCCAAGAACCTCCACGTTGCCCTGCCACAACACTGCAGGCCAGTTGGCTGTACATGAGTCCCACCCCAGATAATCTGATGTTGTGAATAAGTGGAAAGGGGGCCAGGGAGAGAATGGTGGCAGATTAAGGCCGGTGTGCTTGGAGTGGGGAAGGGGGAAACACTGTGTCCTCCATTCAAACACAGAGAGTGCTGGGCCAGCAACTCTGAGCTCCGTGAGCTCTGATTCCCCCACATATCACATGGCTGTATTTCTCACCCCTCAGAACCTTGGCTCTGCTACTACTCAAGGGGATCCAGATAAGGAAGGGTGTGGCAGCCCATTAGCCACTGTGAAGAGTAGCCACCGCCGAAGAGCTACAGGCTCTCAGCACTGTCCGTGAGTTAGCTAACATTAGAGTGCTGTTAGTCACACGCTGACCAAAGGTAAACATGAAGAGCAGGAGTGAGCCTGTGAGTGAATAAAGTTAAGAGCTCCCAACGGGCCTGCAGCCTAGCCCCAGCCCCAGCCCAAAGCCTCCAGGAGTGATCCAGAGGCTCCCCTCTGGGTGTGTGGTATTCATGAACGTAGATCCCCACCAACTGCGATCTGTGAGATCCAGGAGCCCTGTTTTATCCCTGGTTCTGAATGCCAGAAAAATCTTAACTTTCAGGCAGAAGCAGAGCTTAGAAACCAGAGCAATGAGTGCCACTTCACTCGTAGGCCACCTCGCTTCTAAACCCCTCCTTATTCAGGGCCCCTTTTCTAGAATTGGAAGCTTTGTAAACATTCTGTTCAAATATCTCGTCCACACCATGCAGACAACAGCTTTGCCAGAGCAGCCTCCTTCCCTTCCGGGAGACACTGGGTTGAGTTAGCTTTTCTTCTCCAGGCTGGTCTCATTCCTATCTGGGCTGTCATCATGCCTTTCACTGTGGCAGAGCCCTGTCTTGACAGTGATGATGACCTCAAATACTGTACGGGTAGCATCAACTGTCCCACTTAAACTGCACAAAGGGGGTCATTACTGAACCACTTTGCCTGCCTATTTGGTCAGATTTTTTTTGCCCCTCCCATGAATATGTTAATTACGACTTTCATACATATAATATTTAGAACCTTTCCCCCATCCCAACTTCCCCCTTAAATACCTCCACCAAATTTCATGTACTCTATTATATATAATAAGGTCTATAGAATCTAATTTGTGTCCCCAAACATCTCCATCTTCCAGCAGCCATTCACTGGCAAAAGTTCTTTAGGTTGGGTTGGGATTTCCTACCCACTTCCCCATGTTTGGTTTGAGCTTGCATGGGGTTTGTGCATGATGTCACCAAGGCTATGACTTCATATAAGTAATCGCCCAGCTTTCTGGAAAACTGTTTCCTTGTGGTCATCCACTATCTCTGACTCTTGCAATCTTTCTGCACCCCCCCCCCATTCCACAATGATCCCTTAGCCTTGGAAGGCAGAAGTTTGAAATAGATGTTCTCTTCAGGAATGAGCGCTGTGTAACCTCTTGCTCTCTGTACATTGGGCAGTTGTGGGTTTCTGTATTAATCACCATCTGCTGCAGAAGGAAGCTTCTCTGGTGAGAGGTGAACTGTGCGTTCATCCTATGTGTTGAGATTGGATTGAAGATGTGTCACTCAGAGTTCAGTGTCTCATAGACAGTTAAGTCTTTTTTTGATTTCATTTTTATTTTTTATGTGTACGGATGTACTGTGTGCATGTAGGTTGGTGCACCCATGTCATGCAATGCCGTGGAGGTCAGAAGAGGGTGTCGGATTCCCTTGGAACTGGAGTTAAAGATGGTTCTCAGCTGCCATGTGGGTGCTGAGGATTGAACCCGGGTCCTCTACAAGAGCAGTCAGCACTCTTAACTGCTGAGCTATCTCTCCAGCCCCCTCATAGACAATTAATCTCTGCATTTGGTCAGTTGTGGAAGTCTGTGTTAGTCTTCCTATGTTGCAAAAAGATGCTTCTTTGATGAGTGATGAGAGATACATTTGTCTGTAAATATGAGGATGCATATTTAGAATATAGTAGGGAATTACATTGGTCTAGGGATGTGGCAAAAGTAAATTTTCTCAGGAACAATGACCTCTCCAGCCACATGTATTTGGCTTTGATCACAGTAGCACACATAAGTTCCCTTCCAGTGAGTGGACCTTAATTCCAACTACACAGCTGTTGATTACCCTCAAGAAAAAAAGTGCCACTACTGCACCAATAGTGATCCTTTGCTGGGCTAGTTGCTGTTGTTTTCAGGCTTCACAGCTGGGTAGGACCACTGGTTGGTTTTTCTCCCCTGGCAGTCTGCATAGTGTCCTCTGATACCATGAGACCTCGTCTCCAGGGAGGAGGCTTCCAGGTCAGTTCCACGTGGATTGCTCTAGGTACCGTGTCAGAAGCATGGCCTCCTTCAAGTTCTGGGAGGCAATCAAGGGCTATGGCAATACCCTGTGTTATTTTGGGCATCTCTTGGACTACCCTGACTGACCACTCAAAGGGAGGTTTCTTCTGCTTAAAACTGTGGTTTTTTTTTTTTTTTTTTTTGGTATTTTTGAGACAGGGTCTTCCTTTAGTCCCAGCTGGCCTGGACCTCACTCTGTAGACCAGGCTGGCTTTGAACTCACAGAGATCCACCTGCCTCCACCTCCCGAGTGCTGGGATTAAAGGTGTGCATCACCACACCCAGCAAAACTGTGTTTTTTTTATATATAGCCTTCAGCTCTACATATGCACTCATATATTTTGTGTATGTGTGTTTTATAGTAGGACTTTGAACAGATATATTTCCGCTGTTTTTTTTACACCATCTAAGCATTATTTAATCCCACCTCTCACTCCCTCTGTATAACTCTCCCTACCTCCTCCCCAGTTAAAGAACCCCCTTTCCCCCCTTTCCCCACTGGTAACACCTGTCTCCTCTTATCCTTCTCTCTTAAGCTCCTTCTTCCCTTCACTCCCAATGATCAGTTAATCTTTTTTTTTCTACCCTAATAATACTGATTGTCATCTTGACAGGCTCTAGAATCACCAGACTTGCCTCTAGGCATGCCTGTGAGTGATTATCTAATTCAGCTAATTAAAGTTGGAGACTCACCTTGAATGTGCGCAGCCTCATTCCATGGGGCTGAAGTCCCTGATTTCGGGAAAAGGAAAAAGCAAGCCGGGCACCATCATTCACCCCTCTCTGCTTCCTGACTGTGAAGGCAACGTGGTGAGCTGCCTTAAGCTCTTAACTTCCCCACCACGATGGACTGTATCCTCAAACTGTCCCTTACATTGCTTTTCCCCCCAGCGTATTTTATTATATAAAGAAAAGAGTAACTAACCACATTAAGAAACCCTCACTCCCTCTTCCCCCATTTCTCTCTTTTGATAAGTGAGATTGTGTGTTGGGCTCTAGAGATACATTGGATGGAATTATAATCTGCTGAGGTAACACTGGGACCCACTAGGTGCATAAACGAGGTTTAATACATGTCTTTTCCTTGTAAATGGGGTTCCTCATGAAAGCCTTAGAAAATTGCAGGTTTTCATCTGGGGAGGGAAGAAGACCTCCAGAAGTTGTTAATTGTGCTGGAATTCTTGCTTTTCTTTTGGCGACCAACAGCAACCAGCCTCCAGGATGAGGAGTTGCTTCCCTTTCTCAGTTCCCATACTTTCCCTTCTTTTTCTATTCTGCCTCATGGGTACACGGTGCTGTGTTACAACAGACTGGTATGGTTTGTCTGTGTCCCAAAGTCTATGTGTTGGAAATGTAATCCTCAGTGAAACAGAGGGGAATAATCTTTAAGAGGGCATTAGGTTGAGAGAGCTCTAGACCTTAGATTCCCTAATGCTATCATCCTAGAATGGGCTACTTATCTTGGAGGGAGGGTACCACTTCCAAAAAATATATCATTATGCATTTTGAGGTTCCATCAGACATCCCTCAGTCCACAAAGAAACAGTTGTCTTCAAAGGCTTCTATAATAGAGAAAAGTTTTATTTAAAAAGCTTTTTTTTATACAACCAGGACAAACTTTTGTGTCAGCATGGAACATTAAAGTTAAAAGGCGTTGCAGAGATTCCATTGTAGATGTGTCACTTTAGGGCTAGGCAGCTCTCAGATACCAGTTGTGGAACTCTGTTGCAAAAAGAAGCTTCTTTGATGAGTGGCAAGTGGAATACTTGTCTATAAATATAAGGAGTCATGTTTAGCATACAGGAAGACTTTTGTCTAGGGATGTGACAGAGGTAGGATTTTCTCTAGGATACACTTTTTTTTATATTAAGGTATTGTAAAGGGAAAGTCAGATTTGGCCTGAGGGGACAGACTACAGTCAGAGCCAGGAAAATTCTCCCTAGGAAAGGATTTAAAGAAATTCAGAGAGTGGGGCTGGAGAGATGGCCTAGCGGAGCGCCGACTGCTCTTGCAGAGGACCCGGGTTCGATCCCCAGCACCCACATGGCGGCTGAGAACCATCTGTAACTCCAATTCCAGGAGAACTCCAGTTCCAGGGGAATCTGACACCCTCTTCTGACCTCTGCAGCATTGCACGACATGGGTGCACAGACCTACAAGCCATCAGTACATTCATACACATACATAAATAAATAAAATTAAATTAAAAAAATAAAGAAATGCAGAGAAAGCTGTTGCCTGGGGACCTGAGGACTGGGAGAAAGGAACCTTATACTTTCAGTAGACACCCAGATAAGGCAGACCAAGCACAAGAGCCCCAGGTGGTCCTGAGCAGTAGGACCCCAGTCCAGGTGGCATTGCATAAATGAGCGCTTGTCCCCCGTGGGCTTCCACACAGCCCACTCATACACACTCTAGAAAGGGGCAGGAAAATCAGGGCATTGAATTGTGTGCGATGGAGGCTGTATGGAGCTTTCCCCAGGGCAGTGGCAGAGAGTGCTACGCTCGCTCGCCTAACCTCCACATGGCCCAGCTGTAGCAGGAGGCAAGGGGAACAAGGTGGGTGGGGGATCAGGGGCCATAGACTGAAGCACTGTTTAGTGAGTCTTCTGAGCCAGAAGAGACTAGTTAGAGTTGGAGAGCAGCCCTGCCCCCAGCCCCAAGCAGTAGGAATGTGGGATAAAGAGGAAGAAAGCTCAGCTAGCATTCTTGCATATTCTGCTCTTCAGATGGGCAGAAGTTCAGAGTGTCAGTACTGCCCCTGTCCACCAGGGGTCAGCTCTCCCTGGTAGCTCTGTTCCTTCCTCTGCCCTGAGCCCCAGGTAGCCTATGGGCTTCAGTCACTTTCCACACCCAGGAGAAGGGGGGCAGCAATGAGGAGGCAGGCTGAAAGGAGGCAGGTGGCACTGCCTGGGAACCCTGTGGTTGAGAAAGGTGCTCCTTCCCCTGGGCAGAGAGCACCAGACAGGCAGGGAGCACCAGGTGGGCAAGGGAGCACCAGGCTTGTGATCCCAGGTACTCAGGAGCAGAGGCAGGAGGACCCCTAAGTGAAAAGCCATCCTGGGCAAGTCACCCAGACTCAGTAAAAGTGAAAACTGTTGGGGAATACAGCTCAGTGGTAGAATACTTGCCTTACACGCATGAAGCCATGGGTTCAATCCCCAGTACTGCAAAATGGGGAAGAGAGAGAGAGGGAGATCGTTCCTGTGTACTTTCTGCCTCCCTGTAAGTCTGACTGGGTAATTTCTGGCCTGCAGCAATATGAGACCTAATAGTCTTGCTTCGTAGTTTTGTCTTTTGTCTTGACTTCTTGAAGCACTTATTTTGGGTCTGGCTTAGTCCTTTGAGTTAATCACCATAAGGACTGTTCTAGTTTGCTTTCAATTGTTGTGACTGTGCTGGATAGCTTTGGTGTCAACTTGACACACCTGGGTTGAGGGAGCCTCGGTTGGGGAATTGGCTCCATTGGATTGGCCTGTGGCCACATCTGTGGTGTATTGTCTTGATTGTTGAGCAGTGACAGTATAAGAAGGCTCAATAGTACATTAATCTCTGCATTTGGTCAGTTGTGGAAGTCTGTGTTAGTCTTCCATGTTGCAAAAAAAATGTCTTCTTTGATGAGTGTGAGATACATTGTCTGTAAATATGAGGATGCATTATTAGAATATAGTAGGGATTACCATTGGTCTAGGATGTGGCAAAGTGAATTTTCTCAGGAACAATGACCCTCCAGCCACATGTACTTTGGCTTTGATCACAGTACACATAAGTTCCCTTCCAGTGAGTGGACCTTAATTCCAACTACACAGCTGTTGATTACCCTCAAGAAAAAAGTGCCACTACTGCACCAATAGTGATCCTTTGCTGGGCTAGTTGCTGTTGTTTTCAGGCTTCACAGCTGGGTAGGACCACTGGTTGGTTTTTCTCCCCTGGCAGTCTGCATAGTGTCCTCTGATACCATGAGACTCGTCTCAGGGGAGGAGCTTCCAGGTCAGTCCAGCATGGATTGCTCTATCCGTGAGTATTCATGTACAGAGTGGTCCTTCAATTCTGGGAGGAATCAAGGGCTATGGCAATACCTGTGTATTTTGGGCATCTCGTGGACTACCCTGACTGACCACTCAAAGGGAGGTTTCTTCTGCTTAAAACTGTGGTGTTTTTTTTTTTTTTTTTTTTTTTGGTATTTGTGAGACAGGGTCTTCTCTTTAGTCCCAGCTGGCCTGGACCTCACTCTGTAGACCAGGCTGGCTTTGAACCACAGAGATCCCACCTGCCTCCACCTCCCGAGTGCTGGGATTAAAGGCGTGCATCACCACACCCAGCAAAACTGTGTTTTTTTTTATATATAGCTCAGCTCACATAAGCCTCATATATTTGTGTATGTGTGTTTTATAGTAGGACTTTGAACAGATATATTTCCGCTGTTTTTTTTACACCACTCTAAGCATTATTTAATCCCACCTCTCACCCTCGTTATAACTCTCCCTACCCTCCTCCCCAGTTAAGAACCCCTTTCCCCCCTTTCCCCACTGGTAACACCTGTCTCCTCTTATCCTTCTCTCTTAAGCTCCTTCTTCCCTTCACTCCCAATGATCAGTTAATCTTTTTTTTTCTACCCTAATAATACTGGATTGTCATCTTGACAGGCTCTAGAATCACCAGACTTGCCTCTAGGCATGCCTGTAGTGATTATCTAATTCAGCTAATTAAAGTTGGAGACTCACCTTGAATGTGCGCAGCCTCATTCCATGGGGCTGAAGTCCCTGATTTCGGGAAAAGGAAAAAGCAAGCCGGGCACCATCATTCACCCCTCTCTGCTTCCTGACTGTGAAGGCAACGTGGTGAGCTGCCTTAAGCTCTTAACTTCCCCACCACGATGGACTGATATCCCAAACTGTCCCTTACATTGCTTTTCCCCCCAGCGTATTTTATTATATAAGAAAAGAGTAACTAACCACATTAAGAAACCCTCACTCCCTCTTCCCCCATTTCTCTCTTTTGATAAGTGAGATTGTGTGATGGGCTCTAGAGATACATTGGATGGAATTATAATCTGCTGAGGTAACACTGTTTTTTAATTTTATTTACTTAATTTTTATGTGTATAGATGTACTGTCTGCATGCAGGTCTGTGCACCTGTGTTGTGCAATCCAGCAGAGGTCAGAAGAGGGAGTCGGATTCCCCTGGGACTGGAGTCAAAGAAGGTTCTCAGCCGCCATGTGGGTGCTGGGGATCAAACCTGGGTCCTCTACAGGAGCAGTCGGCACTCTTAACCGCTAGGCTATCTCTCCAGCCCCAGCCTGTTTTCTTGTACAATACAAGACCACCGGCACAAGGGTGGTATCACCCACAGTGGGCTGGGCCCTCTCACATCACTCAACAGTCAATAAAATGACCCACAGGCCAGTGCAATGGAACTGGTTTCCTAATTGAGGCTCCCTCAGCTCAGGTGTGTCAAATTGACACTAAAGTTATCTGGCACAAGGACTGCCTATTTTATGGGTTGGAAATTGAGGTCAGTCAACTAGGATGTGGGTGAGACAGCCTTTGAACCAAGGCTGTGTCTGGATTCCAAGCCCAGCCCCACCCCCCTGTCCCTTCCTTCTTCCTTCCTTCCTTCCTTCCTTCCTTCCTTCCTTCCTTCCTTCCTTCCTTCCTTCCTTCCATCTGTCTTTCTGAGACACGGTCTCTGTATATCCCTAGCTGACCTGGAACTCACTATACAGACCAGGCTGGCCTTGAACTCACAGAGATCCACCTGCTCCTGCCTCCCAAGGCATGGCGGGTCACTTGGTAACATTTCTAAAGCCATTTGCTTCAATACATGAACAAACCCTGCCTTCTACATCCTCATGGGACAGTCCTGATTCAGGCTTTGACTGTGTCTTTGTGTACCTGTTCCCCCAGTAAACTCTGCAACTGGTGTGTGATTCGCTCTTTGCTCCAAGCCTGGCACAGCTGAGCTTGGTAATCTTTGGAGCATGGACCATCCGGGAAAGGACTGTATTTGCTGAAATGACAACTTATTTTTTTATTTTTTTATTTTATTTATTTTCTATGTGTATGAATGTACTGTCTGCATGCAGGTTTGTGCACCCGTGTCGTGCATGCCGTGGAGGTCAGAAGAGGGTGTCGGATTCCCCTGGAACTGGAGTTCTCCTGGAATTGGAGTTATAGACGGTTCTCAGCCGCCATGTGGGTGCTGGGGATCGAACCCGGGTCCTCTGCAAGAGCAGTCGGTGCTCTTAACCACTAGACTATCTCTCACTTTTAAAAATGATGTCTTGAGCAGGGCATGGTGGCACATGCCTTTAATCCTAGCACTTGGGAGGCAGAGGTAGGCGGATCTTTGTGAGTTCAAGGCCAGCCTGGACTACAGAGTGAGTTCTAGGACAGCTGGGGCCACAAGGAGACCCTGTCTCGAAAAGACCAAAAAATAAATAAATAAATAAAAAATAAAAATGATGTCTTGAACAGAAAAGGACAGTGAAATTCTGTAGAAAACCACAGGGTAGAAGGAGAGGGAAGCAGTGATATGGGTGGGCAGAGCGAGTTCTTGAACTTTCCACCAGAAGCGTCACTTTCTTCCATTCTCCAACTTGCTGAGTCTGAATTTCTTCTGATGTCTCATCAGCGATCTTTATAGGTAGAAGAATATGTTTCTGTTTTTCCAGGACATTTAATTGCATTTTTTTTTTTTTTTTGAGACAGGGTCTTCCTGTAGCTCTGGCTGGACTGGAACTCATTATGTAGACCAGGCTGGCCTTGAACTCACAGAGATCCGCCTGCCTCTGCCTCCAGAGTGCTGGGATTAAAGGCATGCGCCACCACACCCGGCTTTAATTGCATTTCTAAGAAACCCTTCTTCACAGCTGAGCTGACCAACTTCGTCCACCCTAATAGCACTCCACCCCAGGCCCCAGCCAGCAGAGTCAGGTCTGACTTCACTCCCATTCCCCTTGGCTCCTCCCTCCCTTTCCAAAATTATCCATGAATACACTAAAATAAGCAGGTAGGTTGGCATTAAAACTAAACTGCAGAGCTGGGAAGATGGCTCCTTCGAAGCATTTGCCACAGAAGCACGAAGACCTGAGGTTAGGTCCCTAGCTCCCAAGTGAAAGTCTGGGTAGAGCAGTGTGCTCCTGCAATCCTAGTGCCAGGAAGACAGAGCTAGGGGGATCTCTGGAACTTGCTGGCCAGCCAGTCTAGCCAGTCAGTGAGCTCCAGGTTCAGTGAGAGACCCTGTCTCAAAACAAATAGGAGGAAGAGTGATTGAGAAAGATTCCCAACATCAACCTTGGGGCTCCAAACACACCCGCTACTCCCCACCATGCTAGTAAAAAATAAAATGTAATATCTCAGTGTTTAAGATTCCTTCTCAAGAGTGTTTACAACTCTCTTATCTTTCAGAGTAGAGTACCCATAGAGTAAAGAGTAATTTCTTTGGTCAGTCAGCTCTGAGGTAAGGAGTGGAGCCTGTCCTCAGCCATCTTGTCTACTTGCCTTCTGAGTTTCTCATTGTGGTACTTTTCTTTCTTTTGACAGGCAGTTGTTTTGTAAATTCAAATTCTGTGTGTCCACCTCAATTCTTCATTCACTCGCCTTAGATCCTGTGGGCTTCAGACTCAAAGGTTAGGAAATGAGTACATTCCCTTCTGCCCCTCATTTAGTAGTTACAACAATTCTACGCGGACTAGGCTTGTAAACTTTGCATTCAGTTTTGTGACTAAACATGTCTTTCCTACTTCTAAGTTCACTTAAACCATTGAACTTGCATCAAAATGTTGTATAAATGAATAGTAGTACTGGAGCTGGAGAGATGGCTCATTGGTTAAGAGCACTGACTGCTCTTGCAGAGGACCTGGGTTCGATTCCCAGCACCCACATGGTAGCTAAGAACCATCTTTAATGCCAGGTGTGATGGTGCACACCTTTAATCTCAGCACTTGGGAGCCAGAGGCAGGCAGGTCTCTGTGAGTTTAAGGCCAGCCTGGTCTATTGAGGGAGCTCCAGGCCAGCTGGGACTAAAGGGAGACCCTGTCTCAAAATTACCAAAAAAAGAAGAAGAAAAAAAGAATAGTACTGGCTCTCTAAAAGAAGAAACACACACACACACACACACACACACACACACACACATACACACACACACCACACACATACACACACCACACGCACACACACATACACACACACACACACACACACACACACACACACACACACACACATACACACACATACATTTTGCCATTAAAATCTTGCCTCTAGGGCTGGAGAGATGGCCTAGTGGTTAAGAGCTCCTACTGCTCTTGTAGAAGAGACCCGGGTTCGATCCCCAGCACCCACATGGTGGCTGAGAACTGTCTTTAACTCCAGTTCCAGGGGAATCCAAGACCCTCTTCTGACCTCCGAGGCATTGCACGACATGGGTGCATAAACCTACATGCAGATAGTACATTCATACACATACAAAATAAATAAAATTTTAAAAAAAGACAAAAAATCTTGCTTCTGAAGGAACCTGAGCATCAGGTGCTTCTTTCGCCCATATCTCAGTCAGCAAGTAGTGCCGATATTTCTAGTGCCAGTCTTCTTCTTTGATCCCTTTTGTGTTTTCTTCCTATCCCTGAGCAATCTTGTTTCTATAATTTGCATACAGTAAAGAAACAAGATCTTAAACCTGTAACAGAATGAATGTATGTAACCACCTTTTTATTTTAAGAAAAATTAGATACAGAATACTTCTATCACACAGATTAATATTCCTGCTTCTCCTCGTAAGACAACTATTATGATTTCTATCAGCACAAATGATTATTCTAGAACTCTATGTAAATAGAATCCCAGTTTCTTATTTAAGACATTGCCGATGGCTTTCCACAGCATTGGGTATATCAGGAGTTAGCACTTTTTGTTGTTTGTTTATTTGTTTTGAGAAAGGCTCTCCTGTAGCCCTAGCTGACCTGGATCTCACTATGTAGATCATACTGGACTCAGAATCACAGAGATCCACCTGCCTCTGCCCTCTGAGCGCAGGGGATTAAAGATGTGCACCACCACACCTGGACTTAGGAGCTGATACTTTTTTTTTTTTTTTTCTTTTCGAGACAGGGTCTCCCTGTAGTCCCCGCTGTCCTGGAACTCACTCTGTAGACCAGGCTGGCCTTGAAGATCCACCTGCCTCTGCCTCCCAAGTGCTAGGATTAAAGGTGTGTGCTACCAAGCCTGGCTAGGAGCTGATACTTTTTAAGGAGTTGATACTTTTTAAGGGACATGTGTAGGAAGTTTATCTGTTCTTCTGTAGTTGGACATTTGGGTTGTTTCCATGAAATTTTTGTGCATGCCTTTTGGTGAACGTATTGATAGACACTCAGTTTTCCTAAGCAATCGAGCCGTTCCCACTCCACCAGCCCTGGTGAGAGCTGTAATTGAACCACACACTTGCCAAAACTTCTGTCAGTTCTTTTCTTGTATATTTTTTATTGAATTTTTGTATCTTATACACAGCATCTTAATCATCTTTATACCCTCTTCCCATCAGCACCCTGTTATAGCTCCCCACTGGATTTCATGAATTCTGTCATTTATGTTAAGGACTACTGAGTCAAGTTAGTATACTGAGACATCCCTCAGAACACATTCATTCACTGGGGTCTACTCAGCTTATCTTGAGTCTCTCCCTTAAGGAAGAGTAGCCTTTCCACACCCATCAGTAATCAGCTGCCCAACAGTTATTCTGCTAACATTGGAGCCTGCTGCCCATTTCCACAGTTCTAATTTGGGTTTTTGGCTGCTTGAGTTTGCATGGGTCTTGTCCATGCTGACACCATTGCTGTAGTTCAAATGTGCAAGGTCCCAGGAGGCTGTAAGACTCTACTTTATGGTCATTCACCTCCTTCCCTGACTTTTATAATCATTGTCAGTTCTTTTAATCTTGGTAATACTGGTGTACATCTCAGTGTGGATTTGAGTTGCATTTCCATGATAAGTAAAGAGTTAATGTATCCGAGTATTGATTTCTATATTTGTCACCCACTCAGACACCTTTTGGTTGATAATTTGACCGGAGATACAATTTAAGTTCAAAATAACTTTTAGAATATTAAGGAATTGCTTTTTCGTACTTGATGAGATGACTGTGGACTTTTTATATGTGATTAATTTAATATTTTTAATTATTAATTATATCTATTTAAAAATATTTTTTTTATTATTATTTATTTTTTGTATGTGTATGAATGTATTGTCTGCATGCAGGTCTGTGCACCCGTGTCGTGCAATGCCGCGGAGGTCAGAAGAGGGTCTCGGATTCCCCTGGAACTGGAGTTCTCCTGGAATTGGAGTTAAAGACGGTTCTTAGCCGCCATGTGGGTGCTGGGGATCGAACCCGGGTCCTCTGCAAGAGCGTCGGTGCTCTTAACCACTAGGCTATCTCTCCAGCCCTTAAAAAATATTTTAAAATTAGTTTTATTTATGTGTATGTGTTTTGCCTGCATGTATGTAAGTGTATCTGTGTTGTGCAATGCCCGTGGAGTTCAGATCCCCTGGAACTGGAGTTATGGATGGTTGTTAGCCACTATGTGGGTTATGGGAATTGAACTAAGCTTAGTCTGGATGCTCCCCTTTACCATTTTCCCCTCTTCCCCATCTTCCTACCCCCACTCTGCCTGTTTCCACCTTTCCGCCTCAGTGTCCCCTTTTATCAGTGGATCCTTCAGAGTAAATTCTCAAAATTTCTTCAGCCAAAGGTATTTGTTTACTTGCCTCTCCTCCCCTGTTTTTGCTCATGGAAATTCCCATTAGGCAGATAGTGGGTTGTCTAGGCCTGCTATTTCTTTTAACTTCTTCCTTGAGTTTATATGTGGCATTAGTCATCAAATTGAATGAAATTTTGTCTTCTGAGATAGCCTTAGAGGATAAGTCTAGACCTCCTTTTAGCCAAATAATCATGTTCACTACACCCCATATGTTGGTTTTTGTTGTTATTGTTTGGAGACAGTCTCACTCTGCAGCCAAAGTTGCTCACAATCCCTAGCCTCAGATTCTCTAGTGCTGTGATTACAGGCTGTGTAACTGCAACCAATACCATTTCTCCCTTTTAGATGTCAGAAACAGAAAAACCTGAGATCAAAGAGGCTAGTTCCTTTGCTAGTCCAGGCCATCAGCTTTAAGTAGCAGAGTCATTATTTTTTTTTCCATTATGTGACACAGAATCACGCCAGAGAGGGAGCCTTAGCAGGCCCTTCATGATGGATATATCATGTAGTGGTGACCTGTCTCTTGTGGGAAAGCCTTCCTACCAACTGGATGAGCATCTCCCTTTCCCTTGTCAGGCTGCAGCATATTTCTGCTTTCCATGTTCCATCACCTCTATTAGTTATCAGGCAAACTAGGCATTGACTTGTTCTTTAAATTTCTGCTAGTGTGAAGCTCCTGGGATTTGAAGGCAGTTGACTCTCACATTCTTTTTCTGGTTCTTCCACAGAACAGTGCTGGATCTGGCACAGGGCCAAGGGAACCCATAGTATGGCAATTGTTTTTGCAAAAAAGTTTTATTGTATAAATTGAATCATTGTCTTGTGTGGCTGTGGGAGCAGAGTCACCCTGCTAGCTGGTATAAAAGGTGGGCCTGTTGCCACTGTGAGACTTGAGTGCACAGAGCTTAGATCGGGGGATTTTTCCAGGACCACCTGAAGCACAGAGTACCAGGAAAGGCATATTCCAACCCACCCCCAACTGGAATTGCTGAGGGAGTGTCCATGTACAACCACAATAGTGATTCCGGGGCACAAGGCAAGGCCATCACCAAGCCCTAGAAACAACCTAGAGAAACTGGCTGGCAAGAAGCAGAGTGAGCACAGTGCTCAGCAGGGTACTGACTGGGTTGTTACCTATCTGGTTTTTGGAGAATCTTCAGAATAGAAAGGGAAGAGTGAGTTAGACTTCCAGTATATAACCAAAATTGAAAGCCTGAAACATAGACAAGTTAACACTCCATAAACAAGGAGGAAGGAAAATTCCTCCCTCTCAGCTGTCCTGGTCCATCCTGCACCTCTGCTGGGGTCCCTGGTCTCTTTCTAATGGAGGTCTCTGAGGGCCTGCTCTCCTTCAGGTTCTTCTTGCTCCTTGGGAGAACTGTCCCCTGAAAAGCACTTGTATAGCAGGTTTTAGAAGCAATAGCAGGTTTTAGAAGCAGGGCAGTTGTTATTATGGTTCAGTTTCAGCTGAATTAAAATATACTAAGCATAGCTATCTGGGCAGGAGTGTGCTCCTGAGCTCCTGTAGCTGGGGACTATCCTTGAGAGTGAGATGGGTTTCTTTTAGACAGCATATAGATGGGTTCTGTTTCCTAATACCTTCTCCCAGTCTAAGTTTTTTGATTGGTGAGTTTAGTCCACTAATATTTAAGGTTATAGTTGAAAGATGTGTGTTGCTTCCTTTCACCTTATTATTACTTGTTGCGAGGGTTCCCACCCATCCTAACTAGGATATCATACGCATCCAATTTTTCCTAAGAACATCTTTTCATCTAGAAATCCTTATGAGGTAACTGACTGAAAGCTAATCAGTTTGGGGGATACAGGAACCTTCTCTTATTGTCTCTGGATCTTCAAGAAATTCACACGACTCTTCTGCCTTCTTAAGAAGTAAGTTATTTCCGTGGATCCTGGGGGAGAAAGATAAGGGAGAATGCCTACTGCATATAGTTGTTGTGAGGATAAAGTGAGATAGGAAAATAAGATGTCAATCAGAGCTCATTAGAAAACAGCTTAGATCCCTTTCCTTTCTCCCACCCTCACCCACACAAGCCTGGAGCCTTCTCCCCAGCAACTTCCCCCCAACCACTTCCCCTACTCCCCTGGGGTCATTGGGAAAGGAGGCCTTGCCATAAATTAAATGGAAATGCTTTTAGCGATCAGTCTGCAGATGTAGGTGAAGGAGAGGTGGTTAAACTTTAGAACCTTTCATTTTCTTCTTAATGAGCAAGCTGGGGCTAGAGAGAGAGATAAACATAGCCTTTCTCCTACCTTTGAGTCAACAGCCACAATAGGAACTTAATGCACTCTGATTAAGCACTGACAATCACTACTCAATATTATTTCAGGTTTTTCCCTTTCTAATAAGTTCCAACTTCATATCTGCAAACAGACAGCTTCAGGGGCCCCACTGTTTCATGTAGAAACCGAAGTTATTGTGTGTACCCAAGACAGGACCCTGGATTTGCGCCAACATTGGGGACCTGCCATCTGGTGAATTCAGCCACCTAGCCCTGTTTCCTTGGCTGCCTGCAAGGTCTCCAAAAAGACAGGCCTAGGCTTCAAAACCAACATTGTGTATTTCTAACTAGAACAGGAGCCTTGCATGCCAACTTCTGAAGGAGGCTGGAGGGAGGTGGGAGAGAGGGTGGCAAGGGCTTTCTATTTTCAGTTCCTTCAGTTACAATGCAGGTGGGAGTTTCCAACGTGACACATGCAAATTCCATCAAGAACATTTCTGAGTGTCATCTTCAGCAATCTCTTCACTGCACTCTTGAATTCCTTGAGATGAATAAATAGCTTCCATCTTCCAGGGCCCCTTGGAGTTGTTGGCCTTCCCACCTCTGAAGTCGTGGGGTGAACAGCTATTCCCACCGCATTCTTACTTTCTCCAGACTGGAGAGATGTGGAGTTTCTCCTGCTAGGACCGCTTTCCCTGCCTGGCCCAGGCCCCAGTGCCTTTCCCTTTCTCAGTGGCCTGGCTCTGCTCCCACCCTCTGCTCCAGTTCCTCCTTAGCTTCCTCTCCTCTGCTGCTGCTCCAGTGTTTAGACTGATCCTCACCAAGTGGCTTCTTCCCAGGCTACCACCCTAGCTCACTGCTTGCCCTTCTGGAGGGAGATACCAACTGTAACATCACTAGACTTGTTGGCCATTAATTTAGGGTGCTGAGTAATACTTTCAATTGACATACGTATTCCCACTTCTCCAAATGGCTCATATCCCAGTGACTTGTGCCCTAGGGTGGCACTATTGGGGAAAGATGGAACCTCTAGGAGGTAGGATGTAGTGAGAGGTCTGTCCTAGTTTGCTTCTGTTGCTGTGATAACACACTCTGTCCTACGTTGCTTTCAATTTCTGTGACCAAACATTCTGACTAATTCCAATTTTGGGGGAGGAAAGGGTTTATTTGGCTCACATCTCCTGGGTCACAGTTCATCACTGAGGGACCCAAAGGTAGGAACTCAGTGCAGAAACCTGGAGGCAGGTGATGAAGCAGGCCATGGAGGAATGCTTTATTGGCTTGGCCCTCTGACTGGTGCTTAGCCTGGTTTCTTATACAATACAGAATAACCTGCCCCAGGACTGAGGGAAGCCAAGACAGGAACTCAAGTCAGGTAACTGGAGCACAGACCATGGAGGAACATTGCTTACTGGCTTGTTCCTCTGGTTTGCCCTCAGCCTGCTGTCTGATACAACCAAGGACCACCTGCTCAGAGGTGGTATCACCCACAGTGGGATGGGTTCTCCCACATCACTCAACAATTATGAAAATGAGTCACAGACTGCTGGCAGGCCAGTCCAATAGAGGAAATTCCCCAAATGAGGTTCCCTCTTCCCAGGTGTGTCAAGTTGACAGCGAAAGCTAACCATGACATCAGATCATTGGATGCCTTTGAAGGGGATGGTAGAGCCTGCTCCCTCCCCTCTTTCTGCTTCCCAGACAGGAGGTGAGGAGTTCTTCTCTACTACCTGTCCCTGCCTTGATACACTGCCTTATCATAGCAGCAAAATGAACTGAACTCACCCAAATTTGGTATATTACTCAATTTTCTGTCACTATAACACCTGAAATAATCAACTTATAAAGAGAAAGATATTAATGGAGTTATAGTAACATCTTTCTCTTTTATAAGTTGGTTATTTTAGGTGTTATAGTGACAGAAAATTGAGTAATATACCAGTGACAGGCTCTCACCTGCCCCTGCCAGGTTCTTAAAGGTGACTTTATAGACATGTAAAATGTCTATAACTTTACCAAATTTCACAACTTGGCTAGAATATTGATTTATTGGCATTTATAATTGAGTTGATCAATTCCTTATACTACCTTAAAATATTTTGCAGTCATACTCTATTTATTACTTTTGTGTGTTTGCCTTATGACCTAACCAGAAGTTCTACAAGAATGAGATATTTTTGTGTGCTCAATGCTGTAATTCCATGCTTGTATCACTGTGTATCCCCTATTGGTATCCAATAAATGCTTTCCTAAAATAATTGAATTATAAGGGAATATCAAAATTGCCAGCCTGGCGTGCTAGTGCACGCCTTTAATTCTAGCACTTGGGAGGCAGAGGCAGGCAGATCTTTGGGAGTTCAAGGCCAGCCTGGTCTACAGAGTGAGTTCCAGGACAACCACAGCTACAGGGAGACCCTGTCTCAAAAAGACCAAAAAAAAAAATTGCCAACAAATCTAGGGAAAATGTATGTTGAAAAACATTAAAATTTTGTGAAAAGATGGGAAGATGTGCAGGTATTTTTTTCCAACTAGTTTTCCTGTAATCCCGAATTTTTTAAAATTTTGAGGCAAGGTCTTCCTTTAGTCCCAGCTGGCTTGGAGCTCACTATATAGACCAGGCTGGCCTTGAATTCACAGAAATCCACCTGACTCTGCCTCCTGAGTGCTGGGATAAAAGGCATGCACCACCACACCCAGCCTAAGATGGTTCTTAGCCACCATGTGGGTGCTGGGAATCAAACCCAGGTCCTCTGCAAGAGCAGTCAGTGCTCTTAATCTCTGAGCCATCTCTCCAGCCCCAATTCTGAATTTTTTAAACAGAGGAAAAGATATGTAGGTTAAAATAGGGCCTTTGAGCTTCTAATTTTGTTTTTATTCCTACAATTAATATTCTGGAATTTCAAATCCTTCCTATTTCCTCACTAAGTTTTATATTCATTTTTTCATTCATCTTATGAAAAGAACTAAATCACCCCATTAATTTTTCATATCTTTCTTTTTCTATTGCAGAAACTTGATGTCTCCTCTTCACACAGTGAGGGAGCACATGGTTACTGTCTCTAGAACTACACATCCAACATTTCTCCTGTCTGGCCCCCTTGGTGGGCAGAGACCAGAGAAACAGGGATTCCTATCTTCAGAGGGTCCTATTATATTCTCCATGAGGAAATTATCAGAGTCTGATGACCTAAGTTTCCTATCTGCCTCCAAATAGAAGCATGGTCTACATAGAGTTATGCAGAACCCTGTTTGATCTTTTAATCTGAAGAGGTCCGTTAAGTCCATATCACATCCCCTTTTCACCAAAAGAGCAGTAGACATAGGTAGATCTCTGTGTCATAGCCTAAGGGTTAGGATGGATCCCCAGCAGACATAAGTTACGCTTTGATGTGGGTTCCAACTTGCTTGTTGCTTTCTTGACTGTGGTTTTATAGACAATAGAATTAAAACAGGATCCATTCATCAATGAGAAGAGCTAACCAAAAATCACAAAACCTTGTAATCTCAGTGAACTCAGTTATGAGTAACCCAGGGATTTAAAGTGTTTCTTCTTTTTTTTTTTTTGACAGAGTTTTTCTGTAGTCCCCGCTGGTCTGGAACTTACTATGTAGACCAGGCTGGCCTTAAACTCACAGAGCTCTACCTGCCTCTGCCTTCTGAGTGCTGGGATTAAAGGTGTGCCCCACCATACCTGCAAGAGCATTTATTCCTTATAGTCCAATCTTGAACCTATGAGTACAACCAATAGTTTTTTGCCTCACCTTTTCCCATGCATGAGCCAAGGCTCCTCTCTATCCTTCCTTGGCTAAGTGGTCCTTGTGGATCCTTTATGTCTCAGCATCCTTGATTCCGTGAATCTGGAATTGCTCTATATTAATATATCCAGCAGTACAATGGATTTATTGAGAAGCAACAGGTATGAGCAAGTAGCTTTCATGTACAGCCCACAGGTAGGTTCAATGTTAAGTCAAAGAAGCAAGATGTTGGGTTAAGTAGTCTAAGAAATGCTATGAGGAGATGGAGGACGGGACTGACAAAGACATGACCAAGAATCAGTGACCAGTGTCCACTCTTGGCCCAAGGCCCTCTTCTCATTTCTCACTGGAAGTTTTCATCTCAGGACTCATAGGCTCTGATATGACTCATTGCCAACTCTACTAAACCAGACACTCAGCCTTGCTCACGTTCTGCTTGATAGCCCTCAACTTCACCTGCATCCATTGATCAGCTTCCTCTCTCCAACCCCACATACTTCTGTCCTAATGTGGTTTGTCCTGGACACCCCCTTTCACTTCTTCTGCCATTTCTTCCTCTACTACCCAAACTTTTGTACTTTACTGTCAGACAACTCCCACAAGACAGGTGCAAATCTCAGTCAGGAGGACTCTATCATCAGTACTACCTCACTGTTGAGCCTTTGGTTTTCCCTTCTTTCAAGAACTATGTGTTGGGGGAAATTACATCTTTTGCTGTGGTTTCTCTTGAATGTTCTATGAGACTGACTATGCTTTGTCTTCTTAATTTGGTGGTGGTGATGGTTGTGTGGCTGCTGCGATGGAATAGTTTTTCAATCACATATAAGGTGTAAATGCAAAGTCTAGTAGGTTCTTTTGAAACTCAGTAATACCGGGTATAAGAAACTTGGATAAATGCCGGGCATGGTGGCGCATGCCTTTAATCCTAGCACTTGGGAGGCAGAGGCAGGCGGATCTTTGTGAGTTCAAGGCCAGCCTGGTCTACAAAGCAAGTTCCAGGCCAGCTGGGGCTACATGGAGACCCTGTCTCGAAAAGACCAAAAAAAAAAAAGAAAAAAAAAAAAGAAACTTGGATAAATAAGATCAAAAGGGATGGAATCAGATTGAAGAGAAACACCACCACCCAACTTTCCTATAATCTGTTCAACAATAATTACAATTGATAGATAGCCTTTAAAATGGGCCCACCAATGTGAAATGTTTTGTAAGCCCCTTAAATCAGTATCCCCACAATTTTCAAACTTATTTATTTAAAACACATCTATTGAATTTCAAGCAAAGATAATTAAAACTGAACCTTGGCTTTCCAAGAGCTCACCATCTAAAAAAATGATCTAGATATCATAAAGTACAGTTTAGTAAGTGTATACTTATTAAGAGATGATCTGAGCTCAAATCCCAGCTCTAACAATCATTATTTTTATGAACTCAGGAAAGTCTATCTATCTATCTATCTATCTATCTATCTATCTATCTATCTATCAATCATCTATCAATCATCTATCTATCTATCATCTATCTATCTATCTATCTATCTATCTATCTATCTATCATCTATCTATCAATCATCTAGCAATCATCTATCTATCTATCTATCATCTATCTATCAATCATCTATCTATCTATCTATCTATCTATCATCTATCTATCAATCACTTATCTATCTATCTATCTATCAATCATCTATCAATCATCTATCTATCTATCTATCTATCTATCTATCTATCTATCTATCATCTATCTATCAATCATCTATCAATCATCTATCTATCTATCTATCTATCTATCTATCTATCTATCTATCTATCATCTATCAATCACCTATCTATCTATCTATCTATCATCTATCAATCACGTATCTATCTATCTATCTATCTATCTATCTATCTATCTATCTATCTATCTAAAGTGAAAATGGCTGAGCATAATCCCTGTAATCCCAGCACTCAGGAGAAATGTGATGATTAAGAGTTTGAGGCTAGGGGCTGGAGAGATGGCTCAGTGGTTAAGAGTGCCGACTGCTCTTGCAGAGGACCCAGGTTCAATTCCCAGCACCCACACAGTGGCCAAGAACCACCTTTAAGCCTGGCATGGTGGCACATGCCTTTAATCCTAGCACTTGGGATGCAGAGGCAGGTGGATCTCTGTGAGTTCAAGGTCAGCCTGGTCTACAGAATGAGTTCCAGGCTAGCTGGGCTATAGGGAGACCCTGTCTCAAAAAATAAGTAGATAAATAAATAAATTAATTAATTAAAAAAAGAGTTTGAGGCTAGCTTGGGCTACATATTGAAACCCTGTCTCAAAAACAAAACCAAAGAAACCTCCAAATCTAAATGAATGGGGAAAAAAGACCAACAAAAAATGAAGGTAACAGTGCACGAGTCATAGGGTAGCGATGAGTTTACTCATGATTGGTCATGAGCTGAAAACCAAATTACAGATAGAAGCACTCAGAACAGTCTGCACGCTTTAAATGGCAGTTCTTATGATAGATGTGAACGCAGTCTACAAAAACAGCAAAGGGAAACACTGAAATCAGTAAATGTGTCAAGAAATGCTCTGCGAGCAGAAATAGTGAACTGGATTTTGATGGCTAAATAGAGCTATTCAATACGAGGAGGATAGAAGGACATCCGGGAGTGAGAATATGTGTGAAGAAGAAATTGCACAGGTCACTTAGTGACATCTGTTTCATGGGGAGGGGCAAGAGACAAGCCAGAGAGCTCAGCATCAAAGGGCCTTGAGAGCTCAGCAAAGGGTTTGAGGCTGAGATAGGAACGTCTCTGTCATGTTAAGGAGGAGGAGGGACAGCACCAGCTCTAATCCCAGTTAGTGTGGAAGGGATTCTGGTGACCAGTCAGGAAGCCTTCTAATTCTCTACCCAGGGGTGAAGGTCTGTTCTAAGACCTTTGTGTATTAGTTTTCTGATTTTACTTAACTGATGCCCCAAATGTGGCAGCAAACTGGCCATCTTCTGTCTCAGCTTCTGTAAGGCGATGCGTGGCCCAGCCTGCTGGTCTGTTTGTGTGCCACCTCACTGTTCTAAAGGCTTGGTGGTGGTGATCACCTGACACTCAGGGTCCATTTCCCTGAACTTACTCCTTGGCTAGCTCCGTATGATTGAGGGACTAGAGTTGCTGTTTCTTTTTCTTTTCTTTCTTTTTTTTTTTTTTTTTTAAGTTTTAAGCTGGGCTTGGTGGTGCATGCCTTTAGTCCCAACACTTGGGAGGCAGAGGCAGGCAGATCTCTGTCTGTTTAAGGCTAGCCTGATTGACATAGTGAGTTCCATGACAGCTGGGGCTTCAGGGAGACCCTGTCTCAAAAAGCAAAAATATTTAATAAAATATTAATTTTTTATTATTTTATTATTTTATTTTTTAATTTTATGAGAATGAATGTTTTGCCTGCATGTATTTAAGTTCCTTTAGTGCCCAAAGTGATCAGAAGAGAGCATTGGATCCCCTGGAACTGGAATTACAGCTGGTCGTTATTTATCTACCAGGTGGGTGCTGTGAACTGAACCTGGTTCATCTGGAAGAGAAGCCGGTGTGTGCACTTAACCACTGAGACATCTCTTCAGCTCCAAAAATTAAAAATATATATTAAAAAATGTAAATTCTTGCTGGGCGTGGTGGTGCATGCCTTTAATCCTAGCACTTGGGAGGCAGAGGCAGGCAGATCTCTGTGTGTTTAAGGCTAGCCTGATTGATATAGTGAGTTCCATGACAGCTGGGGCTTCAGGGAGACCCTGTCTCAAAAAGCAAAAATGTTTTTTAAATTTTTGTTATTTATTTATTTTTATTTTATTCATATGAGCATCTTGCTGTGTGTAAGTGCACCCATGTGCAATGTCCCTGTAGGCCAGAAGAGGGTGCTGGATCCCTGGAACTGGAATAATGGATGGTTGTTAGTTACCCTGTGGGTGCTGGGAACTGAATCCCAGTCCTCTGCAAGAGCAGGCAGTGCTTTTAACCACTGAGCTGTTTCTCCAGTCCCTGGAGTTACTGTTTCTTACTGCCTGTTGGCGGAGGTCTGCTCTTGGCTTCAGGAAGATGCTGACATTCCTCAGCACATGGCCTCGTGTCTTCACAAGTCCATCTGATTCCTTGCATGCTGTGGATTCTTTGCCTTTCTTTTCTGCCAGTTGAGTGGGTGAGGCTCACATGAATAATCTTCAATCTTGATGTTTGCTCTGGGAGTTGAATTATCTTTGCAAAAATTCTTCATATAAGTACCTAGTTTGGTGTTTGAATAACTACTGGATAGGGATTGGAGAATCGACTTTAAGATTTTACCTACCACAGCCGGCAGGGGAAGTGAAGAAAGGAAAGGCTCATAAAAACAATATGTACTGAGAAGTTAGTAAGTGGATTGGCCTGGAGAGATGGCTTGGAGTTAAGAGCACTGGCTGCTCCTGGAGAGGAACCATTTCCCAGCCCACATGACAGCTAACAATCATCCAAAACTCCAGTTCTAGGGGATCCAGCGCCATCTTCTGGCCTTTGTGGGCACTGCATGCATGTAGTGTGCTTACATTCAAGGCAAAATGCTCATACACATAAAATAAAAATGGAGAAAGCAAAAAAATTTAATTAGTACATGAATAGATGAGGAGGGTGATAAAGGAGGCTCCAGGTTGCTACTCAGTTCTGAACTCTTGCTGGACAATGATATAATTTTTGAGAAATGTGGGGAGTGAAAATGACAAAGTTAATTTTGCACATGGCCATCAGGGACATCGTGGGACATTCAGAAGGAGAGACAAAATTAGGTCTTTCCCCCCATTTTTAAAGATTTATTTTTATTTATGTGTGAGTGTGTGTGTGTGTGTGTGTGTGTATCACATATCATGTGTGTGTAGGTGCATCCCCTTGAGCTGGAGTTACAGATGGTTATGAGCTGCCTGGTGTGGGTGCTAGGAAGCAAACTTGGATCTTTTGGAAGGGCAGCAAGTTCTCTTAATTTCTGAGCTGTCTCCCCAGCCCAAGGTCATAGTATTGATCACAGAAAGGTGATCAGAGCCAAAGGTAAAGCTCCAAGAGTACGGATGTCGGCTAGAACCGTGGGCTTAGAAATACAACCTGAGAGACTAAGAGAAAGAGAACTTTACAGACATCAATGCTTGAGAAGTACACAAGGCCATAAAGGCTGCTGTCAGGAAGCAGATGAAGACGTATAAAGAAAACTGGAAGGCTGAGACGTCTCCCAAGCTAAGGGGAGCCATAGTTTCCCCTTGAGGGACGTAGCATTCGAGAGGATGTTAAAATCTAGCAAGACACAGTGAGAAAGGAATCGCGAAGTGGTTTTTCAGTGTCGCGAGGAAAAAACAGATCTGGGAGTTGGTGGATAGCAGGTGGAGGGGAATTGGATTTGTTTGAATTTTTTAAAATAGGAAAGTAACAAGAATACTTCTATGGCTTCAAGGGAAGAGTGGAGAGGTGAAGTCGCAGCCCCAGCAAACAGGGAGGGAGGGGCTTATCGGGCAAGATATTTGAGGAGAGACTAGCAGGTAGCTTCCAGAGCACCGAGGGAAAGACTGAGCTTTGTGGCAGAAGAGCACCCCTACCTACATGTGACCACAGAGGTGGGTGCAAAGTGGGTGCAGGGGCAAGTACGTCTTCCTTGCGGGCTGCTGGGGCAATATGGATCTTGTAATCTTCATGTTCTCAGTAAAACAATAAGCAAAAAATATGTTAAGTTAAAAATAGAGAGACAAAGGCTTTGGGGTGAGAGAACTGGGTTCTTGGACACCATTCGAGAGCATTTGTGGACAGGGTGAAAGGGGAGCTGGCTGAAGTGGTGTGAAAAGCTTGTGTTGGGCTTCACCAAGAGCCCACCTAAAGAGGTCACTCAGTGTTTACGGGGTGTGATTTCTTCCAGTGAGAATCGGGGATCTGGTAGAGGGCTGGAGAACTCAGTGGCTGTGATCTGTAAGTTGGCGGTTCCTTAGGTTAGATACAATGGGAGGACAAAAGGCTGTGGTGTTGAAAGGGTGAGGTTAGAGTTAGAAGGATGAGGTTGGACAGGAAGGAGTTGAAGGCAGACTCCAGCTGAGGGCTAAGAGGTAATTTATGTAGGGACTGCATGCTGAGGTGAGTTGGAAAGGAAGAAAGAGAACCATAAGATGGTCAGGAGGCTGGAGGGTGGGGCAATGGGAAGATGGAACATGGGTGACCGTTGGCTGGAATGGAACTAGGAGATAACAAGGGTCAGGGTGCCTTCAGTGTGCATCACAAAAGTTTGGTTGCAGTGTCTAGTGGCCGGAGGTCCACAGGGACAAAGACTCCCTCCAATGGGACGACAGAGTTCAGTGTGGAGAAAACTGGAGCTGAAGGCTGAGTCACGTAAGCACAGCTGGAGGTAGAGGCCAGCTGTGAAGCCACCTTCCCGCCCCTGGCCACCATTGCAACTCCAGGAAATCACACACTCCTTTGAGGCCAGGGGTGCTTATCTTCATGTCACCTGCAACATCAGGAGCTGTCCCTAACATTAACGCAGTGGAGGCAAGGAATGCCAAGATCCAGCCACTCCTTCCGCATTCTCCACTCCCCCACCCCCATGGCCCTACAGCTGACTAAAATTAAAGCTGTGCTTGAAACTAAGAGTCCTCGTTTGTATCTTCCTGCCTCTCTCCTTTCAGATCATGGTCCATGTGCAGACTGGTCCTTCACGTTCCTGAGACCAAGTAATCCTCCTTAGACTCTTCTGGTTTAGTTTTGACTATGGGGTTTGTCTCTTCTCTATTTGAACAAACTGGTCCTTTTTGACATGAGTACCAGAGAGTTATTGCCATTATATTTTTGAGACAGGGTCCAATGTGGTTCAGGCTGGTCTTGAACTTGCTGGAGAGCCAAGGAAGGGTTATCTGGAACTGCTGACCCTCCAGCCTCCACCTCCCTGGTGCTAGGATTGCAGGCATGTACCACCTCACCTGATTATGTGATGTTCGGATGAGACAGAGCCTCCTGCCTGCTAAGGAAAGACTATCCACTATATCCTCAGGCCTGAATTATTGCCATTTCCGCCTCCCCCCCCAAAATATGATATCCTTTCTGGTTTGGCCATCAGAGTACATTCTCCAAAGAGTGATAAAATCGCACCCTCCTTTCCCAAAACAGAACTTTCCTACTTCCACTTGCTTCTAAGAATATTACTTTTATTATTTCAGTTTCCAAAGAGAACAGTTCTGCAGAGGAGCTTGGAATTCTAATTCATGTTTTATTTGAGAACAGGTTAGGGAAAACCTGTTTAACATCAGGGACCTATATTTCTTCAGAGAATTGAGATCCAATTGTAAAAATGTTGAAAATCAGTTAAGTGCAAATAAATGGATGGAGCTAGAAGATATCATGCTAAGTGAAGCAACACAGTCCCATAAAAACAAGCGAAGAATGGTATCCCTCATCTGTGGATGCTAGCGCCAATTTACCTAGCTTTAAGGCAAACTGAGCAATGTTAATGTGATCTGAAAAAAACTGTGCTCTTATATTGTGAATCCCTTAACAGGTTCTAGAACTAAGCTACCATTTATTTTCAGAGTTAGGAAGCTTTGGTATATGGATGAAGGATATGTATGTATACTTTACAGTAATATAAGATCAAAGGAATGCAGAAAAAGCTGGTTTGTCATGACATTATGTCTAACCACAGTGTTTATTTTGTGGGAGTACTTCTTAATATTTCTTATACAAGGCTGCTTGAGCTTTTGTCCAAGCCGTTTCTAAAATATTATACAGTAGTTAAAAGTATCAGGCTGGTGTAACTTAGCCTTTCTGGATGCTTAACAAGCATACTTAATGCCCATACCAATTTGGCCTAAGGTCTTAAGGGATAACTTTGTTCCTTGCCCTCAGAGGTCAACTAAGTCCCAGGGTACTATGCATGGGGGCATCTCTTGAAATGTCCTGCAAATGTGAGTCACCAGTCTTCCTGTGCAGGGAGGTGTTGGAGATCCACTAATGGGACTTCAACCAGTGTCCAGTCTATAAAGAGAAAAGTGTGCTCATGTTTCAAAAAGGGAAGCCTGGTCTAGGAAGACTTGACTTTGTCCTTGTGTTATTGGAACTGGTGATTGAAAAGCTAAAATATGCCAGGGGCTCCCTCCCTCCTCAAAAACCTGAGTGAACCCTGAGGACCAGATCCTCAACTGACCTTGAGAAAACAAAAACTTTGGTTAATCTGGGCTAACTGTGTGGCCTTAAACATCCAAAAGGAAAGTATAATCAGAAATAATCAGTAAGGCCTGAGAAATTGTACTTCTAAACTTGAGTTTAGAAAAAGAAAAAAAAAAAAAAAAAAAAGAGCACAGTTGTTTTGCCTATCTTACTGGCAAGTGCAGCTACCCTGTGGCTGCCACTACTTTTGCCATCCTTCAAAGATGTGAGACACAGATTTTCAACCTTCCAATATGGACTGAAGACTCATGTCTCTCCAAGAATCCTCCAAACCTTCAGTGCCAGATGGGGACTGCTGAGACATCCAGCTTGTGGACTGAGCTACTACTGAGGTTTCAGCCTCTTCAGAGTATAGACTGCCATTGTTGGACTACCCAGGCTGTATCATGGAGACCAGTACAGGAAGATCAAGACAGGATGTGGTGCTTACTGGACCTCATTTGGTGACCATGGGAAAGGAAAACTCCAGTGTGGAGCACAGGGCAGAACTGATGGTGGTTTGGGCTTGCCAAGGAGGAGCCTTCAAACATGACATCTTTCAGCCTAATAAAAAAAAAATCATAAGCTGAAGATACTAAAGCCTATGATATATGTGGCATGCATATGTGCATATTTTGGAATGATGGATATTGGAAGGAATAACAACAACAACAACAGAATTGTCTGCGTCAAATAACTGACTGAAACGGTGAACTTCTGCTCAACACAGTAAACTTCTGCATTGAGAATTTTGAGAGAGACTGAGAAAAAGATGAAAAACATGTTTGGCAGAATGCATGAGCTCTGTGGGGTGGGGGGGTGGCACAGGTCTAGATTTGATTTGAAATTTTGTATGAAATGCACAAAGCTTCAATAAAACATTGGCTTAAAAAATCAGTTAGGTGCAAAAGAGGATGTTTAAGGAAAATGAACATTGAGAAATAAGAGGCTGAAGGGCTGGTGGTGGTGCTGGGTGGGCCTTTGGCAGTGCTGAGTGGGCCTGCAGTGGCTGATGCCACTTTGGTGAGGTCTTTATGTGTCTGTGCCCTCCTGGGAATACGGTTTCCGTGGGGTATGAGTTGGGTTCGGGCAGGTAGAAGTCTTCATGAATCTGATTTCTTTTTTGCTTTTTCAGTGCTGGAGATGGCACTCAGGACCTAGAGCATGCTGGGCACACGCTCTAGCCTTGAGCTCTGCCACAGCCATTGTCTGCACTGCTATGTCAGGAGCCAGAGGAAAGCATCCATTCCAACCAAGGCCCATATTTGAGGTAGATTCGTTTGAGCACCCCCAGGGGAAGCCCCTGTTTCCACAGCTCCATGACAACCGAAGATGAGAGAATCTCACTCTGTAAGAATCCTCTGCTGACAAGCCCAGGCAGATGTGTCATGACCACCCCTTTTTTTTAAGCAGAGGCTAGGCAGAGGTACTGAATTTTGCTGTGGTGAGTGGGGATGAGGAGGCATTTCATCAGGAAGATCTCAGAGCCCATCACCTGGCAGAGCAAAGAATGGTCTTCCTGGGATGTTAGCATTAATGAAAGACCCAGAGAGCCCCATGCATGGGCTGCCTCTGCCAGGAAGAGCCGAATGAGGAAAGAACGTAATTACATTAAAGGGTACTCTTTGGCCCACTGAGCACAGCTCCATGGTTTCTTGGCTCTGTCTGGTGACTCACATGGTATTCACATCTTTGTTCATGTACAATTCAAAACCAAAAACCAAACAGGGCCTTTTACCACCCACTTCTCTCTGATACAAGGCAATGAATTAATCATGGCAAATAATGCCAGGTAACGCATCCTCGGGAGAGAAGAGCCCTGCGCCCTCATTCTGTGCACCTTGACTCATTTCTTATGAGTCACATTCCAAAATGTTCCTGAGTAAGTCTAATCTCTTCGGGATAGCACAATAAAAGAAAAACTATGTATATTTAGGAAGAATCCTATTCTTAGGGCTACAGAATGTTCCTAGCACTAGGGCCATTTGTCACTACTTCTTACCTCAGGCCACCTCATGCTCAGGAGTGTAACTCCTTGAGACACTCCTCCTTTGCTAAAAAATGCCACTACCCCAGTGACTACAGACGTTGTTGTGAGCTCATTTGTTATAGGCCAGTTTATTCTGTGTGCTTAGAATTAAGTCACGGGGAGAGTCACTTAGTAACATGTAAGTGAATATATATAAATATGATAGCATGTGACAATGTGTTTTCCCCTAGATTTCTGGAAAATTAATATCTTTTAAGCTATTGAGTATGGAAGCCCAGCAGTTCAGTGATGTGATATGCAGTGTGTCAGGTGTGGTTGCACGCTGCATTTCCTTTGGTCTGTGCAAAGAGTTTCATTGTGTCCATTTTGCAGAGTGTGCATCTGAGAGTAATGGCTACTCTGAGGTCAGGTGGAGGTGGGGAGCTGCGTCTCAGGGTTCATATCTCCTGCTCTCCACCTGCTGTATTAAATATAATAAATATTAGTTTGATCTGGTGGTTATTGCACAGTCTGTACAGAAGGCCAACTTAAATACACAATGCTTATTTGTCTATCATCCCTCAATAAGGCCTAGAAACTTTACAATTTTGTTTAAATTTTTATTTTTGAGAACTTCATACATGAGTATTCTATTTACATTATTGATGGGATGAGGCTCCACGTGGCTAGAGCACATAGCAGTCCAGCCCCTACTACCCCTATAATCTTGATAAGGCCTGTGCAAGGCTGACCCCTGCTTGTCAAATGTGGGAAGTCGTACCTTGCAGCTCTGCTTTGAAGTACTGGGGAGAAAATTGTGTCCCACCTCTGCACTATCAACACACCCTAAGTTTCGTTATCCCAGTAGGAGCCATGACAGCTTGCACCTTCCACAGAACCTCCCGCGTACCCCACCCCCATTTCTGCCTCAGGCGGAGCGCTGGACAATCAGCAGCTGCTCTTGGAACACGGAGGAAGCAGCGACACATTATTTCCACCCCTTCCAGTCCTCCCAGGTCCTCCTAACTCCCCGTTAACTTCTTGTCCTCTTCTTTATTATTGTTACATATACATACATATGTTTATATTATATTTATACATATGATTATATGGCATATATACATATACATAGAGATATGTATAAATATATACATATATACACACATATATATGTATATATATATGGTACTGACACACAGGTACTTGGAATAAAACTCAGGTCCTCCTGTGAAAGTAGTACATATTGAGCCATTTCTCCAGACTCTTTTTTTTTTTTTGAGACAGGGTATAGGTAAGTAGCCCTGATAGACCTGGAACTTGCTAGGCTGGTCTGAAAACTTGTGGCAATCCTCCTGCCTCTGCCTCCTGAATGCTGGAACTATAGGTGTGCATCACCATACCCAGATGCAGTATCTAGATTGCTTCCACATTGGCAGGGGTTGCTGACAGTACCGTAGTGAACTTCCTGCCAGTCTGTGAGAGTTTAGTTTATGCAGCAGGATATGCAGGATACAGTCTCCACAGGGGGAACTTGAAAGACCTGAGTGGGGAGCCCTGGTTCTGGTCCCATTTTGTGACTGCGTGACCAGACAAATGACATTGCATGCTTCTGAGCCCATATATATATATATATATATATATATATATATATATATATGCTTCTGCAGAAGTAGGTTCCCATATGGCTTTTTGAAAAGGCCTTTGTTGTTATTTACCCCTTACCATGTTCCCTCCTCTACCCTGCTTTTCCAAACACCACTGAATTTAACACTTCCTTTTCCATTGTCTCCCTTACCTTCTACTTGTACTCCAGTTGAAACGCGTGTATTTACAGATTCAGAGCTACTTCCACACATGAGAAAGAACATGGGACATGTGTCTTTTTAAGATTCTCCTGTCTCTGCCTCCCCGTGCTAGGCTTAAAGGCGGTGCGCCACCACGCCCGGCTGGATTTCCTATTTCAAACCCATCACAGAAATTTCCCCTTCTATCATGTGTTATACTGCCTCTCATCTTGCCTAATGCCTAATTACTGTTTTCCCCTCTTACTTGCTAGCAATAACCCAACTCTATGTGCTTTCTAATGACACAGCTTTAAAGTTCCACATGTAAAGATCTAGAAGAATTTGTTTCATTGCCTTCATTACTTTCACCACATGTGGCCATATGTATACTCACTTGACATCCATAGAAGCAAAAGAATAAAAACCATAAGGTGCTATGGAGATATAAGGAAATGTAATATTTATAAAGAGAAAGTGATGGGTTTAGCTTTAGTATAAATGGATAGAGTCGATAGCACTGGGGACTTACCTCACTTAGCAGAGTGTTTGTGTAGCATTCAGGAAGCCCTGAGTTTGATCCCCAGCATTGCATAACACTATATGTAATGTCATATGCCTTGTAGATGCAAGAGCTCAGCTGTTCAAAGTCATCCTCAGCTACACAGTGAGTTCAAGGCCACTCTGCACTGCATGAAACTCTCAAAAAATATATATATAGTTGAACTGGGTGTGGTGGTACACGCCTGTAAACCTAGCACTCAGGAGGCAGGGGCTGGAGAATTGCTTCAAGTTCCAGATCAGCCTGGTCTACATAGTGCCATTCAGAGATACACAGTGAGATCTTATCCTAAATGCTGAAAATTCTAGAGTTGAAAAGACCTGAAGAGATCATTGTTTAGAAGCATTTATATATTATATATATATATTATACTATATATGGGCCAGAAAGATTGCAAGCCATTTGTCTGGTCACGCAGTCACAAAATGGGACCAGAACCCGGGCCTCCAACGGGTCTTTCAAGTTCCCCCTGTGGAGACTGTATCCTGCATATCCTGCTGCATAAACTAAACCCTCACAGACTGGCAGGAAGTTCACTCGGTACTGTCAGCAACCCCTGCCAATGTGGAAGCAATCTAGATACTGCATCTGGGTATGGTGATGCACACCTATAGTCCAGCATTCAGGAGGCACGAGGGCAGGAGGATTGCCACAAGTTTTCAGACCAGCCTAGCAAGTTCCAGGTCTATCAGGGCTACTTACCCTACCCCTGTTCAAAAAAAAAAAAAAAAAGTCTGGAGAAATGGCTCAATATGGTACTACTTTCACAGGAGGACCTGAGTTTTATTCCAAGTACCTGTGTGTCAGTACCTATATATATACATATAATGTGTGTATATATGTATATATTTTACATATCTCTATGTTATGTATATATGCCATATAATCATATGTATAAAATAATATAAAACATATGTATGTTATGTAACATAATAAAGAAGAGGACAAGAAGGTTAACGGGAGTTAGGAGGACCTGGGAAGGACTGGAAGGGTGGGAAATAATGTGTCGCTGCTTCCTCCGTGTTCCAAGAGCAGCTGCTGATTGTCCAGCGCTCCGCCTGAGGCAGAAATGGGGGTGGGGTACGCGGGAGGTTCTGTGGAAGGTGCAAGCTGTCATGGCTCCTCTGGATAACGAAACTTAGGGTGTGTTGATAGTGCAGAGGTGGACACAATTTTCTCCCCAGTACTTCAAAGCAGAGCTGCAAGGTACGATTTCCCACATTTGACAAGCAGGGGTCAGCCTTGCACAGGCCTTATCAAGATTATAGGGGTAGTAGGGGCTGGACTGCTATGTGCTCTAGCCATGTGGAGCCAGGCCTATCCCTCATAATTGTAAATAGATACTCATTATGAAAGTTCTCAAAAATAAAAATTTAAAACAAAATTGTAAAGTTTTCTAGGCCTTATTGAGGGATGATAGACAAATAAGCATTGTGTATTTAAGTTGGCCTTCTGTACAGACTGTGCAATAACCACCAGATCAAACTAATATTTATTATATTTAATACGCAGGTGGAGAGCAGGAGATATGAACCCTGAGACGCAGCTCCCCACCTCCACCTGACTCAGAGTAGCCATTACTCTCCAGATGCACACTCTGCAAAATGGACACAATGAAACTCTTTGCACAGACCAAAGGAAATGCAGCGTGCAACCACACCTGACACACTGCATATCACATCACCGCAACTGCTGGGCTTCCATACTCAATAGCTTAAAAGATATTAATTTTCCAGAAATTAGGGGAAACACATTGTCACATGCTATCATTTTTATATATATTCACTTACATGTTACTAAGTGACTCTCCCCGTGACTTAATTCTAAGCACACAGAATAAACTGGCCTATAACAAATGAGCTCACAACAACGTCTGTAGTCACTGGGGTAGTGGCATTTTTTAGCAAAGGAGGAGTGTCCAAGGAGTTACACTCCCTGAGCAGAGGGGCCTGAGGAAGAAGTAGTGACAAATGGCCCAGTGCTAGGAACATCTGTAGCCCTAGAATATGATTCTTCCTAAATATACATATTTTTTCTTTTATTGTGCTATCCCGGAGAGATTAGACTTACCTCAGGAACATTTTGGAATGTGACTCATAAGAAATGAGTCAAGGTGCACAGAATGAGGGCGCAGGGCTCTTCTCTCCCGAGGTGCGTTACCTGGCATTATTTGCCATGATTAATTCATTCCTTGTATCAGAGAGAAGTGGGTGGTAAAAGGCCCTGTTTGGTTTTTGGTTTTGAATTGTACATGAACAAAGATGTGAATACCATGTGGTCACCAGACAGACCAAGAAACCATGGAGCTGTGCTCAGTGGGCCAAAGAGTACCCTTTAATGTAATACGTTCTTTCCTCATTCGGCTCTTCCTGGCAGAGGCAGCCCATGCATGGGGCTCTCTGGGTCTTTCATTAATGCTAACATCCCAGGAAGACCATTCTTTGCTCTGCCAGGTGATGGGCTCTGAGTTCTTCCTGATGAAATGCCTCCTCATCCCCACTCACCACAGCAAAATTCAGTACCTCTGCCTAGCCTCTGCTTAAAAAAAAGGGGTGGTCATGACACATCTGCCTGGGCTTGTCAGCAGAGGATTCTTACAGAGTGAGATTCTCTCATCTTCGGTTGTCATGGAGCTGTGGAAACAGGGGCTTCCCCTGGGGGTGCTCAAACGAATCTACCTCAAATATGGGCCTTGGTTGGAATGGATGCTTTCCTCTGGCTCCTGACATAGCAGTGCAGACAATGGCTGTGGCAGAGCTCAAGGCTAGAGCGTGTGCCCAGCATGCTCTAGGTCCTGCGTGCCATCTCCCGCACTGAAAAAGCAAAAAGAAATCACAGATTCATGAAGACTTCTACCTGCCCGAACCCAACTCATACCCCACGGAAACCGTATTCCCAGGAGGGCACAGACACATAAAGACCTCACCAAAGTGGCATCAGCCACTGCAGGCCCACTCAGCACTGCCAAAGGCCCACCCAGCACCACCACCAGCCCTTCAGCCTCTTATTTCTCAATGTTCATTTTCCTTAAACATCCTCTTTTGCCTACCTAACTGATTTTTAAGCCAATGTTTTATTGAAGCTTTGTGCATTTCATACAAAATTTCAAATCAAATCTAGACCGTGCCACACCCCCCACCCCACAGAGCTATGCATTCTGCCAAACATGTTTTCATCTTTTTCTCAGTCTCTCTCAAAATTCTCAATGCAGAAGTTTACTGTTTTGAGCAAGAAGTTCACCGTTTCAGTCAGTTTTTGACGCAGAAATTTGTTGTTGTTGTTGTTATCCTTCCAATACCATCATTCAAAAATATGCACATATGCATGCCACATATATCATAGGCTTTAGTATTTCAGCTTATGATTTTTTTTTTATTAGGCTGAAAGATTTCATGTTTGAAGGCCTCCTTGGCAAGCCCCAAACCACCATCAGTTTGCCCTTTGCTCCACACTGGGGTTTTCCTTCCCATGGTCACCAAATGAGGTCCATAAGCACCACATCCTGTCTTGTCTTCCTGTACTGGTCTCCATGATAAGCCTGGGTAGATCCAAACAATGGCAGTCTTACTCTGAGAGGCTGAATGGTGAAACCTCAGTAGTAGCTCAGCCACAAGCTGGATGTCTCAAGCAGTCCCCATCTGGCACTGAAGGTTTTGGAGGATTCTTGGAGAGACATGAGTCCTTCAGTCCATATTGGCAAGGTTGAAAAAGCTGTTTCTCTCTTTGAGGAGCAAAAGGTGGCAGCACAGGGTAGTGCACTTGCCAGTAAGATGATAGGCAAACAACTGGCTCTTTTTTTTTTTTTTTTTTTTACTTTTCTAAACTCAAGTTTAGAAGTACAATTTCTCAGGCCTTACTGATTATTTCTGATTATACTTTCCTTTTTGGATGTTTAAGGCCAACACGTTAGCCCAGATTAACCAAAGTTTTTGTTTTTCTCAAGGTCAGTTGAGGATCTGGTCCTCAGGGTTCACTCAGGTTTTTGAGGAGGAGGGAGCCCCTGGCATATATTTTAGCTTTCAATCACCAGTTCCAATAACACAAGGACAAAGTCAAGGTTCTTCTGACCAGGCTTCCCTTTTTGAAAACTGAGCCCAACTTTTCTCTTTATGACTGGAATGGTGAAGTCCCATTAGTGGATCTCCAACACCTCCCTGCCACAGGAAGACTGGTGACTCAAATTTGCAGGACATTTAAAGAGATGCCCCCATGCAAGTACCCTGGACTTAAGTTGACCTCAGGGGCAAGGAACAAATATCCCTTAAGACCTTAGGCCAAATTGTATGGGCTAAATGGTCATTAAGTATGGTTTAAGCACCAGAAAGGCTAAGTTACACCAGCCTGAGTACTTTAACTACTGTATAATATTTTAGAAACGGCTGGACAAAAGCTCAAGAGCTGTATAAGAAAATTAAGAAGACCTCCACAAAATAAAACTGTGTTAGACATAACGTCATGAAAAGTTTTTGCATTTTGATCTTATTAATTACTTGTAAAGTATACATACATATCCTTCATCCATATACCAAAACTTCCAACTCTTGAAAATAAATGGTAGCTTAGTTCTAGAACCTGTTAAGGGATTCACAATATAAGCACAGTTGTTTTTCAGACACATTAACATGCTCAGTTTGCCTTTACAAAGCTAGGTAAATTGCGCTAGCATCCACAGATGAGGGATACCATTCTTGCGCTTGTGTTTAGGGGACTTGTGCTCACTTAGCAGAACTGTCTAGCTCCAGCCAGTATTGCACTTAACTGATTTTCAACATTTTTACAATTGGATCTCAATTCTCTGAAGAAATATAGGTCCCTGATGTTAAACAGGTTTTCCCTAACCTGTTCTTCAAATTAAACCATGAATTAGAATTCCAGCCCTCTGCAGAAACTGTTCTCTTTGGAAACTGAAATAACTAAAAGTAGTAATATTTAGAAGCAAGTGGAAGTAGGAAATTCTGTTTTGGGAAAGGAGGGTGCGATTTTATCACTCCTTTGGAGAATGTATCTGATGGCCAAACCAAGAAAGGATATCATATTAATGGGGGGGGGGAGGCTGGAAATGGCAATAATTCCGGCCTGAGGATATAGTGGATAGTCTTTCCTTAGCAGGCAGGAGGCTCTGTCTCATCCGAACATCACATAATCAGGTGAGGTGGTACATGCCTAGAATTCTAGCACCAGGGAGGTGGAGGCTGGAGGGTCAGCAGTTCCAGATAACCCTTCCTTGGCTCTCCAGCAAGTTCAAGACCAGCGCTGAACCACCATTGGACCCTGTCTCAAAAAATATAATGGCATAACTCTCTGGTACTCATGTCAAAAAGGACCAGTTTGTTCAAATAGAGAAGAGACAAACCCCATAGTCAAAACTAAACCAGAAGAGTCTAAGGAGGATTACTTGGTCTCAGGAACGTGAAGGACCAGTCTGCACATGGACCATGATCTGAAAGGAGAGAGGCAGGAAGATACAAACGAGGACTCTTAGTTTTCAAGCACCAGCTTTATTTTGTCAGGCTGGTAGGCCATGGGGGCTGGGGGAGTGGAGAATTGCGGAAGGCAGTGGCTGGGATCTTGCATTCCTTGCCTCCACTGCGTTAATGTTAGGGACAGCTCCTGATGTTGCAGGTGACATGAAGATAAGCACCCCTGGCCTCAAAGGAGTGTGTGATTTCCTGGAGTTGCAATGGTGGCCAGGGGCGGGAAGGTGGCTTCCGCTGCCTCTTACCTCCAAGCTGGTGCTTACGTATCAGCCTTCAGCTCCAGTTTTCTCCACACTAACTCTGTCGTCCCATTGGAGGGAGCTCTTTGTCCCTGTGGATCTCCGGCCACTAGACACTGCCAACCAAACTTTTGTGATGCACACTGAAGGCACCCTGACCCGTTGTTAGCTCCTATTCCATTCCAGCCAACGGTCACCCATGTTCCATCTTCCATTGCCCCACCCTCCAGTCCTCCTGACCATCTAGTATGGTTCTCTTTCTTCCTTTCCAACTCACCTCAGCATGCAGTCCCTACATAAATTACCTCTTAGCCCTCAGCTGGAGTCTGCCTTCAACTCCTTCCTGTCCAACCTCATCCTTCTAACTCTAACCTCACCCTTTCAACACCACAGCCTTTTGTCCTCCCATTGTATCTAACCTAAGGAACCGCCAACTTACAGATCACAGCCACTGAGTTCTCCAGCCCTCTACCAGATCCCCGATTCTCACTGGAAGAAATCACACCCCGTAAACACTGAGTGACCTCTTTAGGTGGGCTCTTGGTGAAGCCCAACACAAGCTTTTCACACCACTTCAGCCAGCTCCCCTTTCACCCTGTCCACAAATGCTCTCGAATGGTGTCCAAGAACCCAGTTCTCTCACCCCAAAGCCTTTGTCTCTCTATTTTTAACTTAACATATTTTTTGCTTATTGTTTTACTGAGAACATGAAGATTACAAGATCCATATTGCCCCAGCAGCCCGCAAGGAAGACGTACTTGCCCCTGCACCCACTTTGCACCCACCTCTGTGGTCACATGTAGGTAGGGGTGCTCTTCTGCCACAAAGCTCAGTCTTTCCCTCGGTGCTCTGGAAGCTACCTGCTAGTCTCTCCTCAAATATCTTGCCCGACTAGAGCCCCTCCCTCCTGTTTTGCTGGGGACTGCGACTATCACCTCTCCACTTCTTGTCCCTTGAAGCCACTAGAAGTATTCTTTGTTTACTTCCTATGTTTAAAATTCAAACAACATCCACACTTTCCCCTCCACTTCTATCCACCAACTCCCAGATCTGTTTTTTCCTCGCGACACTGAAAAACCACTTCGCGATTCCTTTCTCACTGTGTCTTGCTAGATTTTAACATCCTCTCGAATGCTACGTCCCTCAAGGGGAAACTATGGCTCCCCTTAGCTTGGGAGACGTCTCAGCCTTCCAGTTCTTCTTTATACGTCTTCCTCTGCTTCCTGAACAGCCAGCCTTTATGGCCTTGTGTACTTCTCAAGCATTGATGTCTGTAAAGTTCTCTTTCTCTTAGTCTCTCAGGTTGTATTTCTAAGCCCACGGTTCTAGCCGACATCCGTACTCTTGGAGCTTTACCTTTGGCTCTGATCACCTTTCTGTGATCAATACTATGACCTTGGGCTGGGGTAGACAGCTCAGAAATGTAACGAGAACGTTGCTGCCCTTCCAAAAAGAGTCCAAGTCGTGTATCGCTGCCTACACCACACCCAGGCAAGCCATAGACCAAATCTGGTAACTGCCAGCTCAAGGGGGAGTGCACCTACACACACATGATATGTGATACACACACACAACACACTCACCATAAATAAAAAAAATCTTCCTCTTTTAAAAACTGGGGGGAAAGACCTAATTTTGTCTCTCTCTGAATGTCCCACGATGTCCCGACTGGCCATGTGCCAAAATAACTTTGGGTCATTTTCACTCACACACATTTCTCAAAAATTATATCATTGTCCAGCAAGAGTTCAGAACTGAGTAGCAACCTGGAGCCTCCTTTATCACCCTCCTCATCTATTCATGTACTAATTAAATGTTTTTGCTTTACTCATTTTTATTTATTGTGTAGGAGCAATTTTTCCTTGAATGTAAGCACACTACATGGCATGAAGTGCCCACAAAGGACCATAACAGATGGTGCGCTGGATCCCCTAGAACTGGAGTTTGGATGCTTGTAGCTCATGTGGCGTCTGGCCAAATGGTCCTCTCCAGGAGCAGCCAGTGCTCTCTTTCTTAACTCCAAGCCATCTCTCCGGCCCATCATTACTAACTTCTCAGTAAATATTTGTTTTATGAGCCTTTCCTTCTTCACTTCCCCTGCCGGCTGTGGTAGGTAAAATCTTAAAGTCGATTCTCCAATCCCTATCCAGTAGTTATTCAAACACCAAACTAGGTACTTATATGAATAATTTTTGCAAAGATAATTCAACTCCCAGAGCAAACATCAAGATTGAAGATTATTCATGTGAGCCTCACCCACTCAACTGGCAGAAAAGAAAGGCAAAGAATCCACAGCATGCAAGGAATCAGATGGACTTGTGAAGACATGAGGCCATGTGCTGAGGAATGTCAGCATCTTCCTGAAGCCAAGAGCAGACCTCCGCCAACAGGCAGTAAGAAACAGTAACTCCAGGGACTGGAGAAGAGAAACAGAAAACCAGCTCAGTGGTTAAGAGCATGCCTGCTCTTGCAGAGGACTTTTGTGGGCTCAGTTCTCAGCACCACAGGGTAACTAACAACCATCCCATTATTCCAGTTCCAGGGTCCAGCACTCTTCTGGCCTACAGGGACATTGGCCACATGGTGCACTTACACAAGCCAGATGCTCATATGAATTTTAAAATAAAAATAAATAAATAACAAAATTTAAAAAACTTTTGGCTTTTGAGACCGGGTCTCCCTTGCAGGCCCCCAGCGTCAGTGAATGGAACTTCACTATATACTCAGTGCCTAGCCTTAAACACACAGAGATCTGCCTGCCCTCGCCCCCCAAGTGCCAGGATTGGACAGGCAGCACCACACACGCCCATGGCAAAGAATTTACAGTTTGTAATATATATGTTTAATTTGGAGCTCGAGAGATTGTCTCAGTGGTTTACAGTGCACACCCCGGCTTCTCTTCCAGATTGAACCAGGTCAGTTCACCGCACCCACTGGGTAGATTAAATAACGACCAGCTGTAAATCCAGTTCCAGGGGATCCAATTCCAAAGGCCTCTCTTCTGATCACTTGGGCACTAAAGGGAACTTAAATCCATTGCAGGCAAGGCAAAACATTCCATCTCATAAAATTAAAAACATAAAATAATAAAATAATAAAAAATTAATATTTATTCAATATTTTTGCTCTTTTGAAGACAGGGTCTCCCTGACTGAAGCACCAGCGTATGTCATGGAACTCACTATGTCAATCAGGCTAGCCTTAAACAGACAGAGATTCTGCTGCCTTGCCTCCAAGTGTGGGACTCTAAAAGGCATGCACACCACCGCTTCAAACTTAAAAAAAAAAAAAAAAAAAAGAAAAGAGAAAAACAAAAGAAAAAGGAAACAGCAACTATAGTCCCTCAATCATACGGAGCTAGCCAAGGAGTAAGTTCAGGGAAATGGACCCTGAGTGTCAGGTGATCACCACCACCAAGCCTTTNACGCCTTTAATCCTAGCACTTGGGAGCAGAGGCAGGCAGATCTTTGTGAGTTCAAGGCCAGCTGGTCTACAGAGTGAGTTCCAGGACAGCTGGGGCTACAGGGGAACCTGTCTCAAAAAGACCAAAAAAAAAAAAATGAAAGAAAAAAAAAAAAAAAGAAAAAATAGGAAATCCAAATTCTGCAGCTAAAAATCGCCTGCATTCAAGGGCAACTGCTGATAACACAGGGCAAAAGAAAGTAGGAACTCAAGTAATTGCGACTGGCAGGGGTCCCCTGGGCCTAGTGCAAAATCTATTATTAGATCTTCTTACTGCAATGCTTTATACCACTTTTCCAAAGTGCAGGCACAGAATTGGCCCACCGAGTGGCTGGTGATTTATTCCACAAAGCTCAGAGAAAGAAGCCAGGTCTGAATAGCATTTTATTCTTGGTTATAAGGGGATTTAAATGCAAAGAAGTTAACATTCCCACATGTTCTCTTGGGTACTGGAACTTCCTCCAGCTCCAGCTTTGTTTGCCTAACATCTGCAATCAGCTTGAAGATTTCCCTGGGGTAGCAGGGGACAGGGAAATTATTATTACTTATGTATCTCAGAGCCAAAGGTGCCACCTTTCAAATCCCTTCCCATTGAATCCAATGGAAAAATCTATCCAAAAGAAAGAGGAGCCCTGTCAGCCATGGCACCAGGGTGTTTCTCATACAAACAGTGCAGCTTGGTGCACAGACCAAGTGGACAGGCAGTGCCTGCAGTGGCTGAAGGTGATGTTGGAGAAAAGGACATGCATGTTACTCTTGTCACTTTTGGGAGAAAAGGAAGATCTACTGGAGAATATTAAGAAGGCATAGCTATTGAAATAGAAAAAAATAAACAGGAAAAGAAAAATAAAATCACATGAGAAAAAAATATTTCAAGAACATAGGATTGAACATTTGCACCAGCTAGTGGTGATGGGTAGAAAAGGAAGTCTAAAAACCGGTCACTGAGCTCATACTGTGGAGACTGTAGATGGTTGACCTTCCACATGTGACCTTCCATGTGTGACCTTATATAAACTGGGTGGTGGCCAAAAGCCTAAAAGGAAAAGTCAGAGGAAACAAGGAAGGGAAGCATAGTCCTTTTTTCAATCTTTGCTATAAACCAGAACAAAAAATGGGGTCATTAGAGAGGTTTGGAAAAGTGTTCCCAAAGGTCAAAATGTTCAAGGCAAGGTCTCCACAGAGCTGCTGTTGGAAGGTGGTAGAACTTTTAAGAGATGGGCCCAGTCAGAGTCTTTCTGTTACTGGAGGTGTGGACTTGAAGGGAATTGTGAAGCTCTCTGAACCCTTCTTTTTTTCCCTTTATTTCCTAGAGAGGTGCACCACCATGCTCTGCTTTTTTTTCTTAATGATTTAAAATTTTTATATTTTTATCTTATTGTATGAGTATATTGACTGCATGTGTACCTGTGTCATGCAATGCCCATGGAGGTCAGAAGAGGACATCAGATCCCCTGGGACTGGAGTTACAGATGGTCGTTAGCAGCACATGGGTGCTGGGTATTGAACCAAGGTCTTCTGCAAGAGCAGTCAGTGTTCTTATTTGCTGAGCCATCTCTCCAGCCCATGATTTTAATTTTTAAGTGAAACATTAAAGTCATCAAACTTTGTAGGAGTGCACACTCTTGTTACCCTAGCATTCAGGAGGTAGAGGCAAAAGGATAGAAGTTCAGGGTCAGCCTCAGCTACACAGTAAGTTTGAGGCCAACCTAGGGTACACAAGACCCTGTGTTGAAAAGAAAGAAAGGAAGGAAGAAAGAAAAACAAAGAAAGAAGGAAGGAAGGAAGAAAAGTTGAAACCCATCAGCTAAAACTGAGGAGTTAGCAGGGGAAAGAATGTTAAAATTTTGAGAAAAGAGAAATTTAGCATCCTAGAATTAAGAGTTACTAAACTTTCATTATCCAAAATTGATCTGGTCAAAGTGACAAAAGAAAAGCCATACACCTCCAGAGAAATCAGCATCATGGGTCATGAGACTTAAAGGACATAAATTCTAACTTGATATGGGAAGCATAAAGAACAGATATTTTAAGAAAGAGAAGACAAAAACGAAGAGAACATATTAACACCACACCCTGTCTGCTCAGCTGCATTGCCAGTCTGTGGGAAGGCGCTTGTTCAAGCTGACACTTGCACAGCCCATCCTTTCCTTTCTCAGAGGCTCTCTCATCCATTTCTGATTGTGCACGTTGAAATAGGACAGCAAAAACTTGTTCTCATGAGTTTCCTTTCCTCCTATCCTCCACACCTCTATTCCATCCCTCCATCTGCCCCTCCTCCCTCCCACTCTCATCAGATCATCTCTCTTCTTGCCATAATACATCCCATAACCTGGTTTGTGCTTTGCCAGAGGGTTTGGGCCTAGTGGAGCTGTTTCAGGACCATGGACAGCACCAGCACCACTTAATAGGCAGTGTGAGATGTTTAAGTACCATTCAGTCATCCCTAATGGGATTTACAGTAGAGAGAGTGACACATGGTACATGGTGGAGAGCTGTGGTATGTCAATATAGGACAGTGGTGGGAGTCTTAGGAAAGAAGAGCCCTGAATTAGTCTTGAAATGTGACTAGTTTGGATGAAAACACCTTGGAATAAGATATGGAGCCTGACATTTAAGACACAGGGCATCCAGGAGAAGGGTTAGGAACAGTGTTTTAGACAGAAGCAGCAGCATTCACAATGGCAGGAGTGCTGCATGCAGTTAAAGTGAAAGGAAAAGGAGGTTCCAGAGGAAAGGAAGGAGACCCTTGTGTGGTGGTGACAGGCTTATGTAAAGAATAAGAAGGCCCCAGCTTAGAAATGAATAAGTGTCACGGGGTGCTCATGGGGTGACAGAAAGACAATAGTAACATTTGGACTTGTCCTTGATATATAGGGACATTCTAGATGACCCTCAGATGAGAGGAGACAAGCACAGACAACATTGTAGCTAGAGCTATGGTGTATCAAATATGGCTATTGAAATGCAAGTTTCATTCATTAAATTTAACAAATTAAAACTGAATAATACTAACTTTTAGTTTCCTAGCCACACTGGGTACATTTCAAGGAGCTGACAGGGACAAAGCTGATCTAGATTTATAACAGTAACCGAAGTAGCAGGTATAAGGTCCAGAGGGACTGTGAGAAGCTCCTGGTCTTTGCCAAAGAAAGTTTTGTGAACCTCACTACATCATACGGCCACACACATGGCATTTTTCCCCAGCTGGCTTTCATGGTCCTTTCCTTGTTGCTCACTGTTGTTTTACACACTATCTGATAATGACAATATTACCGCTCTTTTCACACACATGAAAATCAAGTTCTAACTCTATGTTCCTGACAGTGTCTAGGTGGGCTATAAGACATTGGAGAACAGAACTATGCCTTCTAGTAGCTAAGGTCACTGATTCTGTGGCTCATTGGATGGTCTGAGATTTCTTGTTATTTACTCCTCTGAGAAGTCAGCCTGGGAAAATGGTAAACTATTCACTAGCTGATCCCTTTGGTATGAAGAGGGTACATTAGAACCACAAACCCTGCTCTCAAGGAGCCTGTAATCCAGAATGAGCCACTGCAACAGAGAAGCCAGAAGGAAATATTCACAACAAAATCCCAGGGTGTGGATTGGGCAGGCTTGGGCTGCACTGATGAGTCCTTCTGGATTATTGCACTTCTCCACTTTGGCCCCAATGATAACTGTGCTGTAGACCTGTAGTGTTTAACTCAAGAACCTTGCACAGGAAAGGGCTCCTGCTGAGGACTCCCCTTGACTTCAAATGTCTTCTCCACCAAAGTGGGTCAGTCTGGGCCACCCTGAGCCCCAGATTCCCCACCTGAGGGAGTAGGACCCCAGCCTCGGGCTAGCAAAGTTCTTGTTAACACTAACTATGCTCCCTGCTCTGGGATAATGGAAAGATGGTTGACTGTCAGTAAAAAGTGAAACTGACTTTATATGGATGTGGGACAGAGCAGAAGCCAGGGAAGCTGGAATCCTTGAGCATTTCCTGACAGCATTCTTAGAATTACAGCGCCAAAGATCTAGGGGATCTTTTTAAATTTTATTTATTTTGTATGTGTATGATGTAGGTTTGTGCACCCGTGTCGAGAAATGCAGCAGAGGTCAGAAGAGGGTCTCAGATTCCCCTGGAACTGGAGTTACATATGGTTCTTAGCTGCCATGTGGGTGCTGGGGATTGAACCTGGGTCCTCTGCAAGAGCAGTCGGCGCTCTTAACTGCTAGGCCATCTCTCCAGCCCATAAAGGCATTTTAAAATATTATTTGACCCAGCATCCTTAGTTTTTTTCCATTTTATTTTTTTTAATTTATTTTTTAATTTGAAATTCTTTTTTTCTCTTTTTCTTCATTTTCTTTTTTGTTTATTTTTAAGGCATTCTACAATATAATAACACAGTTGTTTTCAGATAACATTGATGTTACTCAGTTTGCCATACAATTAGGTAATTGGTGCATTTTGCAAGTATCTATGTCCAAATTTTGAACAACCCAAGGTTCCCATAGTCTAGTTGGAGAAGCTTGTATGCACAGGCATGTTGATCAATTAGGAGTCCAGTCTATATTGCTGTAGTCTCATGATTCACCCCTTTCTCTCCGCAGCCCTTACATTCTACCACGGCTCCTCTTCCACAATTTGTTCCCTGGGCTTTGGGAAAGGGGCACAAGTGGGTGAGAAGAAAACAGTCTAATTTCTTTGGAGTTGTCATTTTGGACTCTAGTCTGTTCAGGTTGTTTCCCTTCATGGGTTGACAGCTTATCCAGTGATACCTTTTTAGTCACACTAACAAAGCACAAGCAACTGGATGTACAGGCATTTAAGCAGTACTAATTATTATGGCAAGCTAAGCTGTGAGCATAGACACAGATGCTTGGATGGTATGCTAATCCACAAACTGCGGTTTCTCTATAAAGGGTGACAATTTCTTATTGTGGCTTATAACATCTCCTAACCACTAGAGGACATAAGCTTGTGGCATCCACTGTGAGTTATTCCTCCAAGGAGAGAGCTAATAGCCAAATAGATTTGGGATATATATAGACACTTGGCTGCCACTGTTGCACAGTATCTCCAGGCTGTTGAGGTGTAGCTGATATTGACGGAGGAGTCTTGCTTGTCTCAGGGAGACCAATATTTTGCTGTATTGCTTTAGTGGCCTTTGGTAACGCTCTCTAGCATTTCAGAGGCCAGTTGTACGCTAGCAAGTGACGTCTCATAACATTTTTCATGCTCACACCAGGTCTTCGACAACAGGGACTTACTGCCTTTCTCCTTGCATATATCCCACTTATAGGCAAAAGGCCTTTATAATTTGGGGGGGTGGGTTTGAATCCCCTAGCCAACATCTCCTAGGCAGAATAATTCATTGCTGATGTCAGAGCTTTCCTGTAGTGATATATTTTGCTTAATTACACAGCTTATAAACACTTTACTATTGAATTTGGCTCTAGATAGAGAATTATCCTTTCACAGTTCCTATGCCTATCAGTCAATTAAAAAAGGGTAGTTATACCTGTTTTATAAGAAATTACCACTATAACAGTTGGCTCTAATTAACAGTTAGGGAATGATTTCAGTACCATCATGTTTTTCTTTTTCCTATAAAGGGGAGAGGTGGGAAGGTTTCTCAGCATCTGGAAGGTAAACTTCAGTAGGGCCCATTATAAACTAGATACTGAAAAGTCTTTAAAGCAGGTTTTCAGCATCTTTATTTTATAGATAAAAAAAACAAGGCTTGGAGAAATAGGAACTTGTCTACAGTGTCACAATTCAAATGCCAAAGAGGCAGGATCCGAGCCCAGCTCCTATCTTAGCTGACTACTTTTGATGCTATATAAGGCTAATTTCCCAGGCAAGTGTGTATGGAAAAAATAGGAAATTTGTCTTTTTCTTGGAGCAAAAGGCCTTGTGGATAGGATAACCTCTAGAAGTGTGTGTAGCACAAATTCAAGTCAGTCACTTGGTTAGTAATTACAAGCATTATTCTGTGCCCATCCCTGGGTCATCCTCTCTGTATTCTTCATGCCAGGAGCCTTGTGCACCCAGTGCTTGTCAGGCAACCGAGGGAGCAACTGAGTGGTGAGAGGGGGCAGGAACCCTGGGATGTGGGTGGGTAAGGGATCCAGCCTTCAGAAGCCTTGGCCGGGAAGTAGAAGTGATCCCTGGAGTTCTTGGTGCTGAGATTGAAGACAGGATCAGATGCAGGGCCTGGACTGATGAAATGTCAATAAGGAGATGCTATTATTAAGGAATCAGACCCCAAAAGGCTCAAGATAAAAATGCTTCAAGGATTTGAAGTGAGATTAGAAGGGAATAAAAATAAACCTTTGGCTTTTGAATCAAATAGCAGGCCTATTTTTTTAAGGTGCCTGAAAATTTATGTTTGTCCAAGATTTAAAAATGATTGTTGTTGGTGTTCTGTGGGCCTGGCAGCAGAAGCCCATAATCCCAGCAATTTGGGAAGCTGAGGGAAAATTTGCTAATTTGAGGCCAGCCTGGACTACAGAGTGAATTCAAGGCCAGCCTGTCAACTTAGCCAGATCCTGTATCATATCAAAAATTGTGAAAAAGGGCTATGGATAGAGCTCAGTAAAAGAGTTCTTGTCTGGCTGGGTGAAGCCCTGGATTCAATTCCCAGGATCACAATTATAAACTAAAATAAGCCCCGAAGATCCTAAAGACTAGGCTTAAGCAACAGACATTCACTGACTCACATTATGAAAACTGGAAGCCAAGGTCAAGGTGTAGACAGTGCTGTTGGATTAGGGCCTACCTTAACTACCTCATCTCAATTACCTTCAAAGGACTTATCTCCAAATCCAGCTACATTTGGAGGTACTGGGGGCTTGAAAGGGGACACAGCTCAGAACAGTGACCAGAGTGGGGCAGTCAAAGTTCACATGACTGAAAGTGTTAGAACCTTGCTGAACACTTCCTGAGAGAAGCCTTGACCAGCAGGCCCCCACTACTGAACTTCCACATTAAAGATTAGATTTGTGTGTGAAGTGATGTCAATTAGTTCTCAGAATGTTTATAGATTCTCCAATGGTACTGATCTGAAGTAAGACAATCTCAGAGTTTATTAAACAAAGAGCTCATATGGAAAGAACACACGTTTGTGTATGTGCATGCGTGCGTGTGTGTGTGTGTGTGTGTGTGTGTGTGTGTGTGTGTGAATGTGTGTGTACATACAGTGGAGACTGTGTTCTGGTTCTAAACTATAAGTTGAGCATGTGGTGAATGAATTGGTTAGCAAGTGGATTTTTTTTATAACTTCGCAGGAATTCAAATGCATTCAATTAGTGCTCAGAAAATTATTATTAAGGCATATGATCCCCGTGGGTATGAAAGCCTGTAAAGATGCTCAAGTTCTTGTATAAAAAAATAAAACCTGTGTGTATTCTCTATACACTTGAAAGCATTTCTAGAATTCTCAGAATACTCAATACAATGTAAATCATGTAAATAGTTATTATACTAGATTGTTTAGAGAATAGCGAAAAGCCTATACATGTTTAGCAGAGATGTAATTAAAATTCTTGACTTACAGTCAGTTGAACCCGTGACTACAGAACTGTAACAGAATGGCCAGATCACAATGAGGGGGGTCATCTTGTGCTGATGTTGACACTGTGAGGACCCAGGTCTCTGTGATTTTCCCACCCTTTCCTTCATGAAGCCTGGAAGGCTGCCCCAGCTCTGGGAAGAAGGAAGGAGGAAGTGCCAAGTCCTCCTATGAGAAGCTTTTGCAGAAGCCCCAGCTTGAAACTTCCGTCCAAATCTCACTGCCCAGTCATTCCCCCTGGACCATCTTTATCTGCAAGTGAGGGTGGGAAACTCAGTTCTTAATTTAGTGTCTTGGCACTTGCAGTTCATTTACACAGTATGAGAAACGGAACTAGTAACTTCTAGCCTCTGCCTCTCATGGAATCCTATTGACTGGAGCATGTACCTCTAAGCAANTCTGTATGTGTATGAATGTACTGTCTGCATGCAAGTCTGTGCACCCGTGTCGTGCAATGCCGCGGAGGTCAGAAGAGGGTGTCGGATTCCCCTGGAACTGGAGTTCTCCTGGAATTGGAGTTACAGACGGTTCTCAGCCGCCATGTGGGTGCTGGGGATCGAACCCGGGTCCTCTGCAAGAGCAGTCGATACTCTTAACCGCTAGGCTATCTCTCCCGCCCCTCACTTTTATTTTTTTTTTTTTTAATTTTTTTTATTATTATTTATTTATTTTTGTATGTGTATGAACGTACTGTCTGCATGCAGGTCTGTGCACCCATGTTGTGCAATGCCTCGGAGGTCAGAAGAGGGTCTCGGATTCTCCTGGAACTGGAGTTCTCCTGGAATTGGAGTTACAGACGATTCTTAGCTGCCATGTGGGTGCTGGGGATCGAACCCGTGTCCTCTGCAAGAGCAGTCGGTGCTCTTAACCGCTAGGCTATCTCTCCAGCCCTGATTTATTTCTTTCTACAAATGAAAATGTGTCAAATATTTCATACTTGAAAGGATTTTCCTTGGATGAATCTACCAGTTCTTTAAGTCAGAAAAAAAACCATTATAAGACAGGACCTCACTTGGGGGGATTTCCTCTATTTGGTTGGCCGGTGGCCATGTCTGTGAGGCATTTTCTTGATTGTTGAGTGATGTGGGAGAGCCCAGGCCACTGTGGGTGGTGCCGGCCTGGGCAGGTGGTCCTGGGTTGCATAAGAAAGCATGGTGAGCACAGGCCAGAGGAGCTGGCCAGTAGGCAGCGCTCCTCCGTGATCTTTGTTTCAGTTTCTTCCTCTAGGGTCCTGCCCTGAGTTCCTGCGTGCCCTCGGTGATTGGGACATACAATTCGAACACACCTTTTCCTCCCCAAGCTGCTTTTAGTCACAGTGTTTTATCACAGCAATAAGAAGCTAACTAGGGGGACTGGAGAGATGGCCTAGCGGTTAAGAGCGCTGACCGCTCTTTCAGAGGACCAGGGTTCGATCCCCAGCACCCACATGGCGACCGAGAACCGTCTGAGACTCCAATTCCAGAAGAACTCCAGTTTCAGGGGAATCCGAGACCCTTTTCTGACCTCCGCGGCATTGCACGACACGGGTGCACAGACCTGCATGCAGACAGTACATTCATACACATACAGAAATAAAAAAAATAAATAAAAAATAAATAAAAGAAGCTAACTAGGACACATAAGAAATGTAGAGTTCAATGGATACAACTACTTTTTCTCAACCAATTTGAAAATGGGAAAGGAAATATTTTCCTTTTATGGCTAAATATCATGCTGCCCACAGAAGCCTAATTACAGAATGGTGAAGCTGGGCCATTTGAATTAGCAAAGTGAATTATAATTAGTCTGAGGCAATGGTTATAGAATGTTAAGCAGAAAGTTTCAAAAGAGCATTGGGTCCTGAGCAGTGGAGCTTACCAAAGAATGGAGACTGAACTCCCCTGCACCCACCTCAGTCAACACTTCTCCCTCCCAGTGCTCTGTGTCAAGACTGCTGCTGACTTGGTGTGGTGGTTTGTGTGAAAAATGCTCCTGTCTTAAAAAAGAAGAAAAAATTACAGAGTGAAAACAAAATTAACTGTAATTATTGCATTATCTCTACAAAAGGATTTCAAAGACTGAAAGATGTCCAATACTTTGTTTATGGAGACAGGAGGTAAAGGATACTGTTAGGTGACAGAATTTTTTTTTTTCCTGTACCTCTTCCATGTGTACAAACATTTTTTTTTTTTTAGTTTTCTCTGACAATTTATTTGAAAAAAGATTTGCCCTTCCATGATACAGGGTTAGCTAAATAGTGCTACAAATTCTTGCACATTATCTGTGATTCATTTCCGAGAATGGGCTAAGAAACGAAGCACTGAGCTTTGCCAGCATTTTGTGAAAATTTTTCTTGCCAGGCGTGGTGGTGCACGCCTTTAATCCTAGCACTCAGGAGGCAGAGGCAAGCAGATCTCTGTGAGTTCAAGGCCAGCCTGGTCTATAAAGTGAGCTCCAGGCCAACTGGACTTAAAGGAAGACCCTGTCTCAAAAATACAAATTATTATTATTATTATTGTTGTTGTTGTTGTTGTTATTATATGTATATGAGTGTAATGCCTGCATGTAGGTAGGTGCACCCCTATCATGCAAAGCCCAGGGAGGTCAGAAGAGGGTGTCAGATCCCCTGGAACTGGAGTTAGGGACAGTTGTTAGCCACTATATGGGTCTTAGAAACTGAATCTGTGTCCTCTGCAAGCAGCTAGTGTTCTTAACTGCTGAGCCTCTACAACACTTACACAAGCCTGAAACCTGGTGGTGGGTTTCCTCTCCGGACAGAACTAGGGGCAATGAAAACACTAGGTGATTAGTTGTGTACCTTGTGTGTGTTGAGAAGGAAGGGAGAAGAAATTTTTGTTTATTGTGTTTTTGAGATGATGGCTGCAGTTGTGAAACTTGTCCACTACTGTCGTGTGCAGGGGTCACCATCTAGCCTGGTAGCGGCAGGAGTTTGACGCTGGACACACTTGTGACAATTAGTTCAAATCTCTCGTTATACACAAGCAAACAGATACCATGGTCTGTGCCAGTACTTGGCACCATTCCAAAACAATCAGTAGTAACAAGTGGACATGTCTCTCGAGTGGGAGAGCCTGGAGCTCATGTGATACTCCTGCCCCCACCCCTGCGGCTGCACCCACAGGATGGGTGAGGAACAGGTCAACAAAAGATGGCAGTGTCCAGGAAACAAATGATACCAAATTCATCTAGCGTTTGGACTTAGGATGATCTGAGAAGGCTTTACAGATACAAAGAAGCATTCGAATGAGCAGAGCAGAATCAGGATTCCAGTCAGCGAATAAAGGAGGACAGAGTTCTAAACTAGCACAATAAGTGACGGGAAACACAGAGCTCTTAGAAAGCAGCCTGTAAGTCAGGTTGGAAGAGGTTGGGTGGTGATGGGATATGCAGATTAGGCCATGTCGCATAATTGAATTTGGAATGTCCCCCAAAGGCCAACATGTTAAAGGCTTGAGCAGCAAGAGTGGCAGTGTTGGAGATAGAGCCTTCAAAGAGGTAGAGCCTAAGCCGAGCATGGTGGCACACACCTTTAATCTTAGCACTTGGGAGTCAGAGGCAGGCAGATCTCTGTGAGTTTAAGGCCAGCTTGTTCTGTTCTACAGAGTGAGCTCTAGGCCAGCTGGGACTAAAGGGAGGCCCTGTCAAAAAGTAGAGCCTGGTTTTCAAGCCATTGCTCTCATGCTCTCAATCAAGTATGGCCCGGTCCTTTCTTCTTTCTCTATCTCATTCATTAACCATGAAAATTTACATTGTTGGGACTCAGAGATTGTGGGAGGGATTCATCCTTTGATTTCCTGAAGCTTGATGTTTTATTTACGACGGTCTTACAATGCATACAATGTTTGGTCAAGGATGGTTAGCATACATGGTTAGTCTGATAAAATTGTATCATCTGCTGAGATGATAACCATCTTTGGTTGTGTAAGCACAGTCTGTTTGTACCAGGACAGAATCACCTAAGAACACTGTTCTCAGAATGTGACCTTGTGGCAGCCAAGAAGGCAGCCACGGGACCTGAAATGATTACATGGCTCTGAAAAAAGGAACCAGGGGCCCATGTGGTTTTTATGTCTTTGGTTTATTTCCTTTTCTACATCCATGCACCAGCACTAACAACACAGAGAGCTCTGCTTTTATACTTATATGCATTAGAGTCACAGGTGAATATTTATAGAACAGTGAATAATGAATAAAGTAGCCAGAACACAGTAATTCAGAGAAACATAAGCAGGATAGCATTATCAGTGTAGCATGCCTTCTTTGGAAAGCAAGTGTCTCCTGAGAAGCTAGGGCATTCCAGAGAGCTCCTCAGCAAGCATTCCTGCATAAGCTTTCCCTTGAGACAGGGCTGTCCAGGCACACATGCTCAAGGTTACAGCTTAATTTACCAAGCATATTTTTAAAGTCATAGGAACATTATTTCACAGTCCTTACATGATCTCATTGTCTGTATTCAAGAAATCCAGTGTTCAACAGATCTTTACTATGTGTACACAGCAGTAACAGAGTCCATTTCCAGAGAGCTTTCTGTAAGCCACGTCCATGCAGAATGCACTAAATTCCATGCACGTGGAAGTTGCCATAGATATTTAACAGATGAGATGACCCAAAGAATTAAATGTCCTGAGCAGTAACGTAGCCAAAGTGGTGAAGACTGAACACCGTCCTAGACAGCTGTCCGTGTTTCTTTGTGATTCTTTTCTCCATCCCTCTCACCTGTTACTTACTTACAGGAAAGAAAGAAATTAACTCATCAAAAGCAGTCTTTTTAAATCACCATATATACAGAAGGAAGCCAAGGTGTCACATTAAAAAAAATCCAAGTCTTCAGAGAAATTTGCTCTGATCAGAAAGGAACAATCACTGGATGGGAATCCAAATCACCCTGTAGGTGAGTGGCCTGCTGGCCAGGCCTGTCACCTGGTTCAGTCTCCCATTCTTTTTTTTATTTTTTATTTTATTTTATGTGTATGAATGTACTGTCTGCATGTAGGTTTGTGCACCCGTGTCATGCAATGCCATGGAGGTCAGAAGAGGGTGTTGGATTCCCCTGGAACTGGAGTTCTCCTAGAATTGGAGTTACAGATGGTTCTCAGCCGCCATGTGGGTGCTGGGGATTGAACCTAGGTCCTCTGCAAGAGCAGTCAGTGTTCTTAACCACTAGGCCATCTCTCCAGTCCCCAGTCTCCCATTCTGAGCCATATCCCACTGCACATGGCAGAGTTGAGCCTGGAGAAACGTCCAGTGATTTGTTGAGTTCAGCTAAGGGTGTGGTTAGGTCCAACCGCTAGGCCCCATAGTGTCCCTGGCCAGAGTCTACCTTAACCCTCAGCATATCTCCTAGGGCAGATCAGAGTCATCCAGGCTCATAACTACTATGGACTGAACCTCCTGAGGCGGAAATCCAAGACTGGAGCTCTCATGGCCAGCGCTCTGTCCTGGTTGCTAGGACAACCCCAGACTTCTCTCCCCAGACAGTAATAAGAAAGTGAAATTCTGTCCTTCTTGAGTTCTGAGAAAAAACTTTTCTGGATTTCTTTGGGGTTTGTTTGTTTTTCTTTTTCCTTTTCTCTTTGTTTCTTTCTTTCTTTCTTTCTTTCTTTCTTTCTTTCTTTCTTTCTTTCTTTCTTTCTTTCTTTCTTTCTTTTGTGTTTTGCTTTTTGTTTATTACTTTTTGAGACAGGGTTGCTTTATAGCCCTAGCTGACCTGGAACTCACTGCATAGACCAGGCTGGCCTGAAAGTCACAGAGATCTGCCTGCCTCTGTCTCACAAATGCTGGAATTAAAGGCGTGTGCCACCATGCTGGGCTATGATTTTTTTCTTTTTCTTTTGGAGACAGGGACTCCCTGTAGCCTCAGCTGGCCTGGAATGGAATTTGCAATGTAAACCAGGCTGGCCTTGAGTTTATAGAGATCTGCCTGCCTCTGCCTCCGGAGTGCTGGGATTAAAGGCGTGTGCTACCACGCCCAGCCCGGCTATGATTTCTTAAAATTAAAAACTGCATGAAAAACAAAACAAAACAATAACAACAAAAAAACAACTGCATGGAGGCTGGAGAGACGGCTCAGTGGTTAAGAGCACTGGCTGTTCTTGCAGAGGACCTGGGTTTTGTTCCCAGCACCCACGTGGCAGCTAGCAACCATCTGTAACTCCAGTTCCAGGGGGATCCAATACCCTCTTCTGGCCACTGCAGGCATTGCATGATATGGATGTCCCATACATGCAGATAAAATACTTATATACCTAAAATAATAAATAAAATGCATGGATTTATTATTCCATGGTTTCCTTCTTCCATAGCCACGCCCTGTTTTCCACTGTTTTACAGTAATTCTCATCTGTTCTTCCCTCTATATTCCCTCCTCCCTAATCAACTACTTGTGTCCTGAGACTAAAATGGAGATTTTAATTCTTATTTCTGTGGATTTCAAAAAGCTTTCTGCTTTCTCTCCAGGCAGGGATTGTCAACAGTCTTTCTTCCCATTAATAATTCTCTCAGTTCCTCTCAGAGCAAACACCATAGTCAAGGCGAAAAGACTATTTTGGGATTGTGAACTGAATGAGTACATGAATTATAGAGGCCATTGGCAGAATCAAGGGCAGCCTGCTTAAAACGGAAGACAGAAAATCATGTTTAACAAACTGAATCCCTTGGATATAATTCTTTCTACATCAGCTCACTTCACTCTTCTGTCTAGAAAGAAGAGAATAAGTGAGGTCCGTGCATAATTATTGATACACGCAGCAGACTCAGCTGCATAAACCCAAGAACCACTCAGCACATGCATTCTCTATGAATTTTCTCTGAGCCATAAACATAGAGGACAAAGGGGGCACCAGGGATCAGTTTCTTTCATGGTTTCATGGCTCTGTGGCTGGTATTGTCCTGATGGAGAAGAGATGTCAGCTCCAGTTCTCTGCAATCCATAACCCAGCATCCAGAGCTGGACCCTCAGGCACCAGATGTTTAAGGGGGAATAAGGTGACAGTTGAAAGCAGGTCTGTCAGGACACTGTAATAAATTATCCATCTGGAGGAACGCAGAGCAAGTCCCATAAAGAGGAAATCAGACTGCCTGAAGATTGGATTTGGGTCGAAGCCAGATGAGAGCCTTTTGCTCAAAAAGCTCAGAACTACTCCAAACATGGGGGAAAGTGGGTTTCAACCTGAAGTATAACCTGCGGCGTCCTGGCGCAGACCACCTCCTGCTGCCACTTCTGAGGCTTGCTCTGCCGCATGGGAAGATGTGCTGCTACCACGGATCACCGAGAGGAACCTACTACTTCATCCAGGGCCGATCTTAGATGGACTTACAGCCCCTGGCCTCCCTCAGATTCCTTCCTCAGGCCTCTGGCTTTGGGCTACAACATCCCTCAGGCTCTGGCCACACCCTGGGGGCTGGAGTAGGTCCCAGTACTGGGAGCAGCTAATGCACAGTCTTTACAGATTTCAGGGAACCTTTAAGACAGGCGAACCTTCCGCACAGGTATTGCATATCTTGAACTGCAGTCTGCAGGCAGGGACAGTAAAAGCTGAAAAGCAACCTCTCTACTTGCTGCCTCCCACCCCATGCCCCATGCCTCGTTGATGTAGCATGTGTTTGAAGATTGCACTGAGCAAGATGCTGTGCTTTTCTGAGGAGTATCTGATGTTTATTATGTCGGGGAATGCAAAATTAGTATGTACTGATGGTGGTTTGAATGAGAATGTCCCCCATAGGTTGCAAGTGTTCAGATATTTTGTCCCCAGTTGGCGGCACTGTTTTGGAAGTTCTTAGAAGGTGTGGCCATACTGGAGGAAGTATGTCACTGGGGGTGGGCTTAGAGGGTTCAAAAAGCCTTGCCAGTCCCCAGTCGCTCTCTCTGCTTCCTGTGTCTGCTTGAAGATGTGAACCTTTGCTTTCTGCTCCAGCTCCTGCCACCAGGATGGACTCTTAATTCCCTGGAATGGTCAACAGTAAGCTCAAATAAACTCTTCCTTTTATAAGCTCTCTTGGTGGTTCTAGCAGGCAACAGAAAAGTGATGAATACACACTTTAAGATGAAATTAGAGAGGACAAATAGTGTAAAATAATCTTAATTTTAGGTCTATAGGAGATAATATTCAAATGAGGCTGGGCCATTCCAACAGGTGCATATGAATTAGGGCAGTGGTATAACAGAGAGACCTTTCCTCAGAATGGGAGCACATGGAGCTTGTGCTAGATAGTATCGGTTGTCAACTTGACATGCCTGGGTAGAGGGAACTGAAATTGAGGAATTATTTTTTCCATTGGACTGGCCTGTGGCCATGTCTGTGTGGCATTTCCTTAGTTGTTGAGTGATGTAGGAAGGCCCAGCTCACTGTGGCCAGTGCCACCCCCGAGGAGATGATCCTGTGTTGTATAAGACAGCAGGCTGAACACAGATCAGAGGAGTAAGGCAATAAGCAGTGCATCTCCATGGTCTGTGCTCCAAGTTCCTGACCTGAGTTCCTACCTTGGCTTCTCTCAGTGATGAACTGTGACCTGGAAGATGTAGGATAAAATAAACTTTTCCCTCCCCAAATTGGTTTTGGTCAGTGTTTTGATCACAGCAAGAGAAAGAAACTAGGACAGAGCTTTGTGGCCTGCTAGGCACCGTCTGCGATAGGCGATGACCAGCAGCCTGAAGGAAACTCAGCTCTGTGCTGAGTCTGCAGAGAACACACCAAAGACCAGGATGAGGCACTGGGACAAAGTAGCTACCACCTGCAGGGAGACAGATGGCAAAGATGCCCTAGGGTGTAGGAAGCAGTTACCCCGACAGAGCCATCAAATACATTCATTGAAAGGTGGATCTAGAGGGGTCTGCACTGTAGCAGTTGGCCACTTTGGTAGCCAGAAAGAGAATGGTTGGTGCAAGTGAATTCACCCTTTAGGCCAGAATGGGAAAAACAGATTCCTGAGTGCCCTGAAAGAGGGCAGTGGACTGGGCAGCTACTTCAGTGCAGCCTGCAGCATAGGGTGATGGGCATCAGGGGAGGGACAGTTTCATTTTGGAGAAGTATTTGTTTCGTTAGGATTTGTCAGTATTCAATTTCCTGGCATGTGATTCATGCCCTGTGAAGGAGGGCAGTCCACACTGTCTACAGTGTCGTTCCAGATTAGTGTGAGCTGCTGAGCACAGAATCTCCAGATATGGAATCTTTGGTTACACAAGTTCAGTCCTGGGCAGAAGCCGGGGCTATGGGCCCCAAGCCTGCATCTCTGTGTATCTGGTTATGGTGCCCTGTGGCTCTGGGTTTGTTTGGATAGAAGCTTTTCTGTTGGAGAGTTCTGGATCAAGCTGCTCCTCATATGGATCCACTCCACTTCTGGTCTCTTATTAATGTCCTTTCCTCCACACAAGGCTCCCTAGAGGAACTTCGGGGTGAGATGCTCCTGTGATGAAGGACCCAAAGCAAACTTCCCTTAACCTGCTTGTAGGTGACCCAGCTCCAGAATCTCAGGTCCATCGGACACATGCCTGAGAGAAGGCTCAGGAATGTTTATTTGTGTGTGTGTGTGTGTGTGTGTGTGTATGTATGTATGTATGTATGGTGTACAGATGTACACGTGAGTGCATGCGAGTGCATGTGCCCATGTGCACATCTCCTGAGGACATTAGATGTTCTGTTCCACCCCTGTGCTTTATCCCCTGAGACAAGCTGTCTCATTGAACTTGGAACTTCAGGTCCCTCCCCACCAATGGCTCTGCTAGGCTGAATGATGAGGCTCCAAAGATCCTCCTGTCTTTGTACCCCACTGTGCTGGGCTTCTGGGGACACACAGAGCCATACCCTGCTTTCACATGGTACTGGGGTTTGGACTCAGATCCTCATGCTTCTGTAACAAGCACTCTTACCAGTGGAGCCATCTCCCCAGCCCAGGAATCTGTTTTGGAAAGCATACCAGCTGATTCTAACACCAGTCCTGGCACATACTTCAGAGGGTAACAGATATAGGGAAACTACCTTCCTGCTTTTGTGTAAGCTGGCAGGTCAGAGCTGGGATGATGAAGTATTTGTGTGAGCCCTAAGATCCTAACTGACAAAAAAGTAGAATAGCAGGCTTTTGCTCCATAACTGAATATCCCTTTTTATTTCTAAGAATCTCCTCAGTGGATGCTGTCTACATAAGCTAATTTCAAAGAAAATAAATTTCAGGGGTCAACATGAACCTTGTCCCCCAAGCCCTGGGACAACATCTGCTTGGGTAAGGGTTTATCAAGAACATGGGTCCTGAGAGACTAAATCTAGAAATCCCAGGAGATTGTGTATTGGGCAGCTCTTTCCAGCCCGTGACTCCAGCTCCAAAGAGTGCTGCCTGCCCCCATGCAGTCCAGCCCTTTCCCAACATTCCAGGCTATGCTTTGGGGACACACATCACAGCCCACATCCACAACAGTTCCCCAGAAAATTGTTTGCAATTTCAATTTTGTTTTCTTGTCAAGTCCTGGTGGATATTATCCAGCTTTGCCCTTAGGTAAGAACAAACCATTCTTTCCAGTGTTGGGAGCTCAAAGAAATTTATTACAAAGAAAGTAATGTAAATTACTTGTAGTTCAAAAACACAGCCATTCTTCAGAGCAGACCCTAGAAGGAATCATATCTCCACTATAGATTTCGACTCTGCTTGTTATTCCGTTGGTGGCAACTCACAAGAAAGAACAGAGTCTCCGGGTGCTGGGTGCTGTTGCTCTAGAATAGTCTGCTTGCTTGACAATTACTTGGTAAACTGCTATTTCTGGGACTCGAGCCAGCCATGTCCCCACAGAAACATTCTGTCCAAGTAAAAGCAACGGCAATAAGCATGACATTAGATTGATAACAGTAACTAGCGATGGAAAGTCTCATAACAGAACATTATATCCCTCTACTCCAAAGAGAAGGCTGCTCACTTTCAGGGGTATATATTTTAGATTAAGATGGATTTTCTAGAATGAGCCTAATGAAGTCCTCCACTAAGAGACTTCTGTGGGTTGGGAATATGGCACACTTGGTAAAGTACTTGCTTAGTATGCACGAAGCCCATTCAATCTCTGGTACTGATGAACCAGGCATGTACACCCGTAATCAGTCTCAGCACTCAGAAGGTGGAAGCTGGAAGATCAGAAGCTTTAGAATGTATCAGCTACATAGAGTTTGGGGCCAGCCTGAGCTACATGAGATTCCGCCTCAGAAAATAAACAGAAAACAAACAACAACCCCAAACAAACAAAACCCCAAAGACATTTGTATCCAATTACTTTTTAGCAAACAGAGAACACTTGGAACTACCATACTGGATGCACTTTAACTCATGGATTATTTAGAATTTTATCTTTTAAGTTCCAAATATTAGGAATTTCCCTAGAATGCACATTGTTACTGATTCCTAATTTAATCTCATGTCAGAGAACAAATTTTATACAATTTCAATCTTCTTAAAACAGCTCAAACTTGTCTTAGGCTGATAAACTGTATGAGTTTAAAAAGAGTGTTCATTTGCAGTTGTTCATCTGATATATTCCAAAATGTTATGAGATGACCAGAAGAGGATCGGCCAGGGTGCTTGGAAGAAGCGGAGCCCAGGTGAGCTCCCGGAAAGGATACTGTCCGGCCTGCTGAGCCACCTGTAGGTCGTGGGTCAGGTTTCCAGACTCCGAGCTGTCATCCATGCTGGTCTGGACTTTGGTGCTACTGCTCCTTGAGTCATCTCTGTACCTGTAGATACAGAACCCATAATCTGTAAGTCACCCCAATAAAACTCATTTGGTTCACCAAGCTGGACTTACAGGGTTCAAATGTTTTATGTCATGAGTGAACTCTTTTGATCCAATTATTCATTCTATCAATTGCTCAGGTAATTTTGGAATTGTCTTCTTCTCCCTTTAATTTTGCCCATTTTACTTTGTGTATTTTAAGATGTCTTTTTAGTTGCTATTATGGCTATTGTATTAGTCAGGGTTCTATGGAGGAACAGAGTTGACAGAATGAAAATATATGAAAGGGGATTTGTTAGATTGGGTTACATGATACGTTCTGGATAGTCCAACAATGGCCATCTGACACAGAAAATCTGCTCAGCCCAGGAGGTTGGATAGCTCAGCAATTCCAGTCAGTCTGGTGCTCCGAGAGGGTTGCTGGTCTTCCATCTAGTTCTAATATTAAGAAACTGGTTCTAATATTAAGAAGGGAATGCAGCAACAGGGTAGGTGAACTTGGCAGCAAGAATGAAGGCAAGCAGGCAAAACGCAAATGTCCTTTCTCCCATCTCCCTTCTACCTGGTTGCCTCTGGCAGTGCCTCCCACATTTAGGGTGAATCTTCCCACTTCAAGTAATCTGATCAAGAAAAATCTCTCACAGGGACTGGAGAGATGGCTTGACAGTTAAGAGCACTGGCTGCTCTTGCAGAAGACCAGAATTCTGTTTCCAGCACCAACATAGTGGCTAACAACTGTGAGTAATTCCAGTTCCAGGGGATCCAATGCCTCTTCTGGCCTCCATAGGCATTGCAGGATGCAAGGGCAGTTACATACATGCAGAAAAAAAAAATGCTCATACACATAAAATTAAAGAAAATAAATAATAAAATAAAATCCCTCATAGGTGTGCCCAGAGCCTTGCCTTTTAACTGATTCTAGATCCAGTCAAATTGACAACCAAAACTACCCAACATAGTCGTGAAAGGTCCTCCCACAAAAGGCTCATATAGTTTGCCAGGTGTGGTGGTGCACACCTTTAATCATAGCACTTGGGAGGCAGAGGCAGGTGGATCTTTGTGAGTTCAAGACCAGCCTGGTCTACATAGCAAGTTCCAGGAAAGCCAGAGCTACAAGGGAGACCCTGTCTCAAAAAGACCAAAAAGCAAAAAAAAAAAGCTCATGTAGTAAAGGGCTGGTCCTCAGCTGGGATGCTATTTGGAGAAGTTCTGGAAACTTGAGGAGTGGACTTAGTTAGAGGAAGTAGGTCACTAGAGGGGTGTGTTGTTAGGGGTTGTACCTGTCCTTCACCCCTCCTCCTGGCCACCATGAGGTGAGGAGCTCCCTCACACCCTTTGCTGCCATGAAGTTCCCATGGTTCAAACACAGAGGGCCAGGCAACCATGCACAGGAGTCTCTGAAGTCATGGGTCAAATTGAATCTTTCTTTTTTAAAGAGCTTTCCTCAGGTACTTGGCATCAGCAGAGAAGTGCAGCTAGTACAGCTGTGTGCACATGTATTACTGATGTGTCTTCCTGATGAGCCTTTCTTTTGTTACTGTGAGTTGCTCATCTTTATCCTAGTAATAGTTTTTATTTTAGTAATAGTCTTCATATTAAACATATTTTATAATAAAATAGCCTCCTTATTACTACATGCATGGTATTTTAGTTCTAACTTGTTTGTATCTTCATATTTAAAGTGTGTTCCTGGGCATGGTGGTACACACCTACAATCCCAGCACTTAATTGCAGAGGCAGGAAGAAAAAAAGTTCAGGGATAGCCTAGACTACATAGCTAGACCTTGTCTTCTTCTCTAAGTTCCACTTATTGGTAGTATATAGTACAGTCTTGCTTTTCAGTCTACTTTGTAAAGCTATTTTAAAAATTAGGGTGTTGGGGCTGGAGAGATGCTCAGTGGTTAAGAGCACCGACTTGCAGAGGACCCGGGTTCGATCTCCAGCACCCACATGGTGGCTAAGAACCATCTGTAACTCCAATTCCAGGAGAACTCCAGTTCCAGGGGAATCTAAGACCCTCTTCTGACCTCCGTGGCATTGCATGACACGGGTGTACAAACCTACATGCAGACAGTACATTCATACACATTAAAAAAAAAAAAAAAAAGAGTGTATTGCCTGCATTTACGTAGGTGCATCCACGTCATGCAATGACCAGAAGAGGGATTCAAATTCCCCTGGAACTGGAGTTACCAACAGTTGTTAGCTGCCATGTAGGTGCTGGGAATCGAACCTGGGTCCTCTCTAAGAGTAATCAATGCTCTTAACTGCTGAGCTATCTCTCCAGCCACCTTTTTTTTTTTTTTGAGACAGGGTCTTCCTGTAGCCCTCACTGACTTAAAAGTTGCTATGTAGACTAATCTGGCCTTGATTTCACAGAGATCTGCCTGCCTCTGCCTCCCAAGTTCTGGGACTAAAAATGTATGTCACCACGCTTGGCCCTAGTCAGTGCTCTTAACCACTGAGGCATCTCTCCAGCCCCTTGAATGTTTTTTGATACTCAAATCATTTTAAGACTTTTATGTCGCAAACAATAGATATATTTTCCATAGTTTTAAAAAAAACTATTTTAAAATTTGTTTTTTAAATTGGTATACAAAGTAATGGATTTCATTATGGCATTTATGAATTTGTTACTGTTGGAACTACATCATGAAAGACAGTTGAACCATCAGTCAATAAAGAGAGAACTGTACTCATCCCATCCTTGTGTGCCCACGCCTAGCACTCCTTGTCTCAGTGGGTAGATTTGGGGAATGGCTTCTGTCTTGTTTCCTTTGCTAACATTCTTTGGTCCATTTCCCTAAAGGCTGGTTGCATGTGTTGATTATAACTGCTCATAACTTGGCCCCCTGACTTCACTTTCAATTGTTTGGGCCTCTTGAGTAGGCTGAAGTCCTTCATACTTGGGTGAGATTATGCTGACCTGCCTCCTTCAACCTGTGAGTCCCCAGCTCTAGAGGCAAAGGGCAGATGGAAAATCTACATTCGTGGCAGGTGCAAACTGCATTCTCCAATAAAACTGTAGCAGCAATTAAGTGAATATTGTACATTAATTTCCTTTGGGACCTGCATCTAGTTCTCAATTAGCGTGAAAGCGGGAAGCAAAAAGAACAAGAGATTAGGAAGAACCCATAGCAGCTGGCACAACCCTCTGAGCAGGTCTTATAGGCTGTTAGAAGGAACGGGGCAGGGAGGACTACCACAGTTGACAAAAGGATAGCGTGACATTCCCATGCCCCAGCTCCCCACTGCATTCCAGATAGTGTAGCTGTGCCCCAGGGCAAACCCAGAAGGAAAGTGTTGCCCTTGGTGTGGAGGAGACAGGCTCTAAGTGATTGATTACCTTGGCAAGTCTCAGATGGGTTCTTGGACTCAGAAATTGGAACTCAAAGTATCAAGCTGTGTCTACCATGTCCCTTTGATCCCATCCCTCTGAGCCAACTTCAGTTGCTCAAAGTATCAAATATTGTGAAACAAATAACAAGTGCACAGCAAACAGGAAAATATTTGTAGACAGATCCCTTCCCTTCCCATCTTTCTGACAGTGTTTGACCATGTAGCCCAGGCTTGATCCTCTTGTCTCAGCTTCCCAAATGCTGGGATGATAATTGTGCACCACCAGGCCAAAACAATTTATTTTCTCAAGAGAAAGGAAAATGGTGAGAACTGATATTTAAAGCTTTCTTTGCCTGTAATCATTACAGACTAAATGGGAAGAACTAGATGGAGTCCTTTTCTCAGGTCCTATCAGAAGTATAAACATGCTTACTTTAAACCTTCATTGAATCCCAGACAGTCATTCAATCCCAGTCTGCAAGGAGATCACACAACTATTGCATACCTGGAAATGAGAAGTTTATTAAATGACAGACTCGTCCTGCTTTCTTTATGGAGAGGGAATAGCTTGACATTTCACTTCAGCTATCCATATTCACGCTCTGGCTTTGTTCTGTGTAGTAGGACACTCAGGAAATCTTAAAATAATAAGGGTTAAATGAATGAAATTCCCAGAATCATATTTCACGGAACAAATATCTGCAAGGGAAAGAAGGGTCAGTTCTAGGATCCTTTGGCACGAGTTTTGAGATTGGCAGTCTGAGCACAGACAACTGGCTCCTTGTGATTCTGGCAGAATAAAGGAGGATATTGCTTTTTGTTTATAAAGGGTGGTATTTCATTTCATTTTGTGTTACCTCCTTAGACTTGTGACTCCAGCAGGCATGTCCTAGACATCCATGTAGGAAAGCAGACTGATGATAGGACAGAGGTGGGAAGGACTCCTGCTAAGAAGAGTCCAGTCGTGAACATCCATTGAAGCAAACTGGTTCATTTCTTGTGCTCCCAGGGAACTCGTACCTGATCTTTCAAGCATTAGTTCTCTATGGTGAGTGCTATAGTTTTAAGGTGTCTTCCAAAGTCCATGTGTTGGGAATGTAATTCTCAAGACAGCAATGTTGAGCGGTGTGAGCATTAAGGAGATTGGAAGATGATGAAATCATGAAGCCCTTATGAATGGATTATGGATTAATGCTATTACTTCAAGGGCAGGTTAGTTATCCTGGGATGAGTTTCTCATGAAAGGTGAATTTGGCCCCCTTTCCCTCATGCATACTGCTTACTCACATGATACTTTCCACCATGTTTAGATGCAGCAAGAAGGCCTTTTCCAGATGTTTGATCCTACCCTAGTCTCGATCTTATGCTTCCCATCATTCACAACTGTAAACCAAGTAAACTTCTACCATTTATAAATTACCCAGTATGTGGTTTTCTGTTATAGCAACATAAAATGAAATAAGATATGAGTCATGTGTAGATTTTTACTCCAATTCAACTGTTAAAGAATTAGAATGTGGTTCTGATTTCATGACTGTTTATAATGGTTACCTTGATAGAAGTCCTCTCTCTATTAGTGAAATTAGAAAAAAACAAAACTGCAGAAAGTCTCATACAGAGTTCAGGGATGGGTGGTTCCTAGAGTTAAGTCTGTGGTTTCACAGCTGCTCATTTGCACTTATTGTTGAGCTCAATAAGGTCATCTGGTCTATGAATATCTTAGCAGGGGAGAGCTGTCAGCTTCATGACCAAGCACTCAGCTCCTTGTGTACCCTTTTTCTTTTTCTGAAAGGATACAATCACCCAGCCATGCATTTAAAATACAGAGGGCAATAATCTGGGTGTTCATCTGATTCAACCTAAAGGAACTCAAGGTTCCTCATCAGGGCGGGGCAAAAGGCCGTCTACCCTTCTCTAACACTTTGCATTTCGTCATTCTCTCATTTGAGTAACTCGTCTTCCCCACCAGCTATGTGACCAGCACTCTGCCATCCACTGACACAGAAGTGACCAAGACATTATTGTGAGAGCATTGGAGGATGGATAAATGAATCTGTAAGTGGCCTGCAGTGTGCCAAGTGCTGTGATCTCACAGCTTCTGGGAGACTCAAGTTGAATCTTCGGTGGAATTCTTTGAATGGAGACAAACTGTCAATCCTGTCTCACTATGGTCTCAGGATTCTCGAAGTGCTAGACACTTAGTTGACACTCTGTCTTGGCCAGCTTGCATCACTGCGACAAAGTATCTGAGAATGCAGCATTGAAAGGAAGTTTATTTTGGATCAATTTCAGAGTGTTAGTTATGTCTGTTGGCCAGCACAGTACCTCATGGTGGGAGCATACGCAGAGGAGGAATCAAAACGAGAGAGAGGAGGAAGGATCCAGGGTCCTAATATATGCTTTTAGGGAACACTCCCAAATGAGCTAATTTCTTTCTATTAAGACCCACATCCTATAGTCTCCTCTCAGAGCGACAACCCAGCTGTTAGCACACAGGTCTCTGGGGGACTGTCTCTGATTCTTCCAACTCCCCAGTGCTTCTGTGAGTGCCTGAGACAGGACAGTGATTCCTGCTCCATGCCTCCATCTCTAGCTGAACCAAGCTTTCCTTTTCATTTTGTCCACTTAGATCCCTGCACTGCTCTTTTATTAAAATGATCTGTTTTGTATCATTCCTAAACTGTAAGCCACTGAGGGCTTTGAACCCATAGTGTCTCACTCTGTGTTGGTATACCCCAAATATATAACAGATATTTGTAGAAATGATCCTTGCAATCATATATTTAGTTAACATTATTTTATTTCTTTTTTTCTTTTTTTAAATTTTATTTATTTATTTTTGTATGTGTATGATTGTACTATCTGCATATAGGTTTGCGCACCCGTGTCATGCAATGCTGCGGAGGTCAGAAGAGGGCATCGGATTCCCCTGGAAATGGAGTTAAAGACGGTTCCTAGCCACCATGTGGGTACTGGGGATCGAACCCGGGTCCTCTGCAAGAGCAGTCAGCGCTCTTAACCACTAGGTCATCTCTCCAGCCCTAGTTAACATTATTTTAAACCATTACATAATTTTTATACTAATAATGTATTAGTATAACATATAATCACACATACTGTGATCATTATTATTGTTTCAGAGGTCTAACTCCTGAGAACCTTTACATGTCATCACGTCTTGGCTTCCTGAGTAGACGTTCATTCTTCTGGTGATTATTTCTTCTCTCTTGATGGGCAAGAGCAAAGCAAATTCACTTTAACCAGTGGAAAATACCCTGGCTTCTTCCAGTAGCTACAGCAACCATGGAGGTGCTGATGGAGTGACTGGCGCCATCCCAACAAGCTAAACACACTGACACTGCCTGGAAGGGACTGGAGGACCCCTTTCTGCCCTTGGGAGTCTGCTGGTCCTCCTAGAGTCCCTGGATCTGAGGGGCAGACTTCACGAAGACTATTATTACTAAGAGGAGAGGGGAGCTGGTACTCCCCTGCACCCCGAGCAAGGGCCACAGACAGTCTTTTGTTTCCCTTTGCTGAGATGAGAAATCCAACATCTGCCATTTGTATAACGTGTGTGTTTTTGCAGCTTAGAATTTTCTGTTTCTACAAATAAATGCTTGTTATAATAAAACTGAAATGCCAGAAAAAGAGAAACAACCTACTTTAAGGTCACCGGTGCCTCTTAGCAAGGGTGTTTAAAAATAACCCCCAATCTGCCGTTCTCTCACAGCTCTTGGTGTACCAGCTCCATAGCAGACTTAGTGCCACTCAGGATGTCCACATGGGAATGCTGGACACACTGTGTGTGTGCGTCTGTGTGTGTGCGTGTGCACTGTGTGTTACTGCAGATGTAGGGGGAGATAATTTTTTTTTAATTTTTATTTATTTTTGTATGTGCATGAAAGTACTGTCTGCATGTAGGTTTGTGCACCCGTGTCGTGCAATGCTGTGGAGGTCAGAAGAGGGTCTCGGATTCCCCTGGAACTAGAGTTCTCCTGGAATTGGAGTTTACAGACGGTTCTTAGCCGCCATGTGGGTGCTGGGGATCGAACCCGGGTCCTACTGCAAGAGCAGTCGGTGCTCTTAACCGCTAGGCTATCTCTCCAGCCCCAGGGGGGAGACGATTTTTACAACAGTGCTCGCATCTGACTTGAGGATCCCTCAGTGATCTTCCGAGAGGGCACAAGGTTGACCCTTTACTAGTTCCATTTTACCATCAGTTTCCAGTTCAGGTGAACTAGCTAAGGCCGTCCAGAAGTGCACCGTACAGTTCTTGGGGATAAGCCTGGTGTGGCCCTGGGCAGACACTGAGGAGAGGCACAGCGAGAACCATCACTTCAGGAAGCTGCTCCAGCAGCCCTGCCCGGCAAGACCTTAGCTGTTTTTTTTCAGGTAAATCTCAGCGATGAAGGTTTCCAGTCATTTATGAATTGTGCTCCACAGATCAGGTCTTCAATTTCTCATTTACTCCTGCTTCAGATACAGCCTTTCCTAGGGATGGGAAGATGTCAGCAGGGACTGAATCTGAAACAGAGGAGCTGAGTTCTGCTGGAGGTGTGTCATAAGCCAACAAGCCAAGGTTCTGGCTCTAGAGAATGTGTCCTTGAGATAAATGTCCCGCATGCCTGTGTGCTGTGCCCTCTCTGCTCTGAACAGCTCAGTGAAGCTTGTCAACAGGAAGAAGAATTAATTCATCTCTGGCACCAGGGAAATAGGGGTACAGCCTTCCAGAGCAAGGGCATCCAACTCTGAGGGGTCAGCTCGTGGCCTGTGATGAAACCTCCACTAAGTCCTTTCCTTTCCCCAATTACAAGCAGAACGTGGGTTCTATTCCACCTAGGATTACATTAAGCTTCCATATTTGTAGGCAAGAGAACTACCTAGAGTGGGGGTGGGTGGGCCAAAGGTGTCTGCCAGACTTTCACGTTGTTCGTTATTGCCCAGTTTTGCCATATCCAGATTATGGATTCAATTAAATCTTTAAAACATCAAGAATCTAATGATTACTTCCATTCCTTGAGAACAACTTTTGTGCCAGGGTCCATGCTACTCACCATGCCACTTGCTCTCAGCCGGCAAGGCAAGCATTGCTACCCTCATGTTGGAGATGAAAAAAAAAAGAAGTTTGGAATCTTTCCTCAAGTGTAGGTTTTAACATAGGCCCTCACCTCAGAGTATAACCTCTTATCTCTGAGGAAGGACCAAGACAATGGAGAAAACGCAGACCAAGTCACAGCTGTCCTCGGGGCCCTCCCACTGTCTCATGTGAGATTTTTCTTTGATCCTGGATGTGACCCCACTTCCCTGCCCTCCTTTAATATATGAGTCCACTTTCATGGACTCTTTCCCACTTCAAGACACCTGTGTCCACACCCCCGCACACCCCCCTTCCATTTTCCTCCTTTATCACATGGATTCATGCCAAAATACCTTCTTTTTCCCACTTCCACTTTTAAATGTCCTCACAAGGCTGGAATACCTAAATTCATGAAAGCACTCAGTGGCTACTGTTCTCTATGCTCTCTGAGTATGAACAGAGATCAAATCCCAACCAGTTTCATGTTGGGGGCCAAGACACTAAAGCATACACTTGCTTAGAGGCAACCAAGCCATACCTAGCAAGTTTGAATATTTCACATTCCTAACTTCAGTTCTATCAAAAACCAGTTGCAGGGATAGGAGGAGAGGTCAGCATCCTGTGAACTGAGTTGTGGAAGAGTAGACAGCCATTTAGAAAAGACTTTTCCTGGGTCAAAAGAGAACGGGTCAGCAACGTTCTCCCTGAGGGCACTGCTCCTGTGGAGCTTGATTGTGAATGCAGATCCCATTATTCTGTGTCTAGAATCTACACTCTGCCTGGACCTAATGGTCATTAGAAAGATGTCAGTTTGGTATGTGGATGCAAGTCCGTCCTCAGGGAGTCTTGCCCAGCTGCCTCCTTGGTCCCATACTGAGCTCAGAGGAGGGCAAGCCCAGACTAACCTGCCAAACAAAGCGCCCGACTCAGTTGTATCTGATGATGCCAGCCAATTGCTAAGTACTCATGTGAACGAGTTAGTTCATCCCAGAGCAATGGGCTGTTCCTTGCCAGTTTCCAGCTGAGCAAAAACACAGGGGAAGCCCACTGAGATCATTGGAGCCTGGTCAGAGGAACAGAACCACCCAGAAGACTCGCGGATTCATGAACAAGAATTTACATTTTTTTTTTTTTTTTGTATTTTTGAGACAGGGTCTCCTGGTAGCCCAGCTGTCCTGGAACTCACTCTGTAGACCAGGCTGGCCTTGAACTCACAGAGATCTGCCTGCCTCTCCCTCCCAAGTGCTAGGATTAAAGGCATGCACCACCACGCCCAGCAAGAATTTACATTTTTTAATATATATTTTTAATTTTTGGAGCTGAAGAGATGTCTCAGTGGTTAAGTACACACACCGGCTTCTCTTCCAGATGAACCAGGTTCAGTTCACAGCACCCACCTAGTAGATAAATAACAACCAGTTGTAATTCCAGTTCCAGGGGATCCAATGCTCTCTTCTGATCACTTTGGGCACTAAAGGAACTTAAATACATGCAGGCAAAACATTCATTCTCATAAAATTAAAAAATAAAATAATAAAAAATTAATATTTTATTAAATATTTTCCATATTTTTAATTAATTAGTTTTAAAAATAGTTCACTTATTATTTTATGTCTGAGTATATTGCTTGCATGTATATAAGCACACTCATGTTATACAATGCCTGTGGAGGTCAGAAGAGGGTGTCAGATCCCCTGAAACTAGAGTTACAAACTCATGTTAGCCCCCATGTGGGTGCTGGAAATTGAACCCAGGTCCTCTGCAAGAGCAGCCAGTGTTCTTACCTACATCTCTCCAGCCCCTTATTTTCATATTTTAAAAGCCATTGTGTTTTGAGGTACAGCAATATCTTACTGGAATAGTCATACACACCACAGACCCCCCCCATAAACAGTGTACCTGATTCCTCTACTAGCAGCTCCGTGTCAGTCAGCTCCCCTTCACTATTCCTGAAAACACAAGATAACCAACTTAACAAAGAGAAAAGGCGGACCGTGGCTTACAGTGGTGAAGATTTCAGCTCGTGGCTGATTGGCCGTGTTGGTCTGGGCTTGCGCTGAGGTCATCATGGCTCCTGCGCACACTCTCACCCCACAGTGGAAAAGGAAATGAGAGAGGAAGCAAGGGTTCCACAAACCCCTCCAGGGCATGCATGCAGGAGTCAACCACCTACTGGGCTCCACTTCCTAAAAATAGTGCCACACTGGGGACCAAGCCTTTAACACAGGGGCCTTTGAGGCCTTTAACACTCCTTTAATCCTAGCACTTGGGAGGCAGAGGCAGGTGGAACTTTGTGAGTTCAAGGCCAGCCTGGTCTACAGAGTGAGTTCCAGGACAGCTGGGCTACAGGGAGACCCTGTCTTGAAAAAACAACAACAAAAAATAATAATAAAAACAAGAGCATAATTTCAACTCCCCCAAATTAAAGCAGGCATAAACTAAATGTAGAGCTTATCTTTCATTAAGGGATATAATATTTGAGGGTTTATCAATTTTATTTTATCTTAAATTTTATTTCATTTATTTTATTTTAAATTTATTTTATTATGAGTTTTTTGCCTGTATGTAAGTGTACCCATGCATGCAATACCCACAGAGACCAGAAAATGATGTGGGATCCCCGGGACCTGGAGTTAAGGATGGTTGTTAGCCACCATGTGGGCGTTGACAACCAAACCCAGGTCCTCTGCAAGAGCAGCCAGTGCTCTTAACCACTGAGTCATCCCTCCAGCCCTTTATTTTCATATTTTTAAATGAGTCCCTTGAGTGTTTTGATAACCAGTGTTATACTAAACGTAATTTATGTTTATTTTGCCTGCATAGTATTCATTAAAAACAAAACAATAAAACTGAGACTCAGCTTGCTATAGCTGGTATAATACAAATACTCACTAAAAAATTGCTTTTAAACTTTCACAGTAATATTTGAAAATGTCAGGGTTAAACTTTTAAGTAAGTAACTTTGTAATATTTGAAAATGTCAGGGTTAAACTTTTAAGTAAGTAACTTTGAGATCTTGGTTGCGTTCTAAGGGAAGACCTTGCCCTCAGGCATCTCAACTCTTTGGCAAATGGAGCTCAGGGGGCCACTGAGTCATTGCTGCCACTGGCTCTGAGCCTAGGAAGCTGCATCTCCCTGCGCCCCATGGAAGACGTTGTACTTCACTGCCCCGCTCTACTGCCGCTTTATTTCCAGACTTGCCGCTGGCTCTGTGAAGGCACGTGCTGAATTATTCTCCTTTCCAATTTTAAGACATTGTTCAAAATTCAATGATCCATCACAAAAGATTCAGGGTTGTTCAGGGAACAGTTTCAGCCAAAGCAATTTCATCAGGCTACAGGCTGTTAAGGAGTTTCCAAAGGAAAATCATTACTGAAAAAACACAATCCACTGATCAGAATGGCTTTCTTTACCCTAAACATTCTGCTCCATTTCCTTAGAATGATTTAACTAATAACACACTGCAGATTCAAAGTTCTCTAGATACTTATTCTTGATTCATTATACTCTGTCCCTCCCCTGAGATAATTACTATCTAGAATTCCTACTGCAAACATAAAGATGTTGTTAGTGATTCAGTCAAAAGCTCAGGCAAAATCCTTAAACACTGTGGCTGTATCTAAAACACCATGATGGGCCGGGCGTGGTGGCGCACGCCTTTAATCCTAGCACTTGAGAGGCAGAGGCAGGCAGATCTTTGTGAGTTCAAGGCCAACCTGGTCTACAGAGTGAGTTCCAGGACAGCTGGGGCTACAGGGAGACCCTGTCTCGAAAAGACAAAAAAAATTAATTAATTAATTAATTAATTAACTAAAATAAAACACCATGATGTATGCCTATAATCCCAGCACTCAGAGGCGGAGGAAGGAGGCTGAGGCAGGCAGGAGGATTGCTACAAGTTCAAGGCTAGCCAGGGCTGCAGAGTAAGGTCCTTTCTCAAAACAAACAAACAAACAAACAAACAAACAAACAAGTTAAATCAATCAGTATAACTTTTTTTTTTTTTTTTTTGGTCTTTTTGAGACAGGGTCTCCCTGTAGCTTTGGCTGTCCTGGAACTCACTCTGTAGACCAGGCTGGCCTTGAACTCACAAAAATCTGCCTGCCTCTGCCTCCCAAGTGCTAGGATTATAACATTTTAAGAGTGCCAGACTGGTTTCTAAATACTTATCATATTGAATTATAAATTAAATAGCATATTTGTTGAAAATTCGCTCTGCACTAGACACTGTGTAAAGCACTTTTTATCTTTCCATTGAATATTCATGATGACCCCTTGAAATATATATTTTATCACTGGTCTATGGACAACAAAACCAACCATAAGCTGCTCAAGAATGAAACCAAAAGAATTCACACTGACCCAAATCCCTCTGGCTAAACACTCCGACTCAATTAGCTCTTTATATTTTTCTAGATTTTAAAGTCCAGTGCTAGACCAATCAGTATACTGTTTTAAAATATGTTGTTTTCATTAAAAAAAAAATATTTCTGCCAGGCGTGGTGGCACATGCCTTTGATCCTAGCACTTGGGAGGCAGAGGAAGGCAGATCTTTGTGAGTTCAAGGCCAGCCTGGTCTACAGAGTAAGCTCCAGGCCAGCTGGGGCTACATGGAGACCCTGTCTTGAAAAGACCAAAAACAATTTCTTCATTATTTTTATTTTATGTGTATGAGTGTATAGCCTGCATGCATCTAAGTGCGCCTATGTTGTACAATGTGTTCAGAGGTCATAAGAAGGCATCAGATCCCCCTGGAACTGGAGTTAAGGACGGTTGTTAGCTGCCACGTGGGTGATAGGAAACCAAATCCGGGTCCTCTGCAAGAGCAGTCAGAGGTCCCAACCACTGGGCCACCTCTCTAGCCCCTCATTTTGTTTTAGAGTAATAATCCTTGACTTTTGAAAATCTTGTCCTCTACCTCTTCTTTCTTATGAGTTTAGAACAAGTGTCTCTGAGACCTGAGCCAAAGGCTACAGCTAAAGCCAGTTGAACGCCTACTCATTTAAAAAAGTTCTGCTCAAGTCTCACCCATTTCTAGGAACACTCTTGACCCTGTCTACCTCTCCCAGCCAGGCTTGGAGTAACACATCCCTTCCCTTGTTCTTACCCTGCTTTCTTGGGCTGACTTCTGTCAGAGTCTTCTTAATGTTTCTCCATGGCACTGAAATCCCCTCTAGTCATCGCCTTGCCCAGGGCTTGCTTTGACACCCTCATGATCATAAGTAGGTTCACTGTGCACTGGTTACTAGTGTGTCCAAGACTGGTGGACAGAACCCCCACAACACAGCAAGTTACACGAAATTGACTTATTACCTATAAATCAGTGATGGCAAGGTGCAACAGAAGCCTGGGATTCATGTGAGCTTGTCCCCAAGGCTCAGGGAAGCTCCCCAAGGTCCACTGAATCTTGATTGTTTGGCTATAGTTTGAGTGCATCTCACAAAGGCTCAGGTATTGGGAGCTTGACCTGAGTGTGGTGTTATGAGCAGTAATGGGATCTTTTAGCAGGTGAGGCGCGGAGGGACATAATCAGGTCAGTGGGAGCTCTGTCCTTGAAGAGAGTGATGTAGACTTCATATCCCCAAGTCAGTTCTGCCAGAGTGAGCTGTTATGAAAGCCATCCTGACTCCTCCATACCTGAATTGTTTCATCACATGACCTCTCTCTCATATGCATTTTCACCACGATGCCATCATCATGCAGTAATGCAGCAAGTGCTGCACCATTTTTGTACTTTTTGCCTCTCAAACTTAAAAAAAATCCAAACACACAAACAAAAGGTTGTCCCAGTTTCATTCTCAGTATGTGCCCTGGCTTGGGACTGAGCCTATCTTATGTGCATGAGTGTTGGGCTGCATGTACGTAAGTGCATCTGTGTTGTGCGATGCCCACACAGGCTAGAAGGTGTCAGATCCCCTGGAACTGGAGTTACAGACAGTTGTTAGCCAGCATCTGGATGCTGGGAAGGGAACCAGGGTCCTCTGTCAGAGCACTCTTCAATTGCTCTTAATTGCCGAGCCCCAAATAAACCCCTTTCTTTACAAATGACCCAGCTCCAGACATTTCATTACGGCCACATAAAATAGACTAAAGGAGAGCATCTCACTAGCACTGCAGCTGACAGACCCCAGTTCACTGCAGGGGACAGCTGGACATGCTGGGGTACAGTTGGACATGCTGGGGTACAGCTGGACATGCTGGGGTACAGCTGGACATGCTGGGTACAGTTGGACATGCTGGGGTACAGTTGGACATGCTGGGGTACAGCTGGACATGCTGGGTACAGCTGGACATGCTGGGTACAGTTGGACATGCTGGGGTACAGTTGGACATGCTGGGGTACAGTTGGATATGCTGGGGTACAGTTGGATATGCTGGGGTACAGTTGGACATGCTGGGGTACATTCTGGTGCTGAAGGACTTCTGTTTCCATGGCAGACTGTTCCAGACAGTCCCTTCTCACCTCAGGATGCGATAATTCCCAGCACCAGAATATTCTACAGCCATTCTTGAGAAGTCAAACAAGAAAGTGGGGTGAACTGGGTCTGTCCAAAGGTCGATCCAAGATCACTGAGCCTTGCACTCGTTTCTGTGTTAAGCCCAATGACTAACAGTGTCTCAGATAGAGACCAGCTTAGCTGAAGCACAAAGATAAATTGAAAAGAGATATTTTGGTTTAAAGAACATTTTAAAATCATACTAAAAATATCTGAAATCTGTATAGCTTGAGGAAACAGTTTTAGATAAGTTCAACTTCAATTTCCTCATCTGTAAAGATAACCAGAAAATTTTAATGACCTCTTTAGCTCCAATATTCTATAATTCCTCATAACACACCGATAGGAATGCTTAACGAAGTGGGGAGACACCCAAGGCTAGAAGTGGGGTGCAGTCCTGGTCACTATGCATGTCTGTTGTCCTGCTTGGCTTTTCATAGTGCCTGTTTAGCTCAGCACAGTGATTCACACTTGTAATCCCAGCACTTACAGACAAGCTATAGCTTGAAGCTAACCTGGGCTACATAGTGAGTTTCAGGGCAGCCTGGGCTACAGAGACCCTGTCTCAAAAAGAAAAAAAAAAAAAAAAAATCCAAACACACAAACAAACAAAAGGTTGTCCCAGTTTCATTCTCAGTATGTGCCCTGGCTTGGGACTGAGGTCTCTGGTCGCGATGCTCAGAAGACCACGGTGGGGCCCTCTGTCCTGTCTCTGTCACATCAGCCATCTCCTGCTGGCAGTGTGTCAGAGCAGCATAAATTATGCCAGGTCACAGCATGGGCCAAGCACAGAGGCATCTATACCCTTTTCCAAAGCACAATGAGAAAGGAATTTGTGCATAGAGAAGCTGGCAAGGGGATGCTGGGGAGCAGTGCACACCGATGATACTAGAATGAGCAGGAGGCTCCTGCCCCCGGTATGATAAAGATTTCAAATGCCCAAAAGTAACCCTAAAGCAACTTTTTGTTTTTTTATTTTTATTTATTTATTTATTTATTTATTTATTTATTTATTTATTTGTCTTTTTAGAGACAGGGTCGCCCTGTAGCCCCAGCTGTCCTGGAACACACTCTGTAGACCAGGCTGGCCTTGAACTCACAAAAATCCACCTGCCTCTGCTTCCCAAGTGCTAGGATTAAAGGTGTGCACCACTACGCCTGGCTTAATTTTTAAAAATTAAGTAAAAAAGATTTTGAGAACTTCATGCATGAAGACACTATTTTTTAAAAATATTTTTTAAATTTTTTATATTTATTTTTCTCCATGTGTATGAATGTACTGTCTGCATGCAGGTCTGTGCACCCATGTCGTGCAATGCCTCGGAGGTCAGAAAAGGGTGTCGGATTCCCCTGGAACTGGGAGTTCTCCTGGAACTGGAGTTTCAGACGGTTCTCAGCCACCATGTGGGTGCTGGGGATTGAACCCGGGTCCTCTGCAAGAGCAGTCGGCACTCTTAACCACTAGGCCATCTCTCCAGTTCTGATGAGGACACTATTTACACCATTTCCACTCCCTTCTCTTCCCTTTCTAACCAATTCTGTGTCCCATCTTACCCTGTCTCAAATTTATGACTTCTTCTGCACACACACACATACACACACACACACACACACACACACACGCACATGCACATGTGTGCACGTGCATAACCTACGGAGTCCAATTACTGTTGCCTGTATGTACATGTGTGTATATGTGTTTAGAGCTGACAACTTAGAATTATCTAATCTATCAGAGGGGTTTTCCCTGGAGAAGATGGATTCTCCCCACTTTAGTAGCCATTGACTACCAGGACCAGGGTGAGGGTGCTGGTACTGAGTAAGGATTAATTTGGGCCAGTAGCCCACAGAAACAGAATGTTAAATTGATGTTCCAGGTAACAAAACAGCTGCCTTCCAGGCAACAGTCTACTTTTTTTGGAGGACTATTTTATTGGAGATGTTTTTTTTTTTTTAATTAATTTATACTCCAGGTGAATGCCTTCTACACAAAGGTCTGGCCTGCCCTAATGCATCACAAGGAAACCGAAGACCTTACTGTTGGAAGGTATACTTTTCACAAGGCCTGGTCTAGCCTCCAGACAGGCAGGTGTGTTGTTCACTCATCCATCACCCATGCTCCGCAGCTCAACACCCCACAGGGGCTGGTGTGGCTTCCCCAGGCCATGTGAAGATATACTTGCCTTGAAGATTGTACTCTTCCCTATTCCTCTGGTAACCAGAAGACAGTTCCAAAACCCTCAATGCCCAGACCACACTGGGAACATCTAGATATTAGTGGTCTGTGACCCTTCTCTTTGGATTCAAAGCAGGCCTGGGCCAGGTTAGCCCATGGTTTTTTATCTCAGCTTTTTCTATCCTGGATTGCTCTTCCAAGGCTGAGGACACCCTTCCTCAGGGCAGAGACACTCATTGTAGCCCACTTTAGTAAGGATCACAGGGGACAAATCAGGGGGGTCTCCACCTGCAGAGAGTGAGCCTCTGTTAGCTCCAAACCCAAGATGGTCTCTGGGGTATGACAACAAGGTACTAGGTGATGGGGTGTGGAGCAGAAGGGTAGAGAGGTACCAAGGTACCTGCCTCAGCAATACATGTTCTCTACTTACCTGAATTTGTCCTAAGAGATTCCAAGGATGATAAATACTCGGAGATGGTAAAGCTTAAACTGTACCTAGGCATCATCATCAGCAGTCTCAAATGTCTCTGTAGTGGAGCCAGGCCTGGAATCAGCTCTTCAGGCAGGTAGGCCGACTTGTGTTTCTACAACAGCAAGAGCCAGAACACTTCTCTATCTTGGAACTCAGAGGAAGGGGATTAGTGTCTCTGAGTCTCCGTTTCTTTGAATGCTAAGTGGTTGATGACAACTCTCTTATTATTTACCTCTGAGACTGTTAGGATGCTCAGATGAAATGGGGGTACAAGAGCACTGCCTAAAATCCAAGGACTGGAGAAAAAAAAAAGGTCTTGAGAAATTGAGTTTTGCTTTCCACTCTTCCTCTAACCTTGAAAGACAAAGTTACCTAAGGTCATATCCCTAGAAATCAGGCCCAAGGAAGGGTGAATATGCTTTTAAAAGATGTTAAGTATAAACCAATATTATTTTCTGTGCTTTAAATTTTGTTTTGTTTTTATTTATGATTATTTTATTTGTTTTTTTATTTAAAAATTTATTTCTTATGGGTATGAATGTTTTGTCTGCATATATGTTTGACAGTACACAGTCAATGCCCTTAACTGTTGATCCATCTCTCCGGACCCTCACTGATGTTTTAATTTGAATATCCTTTAGGAAGAAGAATGCCAATCCTCTTTTCATTAGTTTATATTATATTCTTTGGCAAAATGTCTACTCAAGTTCTTTGCTCCTTTTCTTCTTCACCTTTCTTCTCCTCTTCTTTCTTATGGAATAGCATCAAAGGGTTTTATACAAAGTGGAAGTTACAAAGTAAATATCCTAAGCAAAGGAATCCTGATCTCTGGGTGAAGTTACTCAGGAACCCCTTTGCCCATTTTTTAATTGGGCTGTTAGCATTTCAGCCATGAGTTGTTAGAATTATTATATATATTCTATATACTAGACTCTGATGAGATGTAGTTGAAAATGTTTTTCCTATTCTATTATTTGTCTTTTCATTTTCTTTTTAAAAGTTCATTTATTTTTATTTTATGCATATGAGCATTTTGTCTGCATATATGTAAGTGCACCTGTGTATGCAATGCCTGTGGAAACCAGAAGAGGGCACTGGATCCCTAGAATTAGGGTTGGCTGTCTTGTGGCTGCTGGGAACAACCCAGTTCCTCTGGAAGAGGAGCCAATGCTCTTAACCACTGATCCATCTCTCCAGCCTCTCTTTTTACCTTCTTGATACTATCCTTTGATGCAAAATAATTTGAAATTCTTCAAAATTCCTCAATTGAATAATTTGTTCCTGTGAGGCAAATTCCAAAATTTTAAATTTTGATGAAACCCAATTAATCTATTTTGTTGTTATTTCTGAAGGTAGTGAAACCCTTGCTTTAAATTGTATTTTCAGGCCATGGGCAAGAGGTGTAGAGGAGGGGTGGGGAATTTTCTGGAGAACAGCAGGTGCCCCAGAGACTCTAGTTTCCCAAGAGAGAGCTATCTGGAAAGTACTGAGAGTTGTTTTGCTACTTTCCCAGTGATGGTGGGTTTGGGACACATGTGAAATGCTGAAAATGAGTACAGAGTGTGACAGTTCTGAACATCAGATCTCTTGGGATCAATTGAAGCAAATGATATTAATTTTATAAACAAAATACCATGCTTACCAGTCAGTCCTCTTGGTGGAGTCATATGTTCATCTTTATTAAAATATTTGGATTTTTTTTTGAGACAGGTTCTCCCTACATAGTGAGAACTCTCTGTGAGTTCAAGGCCAGCCTGGTCTACATAGTGAGTTCCAGGACAGCGTATGTGTACGCGTAGGTAGATATTCATTCTATTGATTCTGGGTTTTTTTTTCTCTCTCTCTCTCTGATCCATCCTGGAGATGGGTCCTTTACTCTCTGATCCATCCCGGAGGTGGGTCTTTTACTCTCTGATTCGTCCTGGAGATGGTTTTTTTGCTCTTTGATCTGTCCTGGAGATGGGTCCTTTGCTGTCTGATCCATCCTGGAGACGGGTCCTTTGCTCTCTCTTTGTTTATTTCTCAATTATTAAGACCTGGATTTGTGCTCATATGTGTTATTCTAACAGTGAGTCTCAGGGGAAAAGAAGATCATGTAAGTTACTGTTCCTGGTGCTTGTGATAAAACGCTTTTATGAAAACAACTGAAAAGAGAGTTTACTTTGGCCTAAACTATCATGGTAGGGGAATCAAGGCAGCAGAGCTTACAGTAGCTGTTGCTCAGCTCCCTCCCTGCACATACACATTCCAGAGTGCCAGCCAGGGAATGGTGCTGCCCTGCATGGGCAGGTCTCCCCACTGCAGTTAATGCAACCGACATACCCTCCACCAGGCATGGCCTGTCTTCCGGTAAGTTTAGGTTAAGTCAGGTTGACAACACTAGCTGCCAAAATGACCAACAAATTGAAAAAGCCAAAGTGATTCTGGACTTGTAAAGGAACCTGTAAAGGAACCCAATAAGGTATCCTGAAGGAGGAAACTAGCTGGTTGGGTATATAACACCTAGGTTGAAGCCTCAAAGCCCCCCCACCGACTGAGAAGGTCAAGGTTGAAGGCTGGCCAGGTGTGTGAGCTCCAAAAAAGCTATAGCCATTGTTCACTGAGAGCTAGACTTGAGACTTTGGAGGAATCTGGAATTATGATAATTTTCTTTTTTAAAAAACATTTTATTTATTATTTTTATTTTCTGTGTATGAGTGTATTGCCTGCATGTAGACAGGTGCATGTGGGTTGTGCAAGCCCACAGAGGTCATAAGAGGGCGTTGGAGTCCCTGGAGCTGGAGTTATGGAAAGTTGTTAGCTGTCATGTGGGTGCTGGGAATCAAACCTGGGTCCTCTCCAAGAGCAGCCAGTGCTCTTAATCATTGAGCCATCTGCCTAGCCCCATATGATAATTTCCTAAAACCAGAAATTGAGTTAAACTGTATGTGATATAGACAGAAAATGAACTCCTTGTCCCTGACTATTTTTATGTTAAGCCAATTAAATTATTTATTTATATATTTATTTTATTTGTGTGAGTGCTTTGCTTGCTTGTATGTAAATGTACCAGAGTTGGGCAACACCTATGGAGGTCAGAAGAGGGTGTTGGATCCCCTGGAACTAGAGTTATGGATAGTTGTGAGCTGCTGTGTGGGTGCTGGAAACTGAACCCCAGTTCTCTGGAAAGGCAGCCAGTGCTCCCACCAGTGAAACTTCCTCATGCAACAGAGTACGATGCACATAGAATGTCACAACTTGTGTAGAGAATAAGAGTTTTTCAGAGTGTGTGTCCCTGCATAGGACTCCTCTGTTAACCCTCACCCACCCATGGCTCAAAGGGTCATTGCAGAAGGAGTAGGGGAGAAAGGTTATGATTGCAACTCTAGATAGTCTGAGTGGACTCCAGTGGATGAACTGACACCCGGGGACAAAAAGCTTGACTTGATAGGCCCTAACATGTATGATAGAGTGCATGCAATCCAGGGAGAGATGCCATGGGGAGCATGGAGGGGGGAGGAGTGTGGGGGAGGAGGGCTTAATACAACTAAGATACAACGTATGAAAGGCATAGAGTTCAATACAAAATGTACATTAAAAATTTTTAAAGGGAATCTTTTAAAATTTAATTAATTAATTATTTTTTGTCTTTTTGAGACAGAGTCCCCCTTTAGTCCCAGCTGGCCTGGAGCTCGCTATGTAGACCAGGCTGGCCTTGAACTCACAGAGATCTGCCTGCCTCTGCCTCCCAAATGCTGGGATTAAAGGCATGTGCCACCATACCCGGCTTTTATTATTTTATTTTATATGTATTAGTGTATTGCCTACATGTATATAGGTCCACCCATGTCATGCAGTGCTCGCAGCCATCAGAAGAGGGCTTCTGATCCTCTGGAATTGGCCTTATGGACAGTTGTTAGCCACCATGTGGATGCTAGAATCTAACCTGGGTCCTCAGAAAGAGTGCTCTTAACCACTGAGCCATCTCCATTTCTTAATTTAACACATTAAGAAAACTTTTATAGTTTAACTTGTTTTACTCCACCAACTAAAATCTCAGGAAATCACATTCACACCCCAGATGCCTCAGGCAGCCATTTCCCAGTCCTCTCCAATGCAAGCTTATTTCCCTGCCTATGATGACATTTGTCATGATTTAAACACACACACACACACACACACACACACACACACACACACACACACACACACACACGCACATTCAATGGTGCTGTCTCCCTTCTTTGAATTTCATGTGACTATTGCCACTTTGGAATTGGTCTTTCAGTTTTACCCCACGTGAAACTAGAGATAACAGAAAGGAAGGAGAGGGGACAGTGGGAGAGAATGGCAGGCAGGACAGACTGGTCACTAGGACAAGGAGGCAGCTGTCATTGGGAAATCAGTCTACGCCAAGCAGGAAGTCTCCTTGCAGATCACCTGTGAGTCACACCTGTTTCCACTGGACCCAAGGCTCCAGTCCAGACTTTCTGTCTTCCCTTCTAATGCCTTTCAGAACCTGCCTTGTTGACACAGATGCTCACGGTATTAAGGAAAGGTGGTTTTTCCTATTTGTGGGTGTGTGAACAGGCTGACTAGCTATTCAATTTTGAAAGCATTGTTGCAGTTGTTTTTTTAGGACACTGCTAATAGTTTGGATATCAAGTGTCTCCTCCCAAAGCTCATGTTCAAAGGTTTGTCCCCACATCGCAGTGCTGTTTTGGGAGGTTATAGCATCTGCAAAGCTGTGCCATGGAGGAGGAAGATCACTGGGGGCACACAGTGCAAGTTTCTTGTCCTTGCACTGCTACAGTTGGTCAGGCCAGAGTCTGGGCCCTGGCAGCTCTAATGAGCTAGTCTTGGTCACATGTCCTTAATAGGGCAAGAAAAGAGGTAATAATAGTGAAAGGCAGAGAAAGGAGATTAATTCAGTTTGAGAATTGAGAAGAGGAAGAAATGAAGGAGTCCAGTGGACTCCCCCCAACACACACACCAAGGTCACTTCCAGGTGTAGACATGAGGTTGAGGTTGAACTAGATGGTGAGAGGTGTGCACAACTTAGTTATAGTTAGTCCTGCCCATCGGTGACCCATCACTATCTCAACTGTGGTCCCTCTAGCAAGGCCATCTGACACATTAGTCAGAACTAGGTGAAATCTCTTCCTGGAAGGCCCAAGCCTTCACCCAGTAGGAGATGCCTGGGAAAATTCCAATATCTTGTGTTCCATTGTTTCAATAGTCTTCCAGCCAAAGGGAGGGCCCCACTGTCTCACAGGAGTATCTCCGCTTCTTCTGGGATGTCTGGCCCCTTTCTGTCACTTTATCAGCTTTCTGACTGCTATGGGGTGGGGACTCCTGTGTTATGCTTTCCTGCCACCATGACGTTCATCCCAAGTGCATGAGTCCAAGAGATCATGGACCGGACCCTCTGTAACTATGAGCCCAGATAAACCCTTCCTCCCTAGCTTGTGTCTGTCAGATATTTTGGTAATATCGACCCTAAAGAAACTCACGCAGACATTGTCAAGAGCCCTAAGACGTACAACTCCTCCTTCGCACCAGATCTGGCTGACTGAACTGACAGGATCTGCCCTGAGACGTGTGGCCTTAGGACCTCATGGCAGAACCAGTCTGTGCTGATCTCACTCAAAGCAGGTGTGCCACAGGAACCAGAGGGCTCAGGACAACGCTGACATTTATGGGGTCCTCACAGAAGCACAAACAAAAGCACAATTATTATTCTGATTAGCAATCAAATTTTTCTAGAGTGAAACAACAAGAATTTCATAGATCTTATTGACCAGATTATCAATTTTATTATTGTAGCTGTCTTGCTTATTAGTCATTAAACTTGCGGTAAATAATTGGCTACATCTGTCTGTGCTTGTTAAGTGGCCTAGAATCACCAGATATGTGCTAAATTCCATTGATTCAAGATTTTCAAAATTTAAGCAGATGTTCCCTTGATGACTGTTCTGGTGTTTCCTCTTTTTTTTTTTTGAGACAGGGTCTCTCTGTATCCCCAGTTGGTCTGAAGCTCACCTGAGTGCTGGAATTAAAAGTATGTGACACCCTGCCTGGCTTTTTTAACCTCCTCTTTTTGAGTTCTGTTTATATACCTATGTATAATAGCCTCAGGTGCCCAAAGGTGATTCAAAAGATTCAAAAATATGCAATTAACTGAAGGTGTTCAATCTTTTAATAGATTTTCATCAAAAATATAAATTAACATGCATTTATATTTTCAAAAGTTTATTTTCTACTAAAATACACAAAGCTGCCTTTAAAAATTCAAAAGCAAATTATAATTCATAAATATGAAAACCATAAGTAAAAAAATTATTTAAATAAAGTTGTGAATTTTATTTACATTTTTTTGGAGTGGTTACATTTTATTAAATGATGTCATGAAAATAAAGCCATGTACCATTCCAGCATTCCAAATCTATCAGGAGGGCCCAGGCTAAGTCTCGGCTTTATATGTGTAAAGTTTCTATCTATATCTATACAAACTTGTGAGCACCTCCCTCCCAGCTCTTCTGCTACAGGGCACAGGGGTTGGAGTGTTAGGAAGAGGGAAGACAGGTGTCAGCCCCCCGGGAAATGAGATTTCCTAGGCATGAATTGACTGCAATTCTCCCCAGGAGGGAGGATTTGATGTTAATGAATTTATTTTATCTGGAAGCATTTGTAGCTCAAAATCTTCTTGTACTTTGAAGAAGCAGCTCCTCAAGTCTCACACCATTATAACAATGACATGCTTCCTCCCATCAGAAGGCATGGGACAAGAGTTATCCCCCTCAAGCCTGGAGGCTGTTATTAGTCTTGGAGTAAGTATCTAGCATTAGAGAGTCTTTGACCAGCATAGAGTGTTTGGTACTAAGGGACAGACAGACACATTGGTGTTCTTTATGAGGATTTCTTATTTTGTTTTTTCCTTTTGTCAATCTGCAACATACAGACCCTGTGAAGCACGCCCAACAGGATTCCTCTTCCCCTGTTCTTGCTTTCATGGCTAGACTAAGGGAGGTTTCCAAGTCTGGAAGATTTCTGTCCCTTCTACATACAGGACTGGGGCTCCAGGCTCTATACAACTATACTTACTGGAGGCTGGAAGAAGAGCTTTACCTGATAGAATGAGGAAACTGTCAAAAAATACCTTGGGCGAAAGGTCGAGCTATTTTGTGGGTTTTTCCTGGAGAAATGAGGGAATTATCCATAAACAAATTCGACCTTAGGGAAAGGGCAGCTGAAGGAAATTACTTTAACTGTTTGACTTGTGTGTCAGCTGGCCAGACAGGCTTAGGACATTAAATGTCCTTAACAGGATGCCATGCTTATTTATCTGCTTGGCTATTTACAGCCTCTTTCCATTCCCTCCAGGGACTACTCAACCTGGGGATAGTTTGGGGTGAGGTGGTATTTGCTTACCTCGGATGCTTCACCTGCCTGTTACCTTTCCTTCCAGGGAAGGGCCTAAGCTTGTCCTGTCTTGTCCCAGCAGAGTGAAGTAGAGTGATGGATTCCTGCTGTCCTTGTCCTAGGTGTTGTTTCACACTCCCCTCTTGTATTCTCTTGACCCCTTTCTATCTGCACACTATGTCAAAACATAAACAACCATGTTTGTGCCTTTCCACAATGGTAGAATTTATTGAATAATAAAACTATCACTATGTATGGTAGTTTCATTGGCAGCAATTTGCAAGTAGTCCTACCTTCCTTGTTAGCCCTGGCTAAGAGAAACACTGGTTGTTTTTAAAAAATATTTTCTTTATTTTTTTTGTTTTATGTGTATGAGTGTATTGCCTGCATGTGTATAAGGGCACCCATGCCATGCAATGCCTGAGGAAATCAGAAGGAGTGTTGGATCCCCTGGAACTGAAGTTAGGGACGGTCGTTAGCCACCATTTGCATGCTGGGAACTGAGCCCAGATCCTCTGCAAGAACAGCCAGTGCTCTTAACTGCTGAGCCATTTCTCCAGCTCCAGTATAGTTTCTTTATATTCTACTCTTTACTAATATCAACTCTCTTTTTTGGTGTTTTTGAGACAGGGTCTCCCTAACTAATATTAACTCTTAAGCCATATGTTATACATCACATAATAAACCTATTATCTATCTATCTATCTATCTATCTATTATCTATCTATCTATCTATCTATCTATCTATCTATCTATCTATCTATCTATCATCTATCTAACTTAAAGAATGGACTACAAAGGGTTAAAGAGCAAAGAGGCCTGAGGGGCAAGGAAGCCGATAGAGATACAAGCAGAGTCTCTGGGTGTTCTAGTTTCTCTTCCATTGCTGTGACAAAACACTCTGACTGACACCAACTTGGGGAGGAAAGGGTTTATTCAGCTCACATCTCCTGGGTCACAGTTCATCACTCAGGGAGCCCAAGGCAGGAACTCAGGGCAGGAACCTGGAGGCAGGAGCTGAAGCACAGGCCATGGAGGAATGCTGTTCACTGGCTTGCTCCTCTGGCTCATGCCCAGCCTGCCTTCTTATACTGTACACAACAACCTGCCCAGGGTGGCACCACTCATTGTGGGCTGGGCCCTCCCACACTGCTTGACAATCAAGACAATACTCCACAGATGTGGCCACAGGCCAATCCAATGGAGCCAATTCCCCAATTGAGGCTTGACACACCCTCAGCCCAGGTGTGTCAAGTTGACACTAAAGCTATCCAGCACACTGGGGAAGGGATTAAACTAACAAACCTAAGTGAACTGGGGTCTGCTGGAGAGGATGCTGGAGAGCCAGGCTGTAAGGTCAGAGTTGAGCTGTAGGAAGAAGGTGCTGTGAAGGCTGTAGGGAAAGTGGACACTACCAGACCAGGTAAGTGGTCCAGATGGATGACTAGGAGGATGGGCAGACAGAAATTTCAGTTGGCTGTGACAGAACTGACATGGTACAGTCAAGAGTACTCTGCCTTTCAGTCCCTTGAGACACACTGGGTGGCCAGATGACAAGTTGGTGAGGCGTTTTCCATTGCAGTGATAGATGTTAGAGTCCTGGTGAAGGAGTTGTACTCTGTCCTTGTCTGCTGTGTCTAATAAGATATAAAACCCTGGGTGAGATACCTAATAAAGATTCCAATTTCCCTGCTTCAGACTAACACATGCCTCACCTGATAATATTGACCTTTGGAGGACTCATATAATTAAAGCAAAACATATATGAACATAGCCTGGAAACAACAGGACCTTAAGAAGAACAATTATTAATAGAGAAACTTAGGCTCTGCTACCTTCATCTGTCTACTGTTGCTGTAATGAAATCCTTGAAGCTGAGTAATTCATACACAATAGAGATTTATTTGGATCAGGGTGCTGGTAGTTGGGAAGTCCAAAAGCAAGATTCCAGCTTCTGGAGGAGACCTTTTGTGTTTGTTGCTAAAATTCCTTCTGGGAAGTATGTGCAGCATGTCCTCCCTAGCCTCCCTCACAGACCCAAGCAGTCCCAAAGGCAAATCGAAGAACAGATTCCCCAAACTGCAGTTTGGAAAATTCTAGCAAGTTTAATTGGGCTTGCTTACAGAGCAAATGGGTGAGGGGTTACTTACAGGAAAGTCCCCTTCAGGGCACGGACCCTGCGACCTCTCCCCAAGATGGCTCTCCTGCTTCCTGGTATTCTGTGTTTATATCCCCTTAGGCCCTCCCCCTTACACAGTCAAGGCCCACTGGCTGGTTGGGAGGGGTAGCTGACTCCCCGGCTCCTCCTTTTTCCTCCAAAGGCCAACAGTTACCATCCCGGACAGGCAGGTGTCCCTAAGCATGGGAAGGCCTTTGATGCCCAAGGTCAGTTTTTAAGAGGACCATCCATGATACAGTGCTCCATCCCTAACTTGGCAGAGGACTTCCCATGTCATGGTGGTGGTCCATTGCTCTTGTCTTATGAAGCTACTGAAGCCATCATGGGGGCCAGTCCTCATGTCTTCATACAATCCTAATTATTTCTTTCATTCTCAATCTGGTTAATCCAATTATTCTCTCAGGTCTCACTCCAGTCTGAGTTTGGTGTAATTTTTCAACACACTAACTTTGGAGAGATGCAATTAAACTATAGCAACTGCTTACTAACAGAAAAAGAAGATGAGGGGGTTCCATGTTGAAATCTCTTCTCCATTCCTGTCCCCACTCTGGTATTTTCTAAGAATGCGGCTTCTAGGGAATTCACTAGACAGAGACTGAAGCATCCTCACGATCCTTAGATAACAGGTGCCATGGAGCACAGGACTCCCTGCATGTACCACACAGGATAAAAGTGATAGCGGAGAGCAGGCGATGGATAACCATATCTCCTGTCTGGTTGTTATGTAAAGTGAAATTCACAGAGAAAAGAGTTTGTAATCAGATAAAGCAGAGAAACTGGCAAGGAAAACTGATTATGTCATGAAGTGTTTAACCCAGCTGACATACAGCAGATATTCTGCAGAGCTTCATAAATCACAGGAGAGATGTGTCATTGGCAACCTGGATTTGCCCAGCCAGAAAGCTGAGATTTTTCCTGGCAGGAAGAGGCCCTGCTCTTACTGGGAGAGGGAAGGTAGGCATGCTATTCTCTGTCAGAGCCTAGTGCTGTGCAACAAAGTACAGCATGTGTGTTATCAAAAATGGAGACCCTCACAAGCTCAAGTACTTCTGCTATTCCACTTTAAAAACATGTACTTTCATTTATGAATGCAATGCAAAAAGAAAGAGAGAGAAAGGGTGAGAAAGAGGAAAGAGATTTTCTTCTTATTCTAACCCAATTATAAGAGGAATTGTGGAGTTTAATACTGGGGTTAAAGTTAATGCCCCAAATTGCCTAGGTTTCTTCTGTCTCCCTCATTCTGTTCCTGCCTCCAGGTTCCCACCTTCTCTTCCCTCAGTGATGATGGACCATGACTTGTCAGCCAAACAAATCCTTTTCTCTCCAAGTTGCTTTTGTTCATTGGGCTTATCATAGTGTCAGGCAGCAAACTAGAGAGGGCTACGGGGATATGGGAAGAATAGAAGCGAAAATTTAACTAGGGACAGGGGAAAGCGTGGTACAGGGGAGATACAGAAAACAGAGGTAAATAATTCTAAGGATGTTAAAAAGAATCAAAGGAAAATATTTATAAGATCTATCTATCTACCTACATATATATATATATATATATATGTATATATATATATATGTAATATGTATGTGTGGTTGTGTATAACTGAAGACAATCTAACCAAAATCCCAGTGCCAGGAAAGAGAAATGTCTGACTTGTTGGTCATGACAGTCCAAAAGAGTCCCCAAAGAATATAAGCTATTGCTATAATCCTTTGTGGCCTCCCAGAACTTGAAGGGAAGATCCTATTGGTGAGGATATCACATACTTTAGACACAGGACTTGAAAAAATTGAGCTGGAACTGACCGGAAGTCTCCTCCCTGAGGACTAGCTCTCATAGGATTGGAAGGTGCTACTGCAAGTGCAGGGGAGAAACCAATCAATGGTTCCACTCAACTATAAGCCTACAAACCACAACAATGGCCAGCCCAGCAAAATATCTTTATTGGTGCAATAGTAGTGGCTGTCTAAATATTCTTATATGCACAGAGAAAGGTAGCTCTCAACACTCATCAAAAAAGCTTCCTTTTGCAGCCGATGGAGACTATTACAAAGTTCTACAACTGATGGAAATGTGGAAACTAAGCAACCGTGTGGTGTCCAGCCCCAGGTGATACATCTATAATGCAATCCCTATGCCTAAGACTCAGGGAACATCTCCAAAGACAGGACAGAAAGATTGTAAGAGCCAGAGGACAGGACCCCTGGTGTTAGTCAGAGTCTGCTAGACGTGACAGGGAAGCTGCCCCATGCAATCTCTACAATATGGTCACCTAATCAGGCCCTGCAGAGTGACAACAGCAGCTGGCATGCAATGTAGATGGAAAAACTTCATCAGGTCCCGCCCTGTGGGGCCTGAGATTTCATTTGGCTGAAGTGATAAGGGAGCAGGCTTTTGACCCATAACCTGCAAAGGCCAGAGATTCGAGCCAGCCTCTGGTCCCCAATTAACAGTCACCCCTGCAGCCCCATCTGAGGATTTGGGTAGAAGGTGTCCGATTCCTGCAACTTCTAAAGAGCACATCTTGGTTTCGGGAGCCAGCTGGAGCCTCTCCGGCTAGCATAAACATGGCTTTTGTAGAAAGTACACTGTGAATTTTCCATGCACCCCCCCCCATTCTCTCCAGAAGCCAGCCAAATGCTTCTATATAAGACCCTAAACTCCTGCAAATAAATGAGTTATTCTATCTCTTGGAACTTCTCCCAGATCATTCTCTCTTTGATCTGTGTTGGGTTCATCCTTAATTCCTCCCCTCCCCCCTCTGCCTCTGCTAGCATCTTGGTGCACAACTGGCCAAATCAGTGACCCACCTGACCGACCTGGAGACACAGAGGAAGCAACACCACCCCTAATTAAAGAGCTACAGAAGCTGGGCGTGGTGGCACTTGCCTTTAATCTCAGCACTTGGGAGGCAGAGGGAGGTGAATTTCTGGGAGTTCAAGGCCAACCTGGTCTACAGAGTGAGTTCCAGGCTAGCTGGGGCTTCAGGGAGACCCTGTCTCAAAAAGACTAAAAAAAGTATATAAAAATAATAAAGAGCTACAGAAATCAATGGATACTAGTAGGGGGATCAGTTTTCTCGAAGGACAAGCTCACTGATTAGTCATCCAATCCCAAGTTTTCAGCCATAAACTCATACACATAGGAGTGCAACTAAATGGTCTCTCTCTTTCTCTCTCTCTCTCTCTCTCTCTCTCTCTCTATATATATATATATATACACACACACACATATATAAAACACAACACAATAATAATCAAAGAAAAGATCACAGAGTTGAGTGGGAGTTGGGGGAACACAAGAGGAGCAGGAGAAGGTGGGGTGGGGTAAGGTAAATACAGTTCTCATGTATAAAATTATCAAAAGTAAAATATTAAAATTATGTATTATTATTGTGTTTGTGCACATGTGGCCCTCGAAGTATTTCTTTGCTTTCTTTTCACACAGATTCTCTGCTGCATTGGTTAAGAAGCTGTAGTAATTGCTGCTAGAGGATCAGGGAGACTGCTTTAATTCATGCTTCATCCATTTATTCTATACAAATGTTCATTAAACATCTACTGTCAAAGCCAGGTGTGGTGGCACAGACCTTTAATCCCAGTGCTCAGGAGGCAGAGGCAGGCAGATCTCTGTGAGATCAAGCCAAGCCTTGTCTATATAGCAAGTTTTAGGCCAGCTGGGGCTACAGGGAGACCTTTCAAAAAATGAAACCAAATCAAACAAACAAACAAAAAAAGGCAACAAAACTGTCTACTTTCTGCCCTCATTATGGTATGAGGAATACAAAGATGAATACAGTATCTGTTATACTGAGCTTTATAATAGTCATGTTTTGAGCTATCATCCATCATCTCCATGCAGCTCTATTGAATTCTTTGAATCTTCAAAAATGTCCTTTGTATGCTAATAAGATGAGTAAACAGGAGAGAGATTTCTGTGGTGCTGTCAGGATGGGAGCCAGCCAGTTAGCAGAGAGAACTGGCCTGTGATTAGATTCAAAGACCTACCTCTATCTCCAGGGGCTGAAGGCTGAACTAATCAGCAGTTGCCAGTGATATAACCACTTCCTACAAAGTCCAGGAAGACCTGGATTCACAAAGCTTCCAGACAGCTGAACACAGGTTTTTGGAGGCTGGTACCCCAGAGAGGACATGGAAGCAGTGTCCTTTCCAATTGCCTTGCCCCGTCTCTCTTTCACATGGTTATTTACTTTTATTCATTACAATATGCTTCCTAATACACCTCTAAACCCGAGTTCTGTGAAATACTAGAAAGTTAGGCTTTGGAGGAGCCCCCAGCTTATAGCAAGATGTGAGATGGGTAGGGAAACAGCTGGGGCTTGTGATTGGTAGGTAAAGTTGGGGAACAGTTTTGTAATTACTGTCTCCTAAACCTGTATGATATGACTTTGCTTGCTAGTAGATAATACCAGAGCTGGATTGAACTGGAGGATATTCAGTTGGATCCACTGCAAGACTGATTGATATGTAGGGAACCTTCCCTTCATGTCTCATGTCAGAAGTGTTGTGGTCAGTATAGAGAGAAGGGAAAGCACTTGGGTTCAGCTTTTCCTATATCTCTTACAGCATTATTTATGTTCTTTATGACCTCGCTGTGTTGAGTAGTGCTTCTCAGAGTTGTAGTCACTGGACCAGCTACATCAGCCACATTTGAAAGCTTGTTACAATACAAATTAATGGATTCCACCCTTCTGATTTCTACTGCATCAGGAACTCAAGGGGTGAAGAGGAGGCAGCAGGAATCTGGTTTAACAAACATTCCAGCTGATTATAATTCAGCCTCAAGTCGCAGAACTGCTGGTCTAGGGAGAGAAGGAAGGACAGCTCAAGTCCGTGTGATTAAGTGTGAACTGGAGCTGTGTGTAGTTCAGGTGCAGTGGGACCCAATAGGAAACACTTGGGGAAGCAAGCAAGCAAGGTGGTGTAGTGCTCTGTCTGCTAGAGAAGTGAGGCAGGGGAGGGTCCTGTAGACAGAGGAAAGAGCTGTGGATTTGGCCAACTAGAGGTAGTACATGATAGAGAGGCTTTTTATATATTTATTTTATTATTTCTCTTTTATGTGTCTCTGTGTGGGCCTGGGTGTATGTATATGTGCATCATGTACATGTGAGGTGTGCAAAGAGGTGCTAGTGCTGGCAGAGGTCAGAAGAGGGCATCAGATCCCCAGGTTCTGGAGTTACAGGTAGCCACCCCAGGAGTGGGAGGGAGCCCTGGTCCTCTGCAAGGGTAGCAAGTGCTCTTAACTGCTGATCCACCTCTCTAGGTCTATCTGAACGAGTCTTCATTTGAATGGGAAAGTACTGAGTATCTGAAATCTGTTTCTGATTTTTTCCTGAAGTTCCCTCCTTGTTTTCTTTGGATCATAGCACTCTCTGACAATGTGTGTGTTTACCCAAGGTTGGCAGAGATAGTGGCACCTATGTCACCTTTTATCTTAGCATGTTTGCACATGCATTTCACGGACGGACTTCGGGTAGCCAGAGTCTTGCATCTTCCCTGGCTTGGCTTTCTTCACCAAGAGGCACTGATGTTGGGCACTGACGACTCCAGCACATCTATTCCTAGCTGTTTTTGCCTCCATTTGTATTTTATCACCTAGAATTCTATGTTTCACTTTGGTGGTTGCTCTAGGTTTTACAATCTACATTTTTAATTTATCCCAGTCCAACATCAAACAGCATTACACCATCTTTTGTGTATCCTTTCAGAACAGTATCTTTCCACTTTGCCTCTCCTGGCTTAATTCTGCTTATGTTCTAAACCCCACAAATACATTGCCAGTACTTGAAATAGTCAATTATTTTTCAGTTATTCAAAAAGAAATTTGAGGGCCAGAGGGATGGCTCTGTGGGTAAAGGTGCTTGTAGCCAAGCACGCCAATATGAGTTTGATCCCCAGGATCCACACAGTGGAAGGAGAAAACTAACTCCCATAAAGTTGTCCTCTGATCTCCACACACACACTGTGGCATATGTGTGGGGCCCGCGCACATATGTGGATGTGTGCACACACAAAAAAATACATAAAAGTGAAAAATAAAAATATCTGAAGGCTAGGTGTGGTGGTGCATGCCTTTAATCCCAGCACTCTGGAGTCAGGTCTCTGGGAGTTCAAGGTCAGCCTGGTCTACAAAGTGAGTTCCAGGCCTATTGGGGCTCCAGGGAGACCCTGTCTCAAAAAGACCAAAAAAAAAAAAAAAAAAGATATCTGAAAAGTAAGGGAAAATGTGTTATTCGCACATTTACATTTCCGCTATTCTGCATCATTTTGTATAATATTAAACTTCTGGACTAAGAAAAGAAATTCAAAAAGCCTCATTTAATAGGCTCACAATGCCAGCTCACTGCACCTTTAATGTGGCTCACAACGCCAGCTCACTGTTGCTGCAATCTCTCTTTTGATTGCCTGAAAAAAAATCTTTATTTTTGCTTTCATTGTTTGAAGATGTTTTGTTGAATCCAGAATTTTTGCTGATTGCTTTTCTTCTAGTATTTTAATAATGCCACTCTCTGGTCTTTTGGTTTGCAAAGTTTCTATTGAGAAATCTGCAGCTTTAATTCCTCTGTATGCAGTGTTTCTCTCCAGCTGCTTTGAAGATTTTGCTTTCATTATTTGTTTTAAGCAATGTGACTATGACGTGCCTTGCCTTTATTTTCTCTCTCCTCTTCCCCTCCCCCTGGTCCTTTTTTCCTTCCTGGAATCTATAAAGATTCTTTCATTTGTGGACTTAGGTTTTCCATCTTATTTAGACATATGTCTTGGTCATTACATCTTCACGTACTTTTATTCCCCTCCCAGCTCTTTTCCTCTCACCCATACCTCCAACTTTGCACATTAAAGTCCTTGTGATATCAGCTCATGGCCCTTTGAAGTTTTTCTAATTTTAGTCTTTTCACTTATTTTTAACTATTTCTTTTACTATGTCTACAAATTCACTGAAACCTTTCCTGTGCAGCTGTTAATCTGCTCTCAAGTGAGGTTTTTACAATTGAACCACAGTTTTGATAGTTTGAATTATAATGTTTTTGACTTTATAATGATCTGAAATGATGTATATTAAATAGAAATAATACTTTAACTTTTGAATTTTTGACATTTCCTAGACTGCCAATATGTGACATAATCTTCCTGAAATGCTGGGCAGAGGCAGCAAGCTATGGTTCCCAGTAACCACGAGAGGAAAAGCAACAATCTCTACAGTATGCTCTGTTGCTAAGCTATCATGTTTGGTGAGTGAGGTGGGTTAAATGTGTTGGATTTATAATATTTTCAACTTATGATAGATTTACTAGAACCTAAGTTCTTCATAAGTATATCTATAGTATTTTTCAACTCTAAACATTTGACTTGGGGCTTTTGTCTTCCTTGTTATGTTTCTTTTATTCCTTTTAAAATGCTATTTATTTATTTATTTATTTATTTATTTATTTATTTATTTATTTATATTTTATGTTCATGAGTGTTTTTCCTGAAAGTATGTATGTACATCCACGTGTATGATGCCAGTGGTGGATCTCCTGGAATGGACTTACAGTTGGTTGTTAGTTGTCATGAGGGTGGTGAGAACTAAATCTGGGTCCTCTGCAAAAGCACAGTGCTCTTAACTGAGCCATCCCTCTATCCCTTGTTTCTCTCTTGGTCATAGACATGTGCTCATGGGATCTGTTTTTATTACTGTGTGCTAATTCTACCACCACTGTCTTTAAACATTATTTATAGTATTAATTCTTATCTCAGTTATATGTCATACTTCTTACCTTTTTGAATACTTGATACTTTTTAGAATTTTATTATGTATGGGGGGTCGTGTGCACACATGGGCTTCAGGGGACGACTTTGTAGAGTTGGTTCTCTTCCCCACCTTTTGTGAGTTCTGGGGATACAACTTAGGAGGTCAGGCTTGCATGGAAAGCACTTAACCCTTGAGACCTCTTTCCAGTCCTAAACCTGATAATTAATTTTTTTTAATTTATTTTTATTTTCTGTGTATGATTTATTTTGCCTGCATATATTTGTGTACCATGTACATGCAGTGCCCACAGAGGCCAGAAGAGGGCATCAGATCCCCGGTAACTGGAGTTGTTAGCTGCCATGTGGATGCTAGAAAGAGAATCCAAGGTCCTCTGCAAGAGCAGACAATGCGGTCTGCGCCCGCGGTGCTGTGCTCGCTGCACTATCTGGTGCCATCCTAGTCGCTGCGGCGACCCCCGCTTCAGCTGCAATCATGACGGAGCGGATGACCCTTCGTGGGACCCTCAAGGGCCACAACGGCTGGGTAACCCAGATTGCCACCACCCCGCAGTTCCCAGACATGATCCTGTCTGCGTCTCGAGACAAGACCATCAACATGTGGAAGCTGACCAGGGATGAGACCAACTACGGCATACCACAGCGTGCTCTGCGTGGTCATTCCCACTTTGTTAGTGATGTTGTCATCTCTTCTGATGGCCAGTTTGCCCTCTCAGGCTCCTGGGACAGAACATTGCGCCTCTGGGATCTCACAACCGGCACCACCACGAGACGATTTGTAGGCCATACCAAGGATGTGCTGAGTGTGGCCTTCTCCTCTGACAACCGGCAGATTGTCTCTGGATCCCGAGACAAAAACCATAAAGCTATGGAATACTCTGGGTGTGTGCAAGTACACTGTCCAGGATGAGAGTCATTCGGAATGGGTATCTGTGTCCAATTCTCTCCGAATAGCAGCAACCCTATACTCGTCTCCTGTGGCTGGGAAAAGCTGGTCAAGATGTGGAACCTGGCTAACTGCAAGCTGAAGACCAATCATTTTGGCCACACAGGCTATCTGAACACAGTGACTGTCTCTCCAGATGGATCCATCTGTGCTTCTGGGGGCAAGGATGGCCAAGCTATGCTATGGGATCTCAATGAAGGCAAGCACCTCTATACACTTGATGGTGGGGATATATGCCCTGTGCTTCAGCCCCAACTGCTACTGGCTCTGTGCTGCCACGGGCCCCAGTATCAAGATCTGGGACTTGGAGGGCAAGATCATTGTGGATGAACTGAAGCAGGAAGTTATCTGCACCAGGAGCAAGGCAGAGCCACCTCAGTGCACCTCTCTGGCCTGGTCTGCTGATGGCCAGACTCTATTTGCTGGCTACACCGACAACCTGGTGCGAGTGTGGCAGGTGACTATTGGCACCCGCTAAAATAAAATTTTATGGCAGAGTTTTAGAAATAAAAACGAATTTCTGAAAAAAAAAAAAGAGCAGACAATGCTTTTAACGGCTGAGTCATCTCTTTAGCCCCTACCTGATAATTTTTAATTAGATGCTGAATGGTAAATTTTATGCTTTTGAATGCTGGATTATACTGTATTTTTGTATTATTCAATTTATTTGTATTGTTCAGTTTTGTACTGGGTAATTTAATGCTTCCAACACTTGTTTTTAAGTTTATTTAGAACAGGTTCACGGCTAATTTGGTCCTCTGGCCAAGTTAATAGGCTCAGAAATCTTCACTCTACAGCACTCATGTCACGGCCTCTCCTATCCTAGGTTAGAACACAAAGATTCCCAGGTCTGTCTCTGGAAGGACCGACCTACCTAAGCCTTTCTGATGCTCTATCTTCCTGCCTTCGTTTCCAGGTTCACATACACAAATCAGCCTTCATCTGGTACTCAAGGGCACTCTCTGCAGAACTTGGGCCTCTCTAGGAAGTGTTCCCTTTCAGGAATTTTGCCCTGGAAATCCCACCCACTTTGACCTTTCCAAGCTCTGAACCTTGTTTCCTACCATTGGACTTTCAACCCCAAAGCTTTCTCCAGACAATATTCTGGATTAACTGGAAGCTTATCTCCTTTATTCTCCTATTCTCAAAGAACAAGGTCCTGTGCTGCCTGTTGTCACAAGAGATACGTTTTGCACAGTTTTGTAGCCATTTAATGCTACAGGGATCCTATGAGTCCATCATAGTCAGATGATACTGAACTTTCTATATTCTTATCCAGATAGGATTTCTAAAGACTGTGTATCATGGTGTGTATCAAGAGCCTGAGAGAGAAAAATTAGATAACATTACAGGAGACCCTAGGCACAATGTTTAACAGCTTCATTTTCTTGTCATTTGTCATCAACATATGGGCTGCTATGGTCTTGCAAGAGAATTGAATAATAAGAGGATTCGATAGCCGGACGTGGTGGTGCACACCTTTAATCCTAGCACTTGGGAGGCAGAGACAGGCGGATCTCTGTGAGTTCAAGGCCAGCCTGGTCTATGGAGCGAGTTCTAGGCTAGCTGGGGCTACAGGGAGACCCTGTTTCAAAAAGGCCAGAAAAAAAAAAAAAAAAAAAACGAGGATCCAATCATCTGAACTGTGCATTAGGTTGATGCATGCTTCTTTTGTGAGTGTTCAATGTTGAAATGGATTGGAGCTTTCATATAATATTTGGTTTCCCTACATGTATTGGAAGTCTATGCAGTGGTCAGGGAATCTAGTGCATAACTGGGTGTCTGTTTCTAAGAGGCTTTACATGTGAGCCTGGAAAAGCCACAGAACTGATAGGCTCATCCTTTTCAATGTAGGTGGAGTATGATGTGCATGGGAGAGAGTCATGCAGAACAGGACAAAGAAGGTTAGGCTCAGTCATGAAAGGGCTAATTAACAGCCAAAGAATTCCAACTTTTGTCATAGGCATTGAGGAGTGTGTTAGTCAACTTTCATTTCTCCGACAAAATACCCAACATAATCAACATATAAAGAGATATGATTTATCTTGGCTGACAGTTTCAGAATTTTGGGGTTCATCATTGTTTAGCTATGTTGCTTTTAAGCCTGTGACAAATTGGAATCTGCTGATGGGGAACATGTATAAAAGAAAAGCTGCTCATTTCATCAGCAGCCAGGAAGCAAAAGAAGTGCAAAGACCAGACCAGGATCCCAGTGTCCTCCTGAAAGCGAAATGGCAAACTAACTCCAGTTTTGTTCTAGCTGATATGTTTCTGCCTAGCTGATCCCCAGCCTGTGCTAACTGCAGTTGGCAGGCAGATCATCCCATGCAGGCAGTTTCAAGAGGTACATTGTTAAACATGGTGTGGTGGGACACACCTTTAATCCCAGCACTAGGGAGGCAGAGGCAGCAGATGCCCTGGTCTACATAGCACACTCCAGGCTAGCTGGGACTATAGGGAGACCCTGTCTCAAAAACACCAAAAAAAAAAGGTACATTAGAAGTCGCCAGGTAGCACATCCTCCCACCTAGGAACTTCCATCTCCATAGAGCCCATTGTTTCTGCAGTACTGAGAAACTTGTTTTTCCTAACTGAAACTTTTTGTTAAATGAAAATCTCTTTGTTAACTTAACTGCTTCTGGTCTGGTGGAACTATGGTGATCTGACAGAAGGGCATAATGACAGACCAGTGGTTATTGGCTTTCCCCAGGCATAATGTATTTGTGGTTTTAAGGTGTTTTTCTTTTGTTTTGTTTGTTGTTCTTTTTGACACAGGGTTTCCTTGTAGTGCCATCTGGCTTGGAACTCACTATGTAGACCAGGCTGGCCTTGAACTCACAGAGATCCATCTGCCTCTATCACCTGAGAGCTGAGATTAAAGGCCTACACTACCACCCCAGCAGTTTTAAGTTTTATAAGCCCCACTCTGCATCCTCTCAGGGTCAAAATTTCTTTTGGGTGTTAGCCTCCTCTCTGACAGTTGGACAATAAAGGAGTCTTGATTTGACCCAATATTGCATGGCATTTCTTGCTCAGTATTACAAAAGGCATCCCCTCACACATACCCCGGCAATATCCTAACTTCTCTAGGGTCCACTTCTTAAATGTTCTACTGCCTTCCAATAGCACTACAGGCTGGAGAACAAATCAGATATACTCAAAACCCAAACTATAGCAGGGAGTTACCAGAAAGAAAAAACAATACTGAGCAAATGAATTGTATATTTCAAGGGAATCTTCCCTATACTGGAAGAGAACCTTAAGACTCAACAGCCAGAGGCAGTTCCACTCAACTCGCCCCTCATCTCCGTGCCTCTTCAGCATGTGACCTTCTTGTGGGTATCGGAGAACTCTGAGATACGTCCCCAACAATTCAGTCAGGGCCGGGTGAACCAATGTGTTCCCTTTACCATGATACAAATGTCTTTGGAAGCCTGGGAGGCATCATCTCTGTCTCTTTTTCTACCTAAGCATGAATTAGAGAGCAATTTGGGTCCACAGGAGGATACCAAAAAAAGTTGTCTAATTCTTCCTAAAGCTGAGAACAGCAGTCTGGCTTGACAACAGCCTGTGTTTGTCAGGAGTTTCAGGCAAGTCTGGGCTTGTGTAGCTATTTATAGAAGAGGCTTCCAGGTGCTTATTTGGTAGCTCTCGGGGGTCTACTGGGACAGGGCAAGCCCAAGAGAAAGAGCCCTGTGTACACGGGCAATGATGGCAGTGGACAGTTGGGGCCACAGCTGGGCTTGCCTCATTTTGTCTTGCTCCACTCTGACAAAACCAGGGTTGTGGACAACACCAGGAAGAGCAGACTTTCCCCAAACCATGGTCAGTTGGAAGAGACAAGGGAGGAATCTCTGCATTGGCAAAGATCCCAGTAAGATTAAAAGCACTGAGAACCATGGTGTATTCCACACAGTGGAGTGAGAGATAGCACAGTACTGCCCCTAGAGACTGGGCAGAGGCAGAGAGCAGCAATCTGGGCCATGCTGGGGGGTAAGTTTTTGTGAGTTTAATAGGGTCTCTTGATGGCTCTTATGATCAGACTGTGCCCAAGATGCTGACCTTCTGCAGGTGCAACCAAGTATTCCTTGCCCTGTAGATCCTAGTTAGGCTTAGTCCATGAGAGGAAGGAGAAAAATGACATTCTTATCACAGGCCACCCTGCACCAGTCCCCTCGTCCCTACCCACCCAGTGGGTACTGGCAGTGTTTGTCAACAGCTCCTGCTCCCGGTGGCCTCCTGCTTCTGGCTTCAGCCCTCACTGGCTTTGGCAAAGAGATTAATCCCAGGAGGGGTCCAACCTTCTACCACGGCCCATCCCTAGGGATTGACTTGTAACTGCTTTTCACTCATGTAATAAGTCTAGGTTACTCCCCCCCCCCCCCCCCCTTCCCACTAACAGCAGAGACCTTCAGTTATCTCCTGAGATAGAATCAGGCAGGGGCTCTGGCTCTTTGAGAAAGCAAAGAAAATTCCAAGAGGCTTATGACTGAACAGCAGGCTCCCAGCAGGACAGAATGGCTGAGATTTTAAAATATTTCCTTAGCTGAGATCCCCCACTTGATTATGTGCTTGACTTCTTTTTTGGTATAATTCTTCATTATCCCCAAACTCTCTAAACCTGTAACAAAAGACTATCAACACAAACTGACCATAGGTTAATGGTACTCTGTTAACACACAGGTCAAAGCGGTTTTCATATCTGGAGCATCATGAACTAAGAAAACAAGAGTGAGCCTCTACCTCCTCTGTAAACATTTCTTTACACAATATCTGAGAATAATCAGGATGGCATGGACTCCTCTGCATTGGGAGAGGATGGTACCAAGGAAATTTTGGTTACTAAACAAAAAAACAATATCCCATGACTACTGCAGAGGATCTGGGTTCGATTCCTAGCACCCACGTGGTGGCTAAAAACTGCCCATAGCTCTAGTTCCAGGGAAATCCTATGCCTTCTTCTGATGTCTGCAGGTATCGCACAATACAAGTATACTTACATACATGCAGGCAACATATTTCTACCCATAAAATAAAAATAATAAAAAAAGGATAGTCAGAAAACCCACATTCAGAAAATTAACAAAAATCTATCCAGGCTGAGTGTGGTGGCCATATACATTTAAACCACGCACTCAGGAGGCAGAGGCAGGCAGACGTTTCTGAGACTGAGACCAGCTTGGTCTATGTAGTGAGTTCCAGGCCACCTAGAGCTACAGGGAGATCCTGTTTCAAAAAGAAACACACATGCACAAAAATCTATCCAAAGATAAAAGCCACAGTAAATGTGGAGGTGGGCAATGAGACCAATGCCCCCAACTTTATTCCAATTTAAAACTTAAAATTTCTAATATTATTAAATTATATATCACTATATTGAATCTGGGAAAATAAAAGCATCCCAAAACACATTAGGTGTGAGAGGCCTAGAAAACAGTATAAGGTACAAGACCATAGGAGAGATGAGCGGCTCTTTGGCAGTATGTGCTTTCTGCCTTGAGCAGAACAGGTACAGACAGCATTTTTTAAAAAGCTATTTATTTATTTATTTATTTTGAATGCGTGTACATGTATGGAAGTACATTTCTGTTATACGATGGCTGCAGAGGCCAGAAGAGAGTGTTGGATCCCCTGGAACTAGAATTATAGATGGTTGTTAGCCACCATATTGGTGCTGGGATTTGAACCCAGGCCTTCTGCAAGAACAGCCAGTGCTCCTAACTGCTGAGCCATCTCTCTAGCCTCAAGAAACATTGTTTTTTTTTTTTTTGTCTTTTTGAGACAGGGTCTCCCTGTAGCTCCAGCTGTCATGGAATTCACTATGTATACCAGGCTAGCCGCAAACTCACAGAGGTCCCCCTGCTTCTGCCTCCTAAGTGTTGGGATTAAAGATATATGGTACCACACCTGGCTATAAATATTAGATTTTAAGACTTAACATGACTGTCTGTTACAAAAAGACTGGACTTAGACTAAACTGATCTGTAAGCTCTATTCAGAATAGTTTCTAAGCAAGTACATAGTATTTTTTTTTAAAGAAAAAAATGGCTATTTAAAGGAAAGGAAAACATTGGTTTGATTTTCACAGAGATGCTTTAAAGGTATATTTATTGGGCCAGTGAGATGTCTTATCAGGTAAAGGCTTGTTTTAGTCACTTTTCTGCTGCTGTAATAAAACCACCATGACCAAGGGAACTTATAAAAGGAAGAGTTTATTTGAGATTAAGCTTGACGGTTCCAGGGAATTAAGAGTCTATTGTGGTGGGAGGCCTGGTGGCCAGGGCTGGAGCAGCAAGCCTAGGTTCACATCTGCAATGAGCACAGGAAGCAGAGAGAGAGACTGGAGACAGCAAGGCTTGTTAAACTTACTAAGTCCACCCCCAATGATGTACTTCCTCCAGCATGGCCACAACTTCTAAGATCTCCCAGAACAGTGCCACCAACTGGGGACAAAATGTCTGAGTACTTAAAGCCTATTGGGGACACTCTCATTCAAACCACCACAAGGCTCTAGTGGCCAAGCCTGCCAACTTCAGTTCAATCCCTGGGACCCATGTGATGGAAGAAGAGAACTGACTCCTACAAGTTGTCCTATGATGTTGGCGATCTTTGGCACTCCCACACCCACCTACGCACTAAATGAATAAATGAATAAACAAACAAATAAACAAAGGTAATGAAGGTTTTTAAAAATATGATTATTGTGTGAAGATTACTTTGTGGGGACTGCTTCCATCTTCTGAATGGAATGTTTGAATGTTCAAACAGGACAAAAGTTGGCTGATGGGGAGACACTAGAACTGTAGGACCGTATGATCTTTCACAGGGTGATAATCTCATTTTGTGATTTTTTTTTTGTTTAGGAATATTTGATTATCGAGAATAAACATTGAATAACATCATGATATTATGTACCTTATGTATTTTATTTCTCTTTTTTTATTTCTTTAAAAAAATTTTTTTTAATTTATTTTTGTATGTGTATGAATGTACTGTTTGCATGTAGGTTTGTGCGCCCATGTCGTGCAATGCCCTGGAGGTCAGAAGAGGGTCTCGGATTCCCCTGGAACTGGAGTTCTCCTGGAACTGGAGTTATAGACGGTTTTCAACCGCCATGTGGTGCAGTCGGCACTCTTAACCGCTAGGCTATCTCTCCAGACCCTGTATGTATTTTATTTCTAACTCTGTAACACAACTTGCTGATTTACTACAATTATAATTCAATGGATAGTTCTGATATGCTTCCAACCCCCACTTGCCTGAACAGTATGCACACCTGCGCGCATGCACATACACACATATACACACAGCTACACAGACATACATGCACACACAGAATGAGATCCCTATAGCATTAGGCTGAGTGTGGAACAGAGTCACCGAATCCCCAGGTTGCTGCCTCTCAGCCCATGTTTCGAGGGGCCTCCCTGGTATGAGACCCTTCCTGATCTGGATCTGTCTAGCCCGGCAAACCCTCTCCTCCCTCAGTCTTCTTCCTCCTATCTGTCTTGTTCCTTGACTGGCCTACAAATTAAACTGGCATAAAATAGATTTAGGAATCTTTTTTTTTTTTTTTTAATATGGAACGCTTCACAAATTTGTGTGTCATCCTTGTGCAGGGGCCATGCTAATCTTCTCTGTATCATTCCAATTTTAGTATGTGTGCTGCTGAAGCGAGCACAGACTTAGGAACCTTAAGTTATGTGTATGAATGGGAATCCCACAACAAATATGATGACTCCTGTCTCATCCTGAGGGTGGGGGGCTATTGGAGGCAGAGGGGGAAAATGCATGGTGATCTGTTATGCAGAAAAAAGACTCAGGCAGTAAGAAAAGTGGCTGGACTGGTTCTTTCCTTATGAAAATTTCCTAATGAAAATATCCTTATAAATGTATGACTTAAGAGGGGACATTTGTACTTTATTTTAGGCAGTTGAGGGGAAAGATAAAGAACTTTTGTCCAATGGCTAATTCTTAATTCCTTTTCACTCAAAATAACCAATATGCCAAAATGGATGATTAAGAGTACTGTGCTCTGAACCCTTCCATGTTTATGGAGTAGCCAAGTCCCCAAACACTCATATCTCAGGTCTTCATGGATTCTCCCCGCCCAGACGCACTTCGCACTTACTCCTTGTTCACCAGGTCGAGACCAGACACAGCTCCAGGACACCACTGCTTTCTCCAGCCGATTTCATGTATTCACACCCAGTGTCTGTCACATGTCCTCAGAATACTTTATGATCATCACTCATAGAAACTCCCACACATATCGAAATCGCCTGACTCTAACTTCTGTCACTAGTTACAGTGCTTTACACAGACCTGGCATATAATAATAGCTCTTTGGTGACTGTAAAGTGAACAGGGGAATGAATGAATGAATGAATGAATGAATGCTCCTCTCATCAGTTGCCTTAGAGTTCATCCTATAGATTTAACACACTCAGTGCCATTTTGTTCTCAGATCTATAGAGCTGGTTTTAGAGCTAAGCCCCACATCACTGGAGTTGGTTCCCATGGCTCTGGGTTTGGGCTTCCTTAAACAATACACTACAGACAGTGTGGAAGTAACTATTAAGGGAGACGTGAGCAGGGCCAGGGATGAGCCCCAAGAGCTTTGGCTTCTGCATTCAACTCTGTAGCTGGGGAAGGACGCTTTGTTCCCTCTGCAACTATTACTAGGTTAGTAGATAAAATCCTTTAATGAAAGATTAACAAGAGAGAAGCATACAGATTAATTTAATCTAAGTTTTAGCTGTTGTAATAAGGTTCGAGTTTTCCCTTTGAAGGTTTGGTAATTAAGTTTGTTGAAGTAAACTGACAAGAGATAGATAAAAGGCACACAAAATCATTAACGTGCATATGCACAGGCCCCACTCAAAGTAGGAAACTTAAAGAAGGGCCAGAGGGTTAAGCCTTAAATACCCTCTTCCCAGGAGGATTGGTTAGTGTGCTAAGGGAAATTTTGGAAGGGTAGTAAATGATATGTTTTTAAGACAAGGGAAGCAAATGAGCCCAATGGACAGCACAAGTTCCTTTGGCTCAGTGTGTGCAGTGCTTCATTTTCAGTCTCTTTCTCTGTGATACTAGTTTAATCTTCCCAGGGTAATGAACTTTCAGCAAAAAGATGAAAGGCTATTAAGCTCTTGTTTGTAGATCTGTTCTTGAGGCATGCAAGGTAAGCAGGAGAAAGTGCCACCCCCCCCCCACTTTTGAGGGAGGAAGAGGACTGAGAAGGGAAGGTATTGCCTGAGGCTGTTTCAGTTCAGTCTCAAAAGGCACTATGAATTGGGTATTGTCTTCTGAATTCCAGCAGCATCATGGGAACCTTCAGAAATGTAGACTGCTAGAAACATCTCTGTGGGAGTTTGGATCTCCAGCATCCACCTGCAAATACGTCTAATCCAGTACTAGGGGAAAGGATACGGAAGGGCAGATGCCAGGGACTTGCTGGCCAGTCAGTCCAGCCTGGTTCAGTGGGGAGCTCCTCAGACAAAATGAAAAGCTGTAGAGGATGAGTGTGGCCTCCACCGGCACACACACACACACACACACACACACACACACACACACACACATGCATGCGCGTGGACACACACACGCGCACACACACGCACACACACACACACACGCACACACACACGCACACACACTATTTTCATGCTCAGGATTGAGAAGACTGGAGGGCTATAGATTGGATAAAGTGTTGGGGGTGGTCTGACCTAATGTTCATTAAACTGGAGGAACTGGGCCATGACACCCTGTTCAGATTCTTCTCTGTGATGCTACCATCTTCAAGGCTAAGTCTCTTCCTCGTCTCTGGGGGAACAAAAGGGCAACTCACCTCTGATGTAAAAGAAAGGTGAATTCTTTTGTGAATGGCTTCTGGAAATAAGGGAGAGAGAGAGAGAGAGAGAGAGAGAGAGAGAGAGAGAGAGAGAGAGAGAGAGAGAGAGAGAGCTGCTTCCTCAACTCATCAGTGAAGAGCAAGCTGTGTCACCATGGTCGAGATGCAACCTAGCCTCCTGCTTCTGTTTCTTGTTTAACCCTAAAGGGGTTTCACTAGATGATTCTGTTTATTCAAAATTAAGAGTAGGAATGCCTACTTTGTGTAGACTCTGGATCCTAGAGATGAACAATGCCAACCTCTTTTTAGGGGTAGGGAGTTTTGGAGACGAACTAATGCTTGGAGATAGAGGTGTTGAATTAAATTGCTTGGCTAAAAGCTTAAAATTGGACTTAAAAGTTTCTCTGTACATAATGGACTATAATCCAATTAGCTGTGTAAACTCATTGAAACCTGCCCCTGTAATAAGTAAGAGAGTCTTAGCCAATCACAAGCAGCCAACTGTTCATACTCCAATAAGACAGACAGATGGTCTAGCCAATCTGGCTATCCTTATCTCACTTTCAATTGCTACAAGCTGCTTTCTTTTCCTTGACCAAAAATATAACCCACCCAGATGATGAAATGAGCTGAAACCATTTTTTAAAATATTATTTTTATTTTATGTCTATGAGTGTATTGTATTGCCTGCATGTAGGTAAGTGCACCCGTGTTTTGTGATGCCCACGGAGGTCAGAAGAGGGTACTGGATCCCCTGGAACTGGAATTATGGATAGTTGTTAGCTGCCGCATGAGTGCTGACAACTGAACCCAAGTCTTCTGCAAGAGCAGTCAATGCTTTTAGCTGCTGAACCATCTTGCAAGCCCCTTGAAACCATATTTTGTTTGAAATATTACTAGATTTTAGAGTTGCAAATAAAGTCAATTAATTCTGCCAAAGTATATTTGTTGTAATTTTCTCTTTTAATAGGGGCATGCTCTATGCATAGGGTGGAATTCAGAAGGGATGTGCAGGTTAGGCCAGCAAGTTATCAGAGAAGTCTCCTCAAAAGACTGCTATTTAGAGTCCAAGCTAGAGGTCTGTAAGGATAGCTGAGGAGTTAGCCAGATGGAGAGAGGGAGGCGAAAGTTGCCCAGCATGGGTGATTCACCCTGGCCTTGTGAGCTCCATGAGAAAGGAAGGGAGTTTGCAGGCAAAGAATGAAGGAGCACTTCCCTGGGGAGGGAGGGTACAAGATCAGGAACGAGGCTGGATGGTGCCAAATGTCAGCCAGAGAACACCCGGCCCCGCCCTGGCTTGGCTTCCCTTACCCAGCACCTTCATTGACATATTTGTACACTCCCAGTCTTCTGTTCCATTACATTAATCATGTGCAAGGTGAAGGTGGGTTTTCCAGATCTTGGTTATCTGGAGAGTGTCTGTCCTTGCATCAGGTTCACACTCCATACCTGCCCTCCAGTGAATGATGAGCTTAGTCACCTGCAGCCCAGACACAGTAGCATACCTGAAATGTAGACAAAAGTTCATAAAAAACAAAAGCTCAGTGCAGGTAGAGAATACACCATTGCTTATTCACTGGCAAGAACAGCAAGTTTTGAATTTCATTTCTATAGAAACTCTACATATTCCACTGAAATAATATCACCTCTCTTCAGAGGAAGAATGAAAAGGCATGGAAGAAATCTTAGGGCTAAGATAATCCCAAGCACCAGGGTAATGTTTACCTTTTGTTTGTGTGCCTGTGAGCAGCATGCTTCCTAACTTATAGCAGTGCCAGGTAATCAATGCTTTTATAAATGATATATAGTATAGAGTCTATATAGAAAAAACCCAGATACATATTGTCAGCAACCTCAACATTAAAAGTGAGATTTTATTTTAGAGGCAGTCTCCCTGTAGCCCCAGCTGGCCTGAACTCACTACATAGATCATGTAGCCTCAATCTCACAGAGATCTACTTGCCTCTGCCTTCTGAGTGCTGGGATAAAAGGTGTGCACTACCACACCTGACTGTGAGATTATTTTTACAAACACTATATATGCAGAATCCTGAAAGTCAAAAGGAAACAGCCTGTATTTCACATACTAGAGTTGTTCTCTGAGTTAATCTGGCCAATGGGGTCCTCCTAAGATAGGAATACCAATTGAAACACTTGAACAGTTTCTTTCTTTCTTTCTTTCTTTCTTTCTTTCTTTCTTTCTTTCTTTTTCTTTCTTTCTTCTTTTTTTTTTTTTTTTTTTTGGTCTTTTCGAGACAGGGTCTCCCTGGAGCCCCAGCTGTCTGGAACTCACTTTGTAGACCAGGCTGGCCTTGAACTCACAAAGATCCACCTGCTGCCTCCTGAGTGCTAGGATTAAAGGCGTGTGCCACTATGACGCGGCTTCTCTTCTTTCTTTCTTTTTTTTACAAATTTTTTTTAAAGATTTTTTTAAATTTTATTTATTTTTGTATGTGTATGAGCGTACCGTCTGCATGTAGGTTTGTGCACCCGTGTCGTGCAATGCCGCGGAGGTCAGAAGAGGGTGTCGGATTCCCCTGGAACTGGAGTTCTCCTGGAATTGGAGTTTCAGACGGTTCTCAGCCGCCATGTGGGTGCTGGGGATCGAACCCGGGTCCTCTGTAAGAGCGGTCGGCGCTCTTAACCGCTAGGCCATCTCTCCAGCCCCTCTTTCTTTCTTTCTTTCTTTCTTTCTTTCTTTCTTTCTTTCTTTCTTTCTTTCTTTCTTTCTCTCTCTTTCTTTCTCTTTCTTTCTTTCTTTCTTTCTTTCTTTCTTTCTTTCTTTCTTTCTTTCTTTCTTTCTTTCTTTCTTTTCTTTCTTCTTTCTTGTGTGTCTACCTGTCTTTAATCCTTCCTTCTTTTCTTCCTTTCTCTCTGTACATATTTGTGTATATATATACATGTGTGTGTACACATATGGAAGCCAGATATCAATATAGGTTGTCTTCCTCTACTGATCTCCACCTTAATTTTTTGAGGCATGGTCTCTCACTGAACTCAGAGCTTACCAATTGGTCAGCAAGTCTCAGGGATCTCCCTATACCTCCCAGGACTGGGAATTATCAGCATAAACCCCTGGGATCTAAACTCAGGATCTTGTGCTTGGGCAACAAGTACTTTACTGACTGAGCCAACTCTCTAGTACCATGAGAAAGAAATTTCTTTTTTTTTTTGAGGAAGAATTTCTTTTAAGATTATGAAAATGGTTTATCTAGCCTCCAGGTGATTTATTTGAGTTATAAAGTGTTAGCCTAAAAAATGATTCAATCTACTGTTAATGTTTTTCTTACATGTTAAACATTTGTATTATTTATTTATTTATTTTGAGGTGTATTTATTTATTCTGAGTATCCAAGGCTGACCTCAAACTCATTATCCAGCCAAGAATGACCTTGAACTTTTGATCCTCTTGCCTCTGCCACCCGAGTGCTGAGATCACAGTTATAAGGCACCATGCTCAGTTTTGTGTAGTGTTAGGGACCAAGAATGTAGGTAAGTCAGTTGATAAAGTGCTGTGGTGCTGTGGCACTTTATCAGCTGAGTTACCTACATTCTTGGTCCCAATTTGTTTTTAAAAAAATAAGTGCTTTGCTAGGTAAGTCCTCATGTTGGAGATGAAACTATGTGGTTAGTATTTTTCTTGTTTGTTCCCTGTCTTGCCTTCGGCCAGTCTTTCTTTGTTAGTCTCTAATACCTGGCTTTTGGAAGGAAAAGTTTACCTTGTGCCATTGTATTCTGGAAGTGTTTAACTTTAAAAAAATACAGACATTGCTTTAAGTCTCAAAAAAAAAAAAAAAGAATTATAACAGAGCCAGGTGTGATACAACACCATATCTGGAATCTCAGAGGCAAGAGAATCAATTCAAGAACTGCTTTGTTATTAGAGAATCTGAGGCCAGCCCTGAATAGTGTAAGCCCCTGACTCAGAAGCAAAATAAAAAATAAAATAAAAGGAAAAAATCATAACACAATTTTCCTTGTGAGGAAAAAAATATATAATAAGCATACATCATCAGGAATCAAAGCCTTCCCAAATAATTAATAATTTATTAATGAAGTGGTAATGAATATTCCTCTGATACATTGTGCTTTATTCTTCTATAACACCATTATCGAAAGATTGTACATGAACTTTCACTTCGTATTTAAATTTCATATAATTCATCTAATTTATTTCTCTCATTTTTCAGATTAAGCAAATTAAGTTTTTTTTTTTTTTAGAAATGTGCTCTTCTCTGAAGCACAGAGACTAAAGGTCAGCTGTGTGCTAAGCATGTGCACACCCCTGGGTTCAATCCTCAGGCCAGTTTAAAACAAGAAGAAAGCCAGTCCCTTACTTCAAGTTGAAAAGACTTGTGAAGTCTGGTAGTAGTGCACACCTGTAATCCCAGCAATTGAGAAGCAGAAGTGGGAAGATCACCAAAAGTTCAAGGCTAACACAGTCTACATAGTGAGCTCCTGACCAGCCAGGATTCCTCAGCGCGATCCTTTAAATAAATAAATAAATAGGTCAGATATGAGCTCCCTGGTGCAAATTTAGCTTTCTCTCTAATAGAAGTGATGATGTCTTGATTTAGGGGATGGGGCAGGTGGAGAGGTTTCATTTAATACTTCTTTTGTCTTTTTGAAACAGGGTCTCCCTGCAGCCTCAGCTGTCCTAGAACTCACTTTGTAGACCAGACTGGCCTTGAACTAACAGAGATCCACTTGCCTCTGCCTCCCGAGTGCTGGAATTAAAGGCGTGTGCCACTAGGCCTGGCCTGGAGGGGTTTCATTTGAGACAAGGGTCTCATGTAGCCCAAGCCGTCCTCAAACTCAGTGTGGCTGAGGCTGGCTTTGGACTCTGGGTCCTCCTGCCCCCACCTCCCAAGAATTGGGATTATAAATTGACACTACCTGTACCATCTCCCCCAACTGATCCTTGCCCTTCTAAGTGAAATAAGCAGAGATCTACTAGTTCCAGAGCAATCACACACACACACACACACACACACACACACACACACACACACACCCTCCCAATCTCTCCTTTTACTCCCCCAGCTCCTGACCAGAGTCGACAGCCAGTTTCCACTCGGCCACCTGATTTGTTCTCACTTTCCCCCAGAACTGTGCTCAAGCACCTGCTCACTTTCCCTCTGCTCTCATCTACCTCAGAAATGATGTCTGGCTTAAACAGCAGGTTAGTTGGTGTCCATGCTGGCTCTGTCCAAGACTGGAGAAAGACAGACAGACACCATAATTATCCTCTCCTGACCCTGGTCTAGGTGTGGAAAAAGAAGGAAGCAAGTCCCTGGAGAGGGTATGCTTGGAAAATGAGTATTATTTTCTGAACTGGAAATTTAGGACAGAGAGAGGATGCAAAATATGACTGATAAACCCTATTGAAAGCAGATGTGAGCAAGGTGTGACAGCGCATGCCTATAATCTAGCACTTGAAAGCTGAGTTGGGATCATCACAAGTTCCAGGAAAGCCTGGGCTACATAAGGAGATCCTGTCTCCAAAAAAGAAAAATAAGACAGATGGACAGATGGACAGAAAGAAAGAAAGAAAGAAGAAAGGAAGGAAGGAAGGAAGGAAGGAAGGAAGGGAAAAGAAGGAAGGAAGGGAAAGGAAGGAAGGAAGGAAGGAAGGAAGAGAGAAAGGAAGGAAGGAAGAAGGGAGAGAAAGGAAGGAAGGAATAAAGAGAGAAAGAAAGGAAGGAAGGAAAAAGAAAGAAAGAAAGAAAGAAAGAGAAAGAAAAAGAAAGAAAGAAAGAAAGAAAGAGAAAGAAAGAAAGAAAGAAAGAAAGAAAGAAAGAAAGAAAGAAAGAAAGAAAAGAAAGAAAAAGAGTGAGTGAGTGGGAGAGAGAGGGGCATCACAGACAGGTGGTGGTAGTCTGCGCTTTGATGCTCCAGCTGTGTCTCAAGAACAGTATCACATGGGAGCAGTTAGAAAGCTAGACTCTCACCCACCTGAGACCTAAATCTATAGTGGACTTTTTAAATTTATTTAAGGTTGTTTGGTGGTGAAAGGATTTTATTATATATCCCAGGCTGCCTCGAAGTGACCGCCGTCCTCCTTCCTCACCCTCCCAAGTCCTGAGCTTGCAGGCATGTACCACAAAGCTTGGCATAAATCTACATTAAATTTTTATTACATTTCTTTAAAAAAAAATACATGCTTTGCTAGGTATGGTTGCACATGTCTTTAATCCCAGCACTGGGGCCAGAGGCAGGCGGATCTCTGTGAGTTCAAGGTCAGCCTGGTCTACATAGTGAGTTCCAGGCCAGCTGTAGCTACCCTGTCTCAAAAAGACCAAAATAAATAAATAAATAAATAAATAAATAAATAAATAAAGCCTTAGCAATGTATGGTCATAGTAATCAAAGTGATGTGACTTTTTGTAGCTAAATGGTTTCTGTCTTTTCATTGTTGGTTTTATTTTATTGTGACTCATGAGAATAAATATTTAAATGTGTTAGCCAGTTTCCCATCATTATAACAAACTATCACAGATAATTTATTTTTCAAGAGAAATAGCTTGTTTGGGCATCATATTGGAGGTTCCAGGCCAGCGTCAAGCTAGTTTCAGAGAGCTGGATCCTGGACCTGTTTGTTTGGCAGAAAACAGATCTTTCATCAGTTTCTACTACTGTATTATGTCATCTCCAGTCCTGGGGTTGTGGCAGGAGCTGGCATGGCCCTGTAGCTTAACTTTTGGCTTCGTGACCTGAAGGATGCTGGGAGATCACAGGAGCAGAGACTTGCACTGGCTTATAGAGTCCAAGGAAGGTTACAGAAAGAAGTACAGTCTAAACTGAGCACAAGGATGAGTGGAGTTGTGATAGGTGAGAAGGGAGGGAGGGAGGGAGGGAGGGGGAGAGAGAGAGAGAGAGAGAGAGTAGAGAGAGAGAGAGAGAGAGAGAGAGAGAGAAAGATGTCCCAGGCAGAAAGCGGCTGGAACAAAGGCTGGGATTACAGGTCTCTGGATGAGGTGGAACTGCCTATATCCAGTCCAATACCCAAGCTACATGGCTATAGACTGTGACATTTGCTTTGAGTCTCTGGTTAGCAAGTCCACTTAATAAGCTATACTGAAAATCTTTAAAAAAAAATACCAATAAAGGCCAATTTCTGGGGAAAATGGACAGAATTGGAGTTGAGGTAAACCTTTAGGTTAAATTAACATAATTTTATAGAGGTGTAGAGGCAGAGCTGATTAGCTTCCAAAGTCACATTTTTAGTCTGAAGTGGTAGCTACAGCTGTGATCCACATTAGGTCAGTGGTTGAAATGAGAGATGCAAGCTGGAAAGAACATGCAGGCAGGCTGCATGGATCAAATGCCCAGGTCTACACAAACCCATTCTGATGCCCAAAGGGTACACTTCAACTGAGACCATGTGTTGGGTAGCATTGAAGTATTCCATCCAGGAGGGACGCTGTTAAGACTGAGGAAGGAAAGGAAGTGTCGGCTCGGGAAGTAAATACAACATACAAGTCTCAGGAAGCTACTAAAACACAAGATTCAGAGGGCCCCTCCCCAAGGTTATTGAAACAGCAATTCCTGGGGAGAAGACTGCCCAGCTGGCTGCCTGAAGATCCAGGATCAGTTTCCCGAGTCCTCGCCCAGGCAGAGTTGGGCTTTTTGGTGATGTGGCTGTATTTGAGCCACCATGTTCTTGTAAGCATCCTCTCACCCATGGTCCTCAATAAACTCACTGGTCCACTCAGCTAGTCTTGGGTGAAATTATTGCTTTCATTCTTAAGAATGCTCATCTAGGGCTGGAGAGATGGCCTAGAGGTTAAGAGCGCCAATTGCTCTTGCAGAGGACCCGGGTTCGATCCCCAGCACCCACATGGCGGCTGAGAACTGTCTTTAACTCCAGTTCTAGGGGAATCCGATGGCCTCTCCTGACCTCCATGGCATTGCATGACACAGGTGTACAAACCTGCATGCAAACAGTACATTCATACACATAAAAAATAAATAAAAATTTTAAAAAATATTAAAAAAGAATGCTCATCTAGAATGACAGGTGTTTGATCATATCACTGGAGAAGACACAAGCAACTGGAACTTTCCTGGCCTCAGTATTACAAACCTTTCAGACCATCATTTTCAGTTCAACGAAGCAGGCTGGCTGTTAATACTGTAATGATCAGAAAAACTCTATTTTGAACAGAAAAACTGTTTAAGTTTATTTTATTCTTAGCTCAAGGTTGTACAGCACATTCCAGGCAGCCCAGACACCCTCTCCTTCCCTTGAGAAATGCTTCTGCTGTCAAATTTGATAAAACATAGACAAAATTAACTGCTGGTCTTTGGCTTCCATAACTTGCTTATCCTGCTTAAAGGCACCCTGACATTTTCTAATTGGGCCAAAAGTGCAAGAGAGCCTTGCTCTGTTGGCCTCCCCTTTAAAAGGTTCTCTCTTGGACTCATTTGGGGTAAATGGTCATAATTGGGCACCAAGACTGTTTGCCAGCAGCACTGTCTTCGTTTTAACAAATTTGGCTGGTTAACATTTGATTCAGCTAGAAGGGTTTTTTTCCTGGTTATCTAAAAACTCCGCAACAACACAGTTGTTCAGATTGCTGAACAGTTAATGAAATCACAGAAAAAGAATTCAATGACTGCAATCAATTACGAATGGACAATCTGATTTCATGATGGCGAATACCATCATCATGTTCAACTGTCTCTAGGTTATGCATTATTCTTCTCACTCAATAAGATGAAATTGTGAGCTAACACAAATCCTCTTTTTCTCCAGCTTTTTTTTTATTAGCAACTAAAAGTCTAACAAAAACCACGTTTTCCATTCTCTATTCTTCTTATGCCCTGTCTATCTACATCCACTAGTTGCCTAGAAACTCTCTCTTATTATACATTTGATAGCCTACCAGCCAATAGGGCTCAGACAACCTTGCTGTTTTAGGCTGTTTAGACTATGGGATAATACAGTAAGCAACAAGCCGTAAGCCACATAAACCCTTTCCTCCCCAAGTTGCCTTTGGTTTTATGTTTATCACAGCAAAGTATCACAAGCTAGAACAATGTGTTGTGGGTTGTTTCTCTCACTTTTTTAACTCACCAAGTACAAGTCACACGTGCATCGCCTTCTGCCTTCCTCATGCAGCTCCCTTCCTTTGCATATACAAAATATCAGAGCTTCATCCTTTCTTAACCCAATGTCATCCTTAAATATGTCTGGTATCTGTCAAAATAGTTTTAATTCTCAAATCCCATAGCTGCAACTGTCCAAAGAGAGCATGCAGGCATGGGGAGAAGTGGTCTGGGCTTGCATCTTTGAGTCCTTAAAACTAACTACTGTCACGCACAGCTCCACAGACTCTACAGTCTGAGCAACCCATGGGAAAAATAAGGGCCTCTAGAGTTTCATGAACTAGCACTGAAATGGGTATTCTAAACAATTCATTGGGTAAATCAATGAAGATTATCAAATGGTTATTAAGCAACCAATCTCAAGGACTCTGAGAAATGCTCTCTAGTGCAGATGATTTTCTTTAGAAGCATGGTGCTATGTACAGTTCTTTAAGCCAGAAAGTAAAATCTTGGAAACATAGTCCAGCAGAGTATAATCAAATGTTTCCAACAGAGGTCTGAGGCCATTTTATACCATACATGCCGGTTTCATGTCTCAGAGTGGCCTTGGCTGTCGCCACTCTTCTATGTCTCATAATTCATTCAAGACTTGTAATATCTATATTTGTATTCATAACAGCAATACTCTTTTAAAAGTTTTAATTAATTAGTTTTTATGTGTGTGTTTTGCCTGCACATATGTGTGCACACCTGTATGCAGTGCCTGCAGAGGCCAGATGAGGGTGCCATATCCTCTGAAACTGGAGTTAGGTGCCATGTGGGAGTTGGGAACTGAATCCAGGTCCTCTGTAAGAGAAGCCAGTGCTCTTGACCACTGAGCCATTTCTCCAGCTCCCAACAGTAATATTCTTAATAGTCAAAACAGAAGAAATTCAGTGCCCTCTGAGGGGTGAACAAAAAATCAATGGGGATCACGGAACGTTATTTTGTTTGTATGTAAAAGAAAAGAAATACAGATACAAGCTACACTGTGGATAAGCCTTGAGGACATTGTTCTAAGTGAAATAATCGAGCCATAGGAAGATTCAACTTACATGAGGTCTCCAGATCAGTGAAAATCATAGCGGTGGAAAGCAGAATGGGGGTTAGCAGGGACTGGAGAAGACGCCGGGAACGAGGGGTGAGCATTTACTTAGTGTGGAGTCTCAGTGTGGGAAGATGACAAGCATCCTGGAGATGGAAGGTGACGATTATCAAACTGTATACTTCATAACAGTTAAGATGGTAAGTTATATATAAACTAAGCATTAAAAAGTTTAAAGAAAGTATATTAAAAGGGGAAGAGGGAATTTTGACATTTTACAAAAATAGATGAATCGTAAGGACATTATGCTGGATGAAAACATGGAGACAAAAGGACAAATACTGTATTACTACCATTATGTGAGGGACCTGTAGTAGTCAAGTTCAGAAAGAAAAAGCAGAGGGTGGCTGCAAGCAGCTAGGGAATGCGGAGGATATGAGGGGGGAGTCATGGTAAATGAACGTGGAGTTCTCGCTTGGGAGGATGGGAAGGATTTGCAGGTGAGTGAAGGTCACAGAGATACAGCACCCAGAATTCATTCATGTGCCTGAGCTGCACTTTCAAAAATTGCTAAAATGAGGCTAGGGAGACAGCTCAGTCAAGTGGCCGCTGTGGAAGCACGAGGATCTGAGTTCAAGCCCTCATAAACGATGCGTGTGGACCCCTGGTGGTGGCTGTCCAGCCAGCCTATCCTAATAGGTGAGCTCCAGGCCGAGTGGGAGACCTTCTCTCAAAAAATGTGGGTGGCGTCTGAGGAAAAGCACATGAGGTTGACCTCTGACTTCCACACAGGCACACACATAGGTATACAAATACAATCCCCCCAAACCCAAATTGTTATAACTGTAAATTTTATGAAATATGTATTTTAACCATAATACAAAAAAGAAGAAATGTTCATGGTACCAAGGATGGCTGTTGTTTTTCAAAAATGTTTTAAGTTCTAATAGTAGAACGGGCTTCAACAGATACCTAAGATGAGAAAACAATGGAATCCACTACTTCAGTTAAGGACATCTTCAATGTGTTCCCACACAGTTTGTTTCCATGTGTGAACATTTTGAACTTGCAAAGGTAATGACTTTGGAAAGGGGAAGGCAAGTGAGTCTCAGTTTTGGGGAAACTAGGACACAGAGTCATTTATAGAAGCAGGTGCAGCTGGTTTTATTTGGACGTTTTCTCAACTGTCTGGTTGATAAATAAAAGCAGACACCATGTCAAATGAACTTTGCTCACAGCTGTTGCCAAATTGCTAAATTCCATAAAGATCAAATTTACCTCCATTTGACCAGGTGCCCTGACTTCTCAGCCGTGCTGCTTGTCATGGCCTCCACGTCCACAGTGCTGGGAACTGAGCTGTGATACATCGCAGTGCCACAAAACATCTAATCAATCATTCTTTTATTGACTTTATTGAATAACATCATGATATTATATACTGTATGTATTTTATTTCTAACTCTGTAACACAACTTGTTGATTTACTACAATTCATGACTTTATGTGAGAAGCTCCTTTCTTGCTATATTTTTAAGGTCCATGAGATAGTCTTGCTCTGCACCAGCTGCTGGCACAGTGCATGGTGCATAGTAAGCTCTTAAGAAATAATTTTTTGGGGCTGGAGAGATGGCCTAGCGGTTAAGAGCGCCGACTGCTCTTGCAGAGGGCCCGGGATCGATCCCCAGCACCCACATGGCATCTGAGAACCGTCTGTAACTCCAATTCCAGGAGAACTCCAGTTCCAGGGGAAGCCGACATCCTCTTCTGACCTCCGCGGCATTGCATGACATGGGTGCACAGACCTACATGCAGACAGTATATTCATACACATAAATAAATAGATAAATAAATAAATTAATTAATTAATTAATTTAAAAAAGAAATAATTTTTCTTGGCCACACTCCTTCTGAGTTGAGTGTTGGCCCAGTGTCATAATTAAATTAAACCCCCCTGTCTAAGTAAATGTATTCAAGGGTCAACTATTTCTCAAGTAAACAACTTGAGCAAAAGGATCTGCTAAATCCCTAGAAAATGGAGATGGTGTGCCATATTGGAAATAGACATCAATTTTTTTGGTCTTTTTGAGGTGGGGTCTCCCTGTAGCCCTAGCTTGCCTGGAAATTGATATGTAGACCAGGCTAGCCTTGAACTCCTAGAGTTCCACCTGCCTCTGATTCCAGAGTGCAGGGATTAAAGGCGTGCACTACCATGCCCAGCTTAGCCATCAATTTCTCTCATGCACGAGTTATAATTACTAACAAGTTATGCACTGAGATTTTCATTACAATAGCATTCATCTAGATACAAGTCATGAATATTTTTCCTCATTGATTCATAGAATCTTGTAACATACTTTCTTCTATGGGTTATTTAAATTTCCTCTTGTTCAGAATTGGTATTCTTTAAATGTATGGTTTGTGCTAAGTAAAAGTTTTCATTTTATAGGTTTCTGGATATAATTTTATAGATTTTGTATGATAGCTTTTCTTTTTTTATTGTTTTATGTATAAGATTATGTTATAAATTGGATCTAGACCTGTGTCCTCCTCCCTACCCTCCATCGATAGCTTTTCAATGTTTTGCAAATAAAACTAATAAATGAAAATGAATAAAAATTGTAAAAAAATAAATTAAACCCTCCTTTAAAACTCCAAAGAAAGGGGCTGGAGAGATGGCCTAGTGGTTAAGAGTGTTGACTGCTCTTGTAGAGGACCCCGGTTCGATCCCCAGCACCATATGGCGGCTGAGAACCGTCTTTAACTTCAGTTCCAGGGGAATCTGACACCCTCTTCTGACCTCCTCATTACTGCACGACACAGGAGCACAGACCTACATGCAGACAGTACATTCATACACATAGAAAATAAATTAAAAATTAAACCCCCACCCCCATAAAAGGAAAGAATTCTTGGTGGGATGGAGATATGGCTTAGCAGCTTACTGCTCTTCTCTTCCCAGCATCCCCATCAGGCAGCTCACAACTGCCTAGAACTCCAGTTGCAGGAGATTTGACATCCTCTTCTGGCCTCTGGGGATACTTCGCATATATATGCACAAATATATACATAGACATGTACTCACATACAAAAATTAAATCTAAAAAATATATTTGTAGAATGAATAATGGAAATATTAAAGTTTAATGAAATGATGGAACTTTCCTTCAATTACAAGCTAGTTTGTTTGTGGAGCTAGAATGTGACCTCATCTCTGTTTGACTCCCCAAAGTCAAAAATTCATCATACTTTCCCAACCTTTTGCATGGGTGGCTCCACATAGATGCTCAATAAGATCTGAACTAAGCTAAAATAAATCCAAGCTCAAGAAAACACCCCCAGAACTGGATTAAAGTCCCACAGGCTCTGGTAATACTCCGTCTTCACTATCACCTCTTCTAGAACAGTGGGGAAATAATGCCTTTCCTTCTACTCAGGCAATTCTAAAACAGATTCAAGTGGGCATGTGTGTCCAGCCTGGTCCTAAAGGTCAGGGGCAGGAAGCTATGAAAATTCATCATCACAGAGACCTCAGGCTCTGGTGGGAAGGACTGATTGTTCAGTGAGCTTTCTTATTGATGAAGTATTCACAAGAAAACTTACTTGATTTCAATAGTCACAGTAAGTCTTTCTAAATGCCTTAGTCTATTTTGGGTTGTTGTTATTACTACAAAAGAACACCACAGATTGGGGAAATTATAAAGAACAGAAATGTATTTCTTGCATATAGAGACTGAGAACATTAAGGGACATGGTGAGGATATTTTGTTGCTGTTAATTTTAAATATGTGTTTATTTATTTGTGTGTGTGTGTGTGTGTGTGTGTGTGTGTGTGTGTGTGTGTGTGTTGCTTTGTAGTCCAGGCTGACCTGAAACTCACTATGTAACCCAGACTTGCCTCAAACTCTGGATCTTCTTGTTTCAGTCTCCTGAGTGCTGTGACTACTGGCATGTGCCGCCGTGCTCAACTCCTAGTGAGGGCTTTCTTGCTGCATCATCTTGTGGTCAAGGCAGATGGGCAAGAGGGAGCTAGTAGACTTCCTTTGTACTAACCTATCCCATAGATAATGACTGACATTAGTCTATTCATGAGGGAAGAGATTTCATGACTTATTCCCCCCACACACACCTTAGAAAGTCCCACTTCTGAACACTGTTACTTTAGGGATTAAGTTTATAGCACCTCCTCTGGCGGTTGAATATTCAAACCACAGCAAATAGTCAGTATACTTATTTTTCACTGTAAATACCACTCACTGATGATACTATTTTCCAGGGACCTAAAAGTCCCTAAATTTTATAGCCAAGTCCCTAACAAAGAAGCAGAAAAATGCAGGCATGCATGGTCTACTTGGGTCTTCAGCTCTCTCCTCAGTCCTGCATTCATTAATCGCATCTCAAAAAGCAAACCTTGCAGAGCTGGTGCTGTTTGCATACCTCTTTTCCAGTAGAGAAAGTTGAGGTGAGTGATGGGGGTTTAACTTCCTTTATGCCTATAGCCAGTTTAAAGTCATCAAGAAGAGCTCTGAGCTGAATGGTCTTATCCAGTCACCGGGCTCCTCTGAGGAATGGATCAATGCATTCTGGAAGGATATGAGTGCAAGTGAGCTAACCCCAATTTTATGGCATTTAATTTTAACAGGAAGAATGTTAGCTCATCAGTAACACTTTTAACTAGTTGGGATGCAGATGCGTGATACTCAACACTGAGCTGAAGGCATCATTTCAATATCACTTCATCTGATTCATCTCAAGGAAAGTGAAGAAGGCATTTTTAGTGGCCACAAAGCAGTTGTCTGAAATTCGAATAAACCTGGGACTGGAGGAAGGAAACACTGCTCTATTGACTGATGGCCATGCCTTCAGCATCCCGAGGCACCCACAGGCTCTGGCATACAGTAGGCTTGCTTCTCTTTTTCCATCATTAATGTCCCTGGAGCCAGAAGGAGAAGGTCTCTGATGCTGCTCACACATGGGCTGCTAAGCTTTCTTTCTTCTTCTTTTTTCACTTTTTCTCTTTTTCTTTTCTTTATTGTTATTTTAGACAGGCTCTCGCTACTTAGCTCTGGCTCACCGTGAGCTCACTATGTCAATCAGGCTGGCATCAAACTCACAGAGATGCCTCTGCCCCGAGTGGGGACTGAAGGTGTGCAGCACCATGCCGAGCAGACTTTTGCTATTTCTTTTTGTTCCTCCGCAACTCATGGGCTCTGGGAAGGTAGGGGTTATTAAGTATAAAAAAGCATGGAACCAGGTCACTCTAGGAGCATGCTTTATTTCCATGTGGGACTGCCAGTGTGAGCCACCTGCAGACACGTGGTGGGACCGGACAGAATGGCAGGGGGCGGGGGGGGGCAGGGACAGAGAGAGAGAGAGAGGGACACAGAGAGAGAGGCACAGAGAGAGTTATGGCAACTGGGCTCCACCCTTTATACCCATGGGGCAGGGCCTCAGGTAAGTGGGAAGGGGTCAGAGGATTGGCAGCTTCTGGAGGAAGTGGGCACCTGTGTGCCCCTTGGGATTCTGGGAAGTCTGGACCTAACGGGAGTTATGTTCTTTTGAGCTTTGTGTGTCACTCCATCTAGTCCAATGTGTTTGAATGAATTATAAATGAGTTTGAGATAAACACTTTAGGCTGGAGTGTTATTAGACCACACATACACACAGATACACACATATATCACAGAGAGAGACACACACACACATACCCTCATCAAGACAAGTTACTTGCAGAAGACAGAAGGGCTGAGGTGGGAAAGATTGCCTCAAACTAGGTGCTGTCAATGGCATGAGTAACTGACATGGTGCTGAGGCCCAACAGGGTCAGAGCCAGATTCCCATGGCTGCTACATACTTAGGGTACCACCAGGTCTCCCCAAAGCCTGACTTTACTGAGGTGCACACTCCAGCCAGCTCAGTTCTCCCAACTTCCTGCTGTGAATCTATTGATTCATTAATTGATAGTAAAGCCCTTCTATACATCAGCCAGTGTCCCAGGGTCCTTGGATTAAAATAGCCACCTGACCAAAACGCCTGCCTTTGTTGGCTGCTGGGCATGAAGACTACAGTCTTCATGAAAGAGGTAAAGACTTAAATAGCTCATACATGAGTGCACTGTGGAGGGGAGCAGAGCAGCAAGGAGCCTCGAGTGTGCTGAGAACACACACAGCCAAGACAAGACTCCCATTAGGGGAAAGGCTGGAAGAAGGCAGGCACCAGTCATGGGACAGATGTAGAAGGCACTTTGGAAGAGACAAGCAGCAAAGGTTTGACTCTGGGAGGAAGGGGATGCCCAGGACGAGGAGAGGCAAGCCACATTCCTAATGATGGCACGGGGACTGAGCTTTCCTCCGAACAGATTAAGACCTCATTGAGGGCTTTTGGCCCCCCAAGGGGGAAAACATGATTCTTTTTAATATTTGTGTTTGAACATTTAGCAGATGATTATTTGAATTTATTTCCTGCATGGTTCCTCTATTAGTCTTTATTTAATAGAATAATTTTAGAGCAGTGTCAGATTCATAGCAAGACCGAGCAGAAGGTATGATGAGTCCCATCAGCCCCTGCGCTTGGCATGCACAGCTTCCCCAGCTGCTACCATCTGGCAGCAGAGTGGCGCATCTGTGCTGCATGATGAACCTGCCTTGACAGGTCCTTATCACTCAAAGTCCATAGATTTCATCTTAGCATGTACTCTGTGGGTTTAGGCCAACACATATGACAAGTATCTACCAGTAGAACATTGATGCCTTAAAATGTTTTACATTCCAATTTTCTACCCGAAGAAGCTATCGGTCATTTTACTATATCCTCGCTTTTGTTTGGTCCTTCCCAGAATGCCCAGTAGTTGAAATCTTGTAGTATGTAGACTTTTCAAACTTCAATTAGTGAAATACACTTAAGATTCCCACATGCCTGTTCATGACTTCACAGCTCATTTATTTTTTAACACTAAGTAATGCTCTACTGCTTGTATATGCTACAATTTACTAACTCATTCACTTACTGAAGGATATATTGGCTGCTTCCAAGTTTGGGCAAAGTTGGATCCTGGACATACTTTGAAGATAAAGTTGATATAGTTTTGTGGGATTTTATGTGTTTTGTTAGCAGTCACTCCAAGGAGAATACCCAGGTATTTGGCCAGTGCAACTGAAGAATGGAATCCATGTTTCCATTTGTCCAAGGGAGGTGGGAAGGCAGAGCCCTGGCAGCCTCATGACCCCAGTCATTATTGTATAAGTCTCAGCTGTGTGCCACGCTGAGTGAGTGTGCTGTGTGCACCAACAGCAGTAGGTGCTGAGAACACTCTTTACAGAGAATGAAGTGACGTGTCCACTTGCTTAAGGCTGTGATGGTCTATTCATATCTGGCTCCTGAGAAAGCAAGTATGATGTAGAAATTGAGTTAATGTGAATCTATTCCTCAAAGACGAGCCACTCCACCATGCTGACAGAAATAGTGTTTCCAAGTATATAATGCTAGAAGTCAAGCCGAAAAGTAAGCTACAGTTTCAGAGAAATTGCTATCTTCTTATGAGCTGAAGTCATCTGGCCATTTACCTAGTGACAATGTCCTGAATGGGCAAGCTGTCAACAGAATGGGCATGCTCTTATTCCCGTGAAGTGCTGGGCTGTGGCTCAGAGCCTGGTACACACACACTTCTAGAAGGCACCAAATGCCCTTGAGTTACTTAGAGAAAGCGGCCTGGAACAAGTGTATAGTTTCCTATACGAGTTCTCTGCTGGCTTGACTGAAAGTATGGAATTCTTCTGTGATCCTTTGAGTGGATCATAAAGCCTGCATCACCATATCCATCAGCTGCCCTCAGGAGCCATTCTCCTGCATCACCATGCCCATCAGCTACCCACAGGAGCCATTCTCCTGCATCACCACGCCCATCAGCTGCCCACAGGAGCCATTCTCCTGCATCACCACGCCCATCAGCTGCCCACGGGATCCATTCTCCTGCATCACCACGCCCATCAGCTGCCCACAGGAGCCATTCTCCTGACTCATCTGAGCCATAGTCATTTCTACCTGACTGAAGGGGCATGAAAGCAATCGGCAAAGAAGTCCGTTTCACAGAACCATTCTCTTTTGCCTCAGATATGTATGTTATGTGTTTATATATGTATGTGATCATAAACATGATCATGACAATCACTAGACAGAGGTTGGTGTAAATGAGCCTATTTAGTAAGATAACAGCTTGGCAAACCCATGTCAGTTTCTCCTCTTCTTTACTATTGCTGTTCCTGACAGTGAAATGTACCAAGACAAATTCCAAGTGAATGTTACATTATCAATGTAAATTCATTTGCATGTAAGCTTCCAAATATAGAATACACAAATGTGCCCATTGTTAAGATGGGTCATCTTTGATACCAAGAAGAGCATGGAACAATCACCAAACCACAAGCTCCGCTGGTAGGCATCATCCAGAGATAAAACATGGCCCTCAGAATCCTTCTTTACTGCTGGCAGGTGCATGGCCAGAGTTCTTTTAGCCCCACACAGTACACGCTTTGCAGAATTTGAGGTGTAAATTTAATATACCAGACTTCTAAGCATCACTGAAGGAAGCGAATAGAAGGAAAATGCACTAGTCACTCCCAGCTAGCATGCTGGGGGCCTGCTCCTCCTCCCCACCTCTTCCTGTTCCTCTTCATTCCTCAGCACTTCACACCAGGATGTGGAGTGTTGCAGCATGGGGACACGCCAAGCTATGCTTTGACTAGAATATGTTAATTACAATTGGCTTAAGTCACCAAAAATAGTAAAAGTTTATAAACTAGGGGCTGGAGAGATGGCCTAGCGGTTAAGAGCGCCGACCGCTCTTACAGAGGACCCGGGTTCGATCCCCAGCACCCACATGGCGGCCAAAAACCGTCTGAAACTCCAATTCCAGGGGAATCTGAGACCCTCTTCTGACCTCCGCGGCATTGCACGACACGGGTGCACAAACCTGCATGCAGACAGTACATTCATACACATACAGAAATAAATAAAATTAAATTTAAAAAAAAGTTTATAAACTAAGTAGGACATCAGCAAAGTGCTCCATTTCCCCACTACGAACTGTAGTCGGACTATCTTATTTTCTATTTAAAAATAAAGAAGACAAAGCCAACAGGAAGGCACTGGCATTGACAAACCTTACCTGAAAGAGAAGCTCATGGAGTCCATGTCCCCCAAACCACACAGAGGAGTCCATTCCATTAGGTACATTTAAACAGGTCACAAGGAAAGAGTGATTGCAGATACTGGTTCACAGTGTGTTGAGGACAGATCCCCTAGGAAGGTGCTCTGTAAAACAAAAACAAAAACAAAAACAAAAAAACCACACTGTCAGTCTGGCTGCAAAACCTTTTCGCTCCCCATTGCAAATACCACGGCTCTTGGTTGCTCATCCGAGGGTGCCTAAATGATTAGTGATGCAAGGATCAATGCTACACTGGTCATTTGCTTCTTTCTGTGACTTCTCAGTCATACATGGCAAGTACTGAGCCTGAGAAAGAAACCTTCCAGGATCTCCGACCATTGGAGTTGCTGGTTAGTACATGTTTTGAGCTACACTGCCCAAATCAGGGGTAACTGATTACTACAAGAGAATTTCTTTTTTTTTTTGCATGTGTACGAATGTATTGTCTGCATGCAGGTCTGTGCACCCGTGTCGTGCAATGCCGCGGAGGTCAGAAGAGGGTCTCAGATTCCCCTGGAACTGGAGTTCTCCTGGAATTGGAGTTACAGACGGTTCTTAGCCGCCATGTGGGTGCTGGGGATCGAACCCGGGTCCTCTGCAAGAGCGTCGGTGCTCTTAACCGCTAGGCTATCTCTCCAGCCCCAAGAGAATTTCTTATGGACTAACAATTGGACCCCATAAGAAGTTATTGCAAGATTAGATACTCAGATGGTTTGTGAACTCAACCTTCATACTGTCACGGCTCTTTCTTCTTCCTCCTTTCTTGTTAACTTCAAGGAGAAATGGCAGTGCCACCTCCCAGCTAGTCCAATCCAGGGCACCATGGAGGACCGGTGTAGGGGTCAAGGCCGACGCTGGTAGGCTGACTCTTTGTGATGCGCAGCGCTGAGTAGAACAGGATGGGCTTTAGGAGTTCCAACAAGGACACAGACAACAGTCCTTCCCACCACTACAGGCAAAGTACAAGACAGCTCAATCATGGTAAGCCCTGTAACATTAGAGGCTTTTAGCTGTCATGGGCAAGAACGTTCCTTATGGATTTGTTCCAATACAGGAGCCAACCATACAGACGCAACTCATCTGTTGATAGAAACAAGAAATAAATGAAAAGCTCTATTTTTATAGACTTCCCTATAACACTTCAATATGCTAAAACCCTTAAACTTATAATGTGGTCAGCACTACGCCAGAGAGCAGGGCCTTTAGGAGGTGATTCAGTAATGAGGCCTCTACCTTCATGAGTGGGATCAATGCCCTTATTGAAGAGATTGTTCACTCCCTGCCATGTGTAGATCAAAGAGGAAGGCACCATCTAAGAAGAACAGGTGCACACCAGATGCCAAATCTGCTGGTAGCTTGACTTGGGCCTTCCTAACATCCAGAACTATAAATAATACAGTTCAGGTGCCTAAGCTATGGTGCTCCAGCAGCCCAAACAAAGACAATGTTCATGTGATAGGTCATACTCCTAAGAAAAAACAACAGACTGCTTCATGCAACAAATGAATACATCTCACAGACATAAGTGAATAAAGCCAAGCATAAAAGGATAAATGGCATCTGATTCCATTGATATAAAGTCCTCAAATAGTAAAATATAACCTAGGTGTTAGATCTGGGCTTCCCAGAATTCCAAGGGACACACAGATGTCCACTTCCTCCAGAGGCTGTCAATCTTCTGACCTCTTCCCTGTACCTGAGGTCCCATCCCATGGCTATAAATGGATAGGCCACCCCATGGCTATAAATGGGTGGGCCTCAGTAGACATGCCACTCTTATTGCCTACTCCACCACGTGCCAACAGGTATCCCACCCTGGTAATTCCAGAAGTAAACCATATTCCTAGAGTGACTTAAATCTCATGTGCCTTCTTTTTTTTTTTTTTAATCTTTTATTTATTTATTTATTTATTTTTTATTTATTTATTTTTATGTGTATGAATGTATTGTCTGCATGTAGGTTTGTGCACCTGTGTCCTTCAATGCCCAGGAAGTCAGAAGAGGGTGCCGGATTCCCCTGGAACTGGAGTTAAAGACCGTTCTCAGCCACCATGTGGGTGCTGGGGATCAAACCCAAATGATGATTTGATGTAAAGTGAAAATTGGGTCCTCTGCAAGAGCAGTCAGTGCTCTTAACCACTAGGCCATCTCTCCAGCCCCTCATGTGTCTTCTTTTATCAGGGGGTTTGCATCTCTATAACCCAACATAATGGTGCCGTGAACTTGGGTGAGGCCTGAGATGTTTGGAATTGGGCGGAGTGCTCACCAGCTCTCCCCCCAAAAAGAACCTAACTTTTTTTTTTTAAGCCCCTGGGAATTGCCAGAAGCATATTTCTCCAGAGAACCAGCTTCCACACTTCACGATAAGGTGCCATTCTCTCTGCTCTCCTGCACTCTCTCCTTCCCTCTCTCTCTCCCCACTTCTGCCTCTCGTGCTTTCTCCCTCCTCTGCTTTTCTTCTCAGCCTTAGCCTGCCACCATTTTGAACCCATTGAGATTTTCAGACTATCTCAGTGGCTTCCCGAGCTCTGAACCCTCTCTGCACCCTCCGGATGCCAAAACTGCAGACACTAGGGTCCCGTTTAATTGACTTCCCCTATGTTCTCAGGATGCCAGGTCCACAGGCGCGTGAGTCCCAGTCCACACTTCTGAATTTAAGAAAGGGAGCAGGGCTGGAGAGATGGCCTAGCGGTTGGGAGCGCCGACTGCTCTTGCAGAAGACCAGGTTTCGATCCCCAGCACCCACATGGCGGCTTGAAAACCGTCTGTAACTCCAATTCCAGGAGACACTCCAGTTCCAGGGGATCTGACACCCTCTTCTGACCTCCTCGGCATTGCACGACACGGGTGCCGCAACCTACATGCAGACAGTACATTCATACACTATAAAATTAAAAATAAAAAATAATAAAAAAAAAGAAAGAGCTTCCTTAAGGCTGAGTTTTCCTAAACTGTTTCTTTCTCCACACAGCTTTGCTTCCCTCCCCACCCCACGTGCTCCATTGGCTCTGATATCTCTGTCTCTCCTGACCTCCCTGCACCTTACAGATTTCTGCAGTAAAGACTACACAACTAAATCCAAGCTTTTTTTCTCCTTTTTTTTTTTTTTTTTTTTTTTTTTGCTTTTCACTTCAACAGGAAAAGGTGGAATGAGGCTGTGACTGCGCATGCCCCATTTCCATGGTAGCTGCTAAACCACACCCACTCCTTCGGCCATCTTAGCTATGTTTACCATTTCCAGGGTACCTAAACCACACACACCACTCCTCAGCCGCCATCTTGACCACGTGAAGTGGCCATCTTAACTATGTTTACCGTTTCCATGGTACCTGAACTGCACCTACTCCTCAGCCACCATCTTGACCATGTGGCACGAATTCCTTATTGGAAACAAATTTACATCAGAAGCTTATAACAACTAATGCCATGTTCTAACTCTCTTATAATTTATTTAATGTCATGTTCTGATCTTTTCACAATTTTGGGTTTTGGGTTTTATATTGGATTATTATAAAAAGGCAATTGAGATTCAATTAATACATTTTTTTCTGACAGAGTAACCGAGTTTTTTTTTTTATCATTTTTATCTTTTCAAAATAAATCAATTTTCCATATTTACTTTTGTATGGATAGTTAATGGTTTTTTTTTACAGGCTGTTTGAGATTTTTACATCATCTGGATTTTTTTTTAAATTTATTTCTGTATGTGTATGAATGTACTGTCTGCATGCAAGTCTGTGCACCTGTGTCGTGCAATGCCGCGGAGGTCAGAAGAGGGTCTCGGATTCCCCTGGAACTGGAGTTCTCCTGGAATTGGAGTTTCAGATGGTTCTCGGCCGCCATGTGGGTGCTGGGGATCGAATCCAGGTCCTCTGTAAGAGCGGTCAGCGCTCTTAACCACTAGGCCATCTCTCCAACCAATCATCTGGATTTTTAATAAACAATTTTTTTTGTTTGTTTGTTTTGTTTACAAGACTTTTACCTATTTTTAAGAGATTATTTCAGACTTCGGCATTTTGACCAGGTCCTCCTTTTCATCGGTTCTCTTCATAAATCCCATTTTATTCAGAAATCCATTTTTGTGTCTGCTTCTGGATACAAGCCTCTGTATCTGAGATTCAGAAGGTGTGTCCACCACACCCCATCCCACCTGGCATCCAGATCTTGCCTCAGGCAGTAAAGTTTCACCCGGCTGCCTCCCCTTAAAGTACTTTTGAGTTTTTCCACTAACAATAAATTTATTCTCATTCAATTAGCAGGTAAACCCAGTTGGAAACAGGCAAGCCACAAGAGCCAGATCCGCCTGCCTACCCTGTCAGGGTAGGCAGGCGGGCACACACAGCCTGTGCTGCAAAGTACAGTTTGGGCACACAGGCTGTTCCCACCTGAGTAGATGTCTTAAACTCTAAATGATTCTGTGTAAATGTGACAATTAAAATTAATGGTTCCTCAGCCCTGCACAATGATGGACAACTTTAGATTTATGTGTGCAGCAGATCAGGGAACAGAGAACTTTCTGTGCCTTGACATCAAGTTATTCCGGGTACCAATACTTACCTATGACATTTTAGGAAGAAAAAAAAGGGATTTCCCATTGTCCAGAGTTAATGGATACAATTAAGTCATGTGTCTGTCCAACCTGTCTGTGTATTATAACCATTCTCCAATGTGTCATTGAGATTCACATAACTGTCATGTGTCCATATTCTCCTGTGTGTTAATTTCTGTCAAAACAAAGTGGCCACCTCAAACTTCTTTCATTCTATATTGTGTACAAAAACAAAAAATTAAGTTAAGTTTACTTTTGGCATGCCTTAAATTTTTTCAAAGACCAGATTTGAACCTGAGATCCTAAATTTCTATACTAGTTATCTAGAGATTTATTTGGTTCCTAAGTTTCTACACTGGTTATCTAAAGATTATTTCTTATCTGTCCAAATTATTTTCTTCACAGGTATTGTAACTAAACTTTCCAATTTTTCTTGTTTCCAGACCTCTGAAAACCTGATTTTTGACCCTCAGGAACCCTCAGGGGTTCACTGAAAGATGGTTTTTTTTTTCTTTTCTCCTATTTAACCAGGCTTCTGACAGCTGTGCCACTGTCCCTCTGACCAGAGACCAATTTAAAAATCCCTGGATTCATTGATACTCTGGCACTTGGACAGTGAGTGACACATGGCTTCTCCTAGATATATTACTCTGTTTTCTATCACTTGTTAAAATATTTCAATAAGTTCATAGTTTTAGAACCAAAGGTGCAAGACATCAATGACAGCATGATAAGGAAACTGTATTAGCCATCTCAGCCTCGGCAGTGCAATCAATTAGGGCTGCATGCTTTAAATAACATTTCTAAAGGTGCTTTTTTCCAATGTATGTGACTGTTCAGTATAAACACTAGGATAAAAATCTCTTATATGAATGTGTGGATAAATGTGTGTATATATATAATGTATATATATGTATGTGTGTGTATGATACTGTTAACTCTGTAATATAGTTGCAGCATATTAAGATCTGTGTGTGATAGCAATGTATGTGCCTCTGCTCAGTACAACCTTTATAAACTGCCATTGCCCAATTTATTTATTAGAATCTTACTTATAAGTGTACGTATGAAGTACTGTTCACTTTTACGAATTCAATAATGTAATTATGGCATATACAAGAAATTGTGTTCCACCACTGGAGATTCTCAGTACTGTGCAACCTGTGGACAGTCCCCTAGCAGGTACTATACACCTTGTTACAGCCTCATGTGAAACAGACATATATAAATATTGAGTTGCCCATACATACTAAAAATGTTTTATAGGCATGTACCCCCAAGACTCACCCCACCGCAGAGATACATGCACAACCATGTTTATTTCAGCTCTCTTTACAATAGCAAAGAGCTGGAACCAACCCAAATGCCCCTCAACTGATGAGTGGATAGAGAAAACGTGGTACATCTACACACTGGAGTTCTATGCAGCAGTAAAGAAAGACAACATCATGAGCTTTGCAGGAAAATGGCTGGAGCTAGAGGACATCATACTGAGTGAAGTAACACAGTCCCAGAAAAACAAACGAAGAATGATATCCCTCATCTGTGGATGCTAGTGCCAATTACCCAGTTGTAAATATTTCCTGTGCATGGCCCCTTGAGCTTTTGTCCAAAGCAGTTGGGAGTGATGCATATTGGAAACAACAACAACAGAAAGGACTGCATCAAAGAACTGACTGAAACAGTGAACTTCTGCTCAAAACAGTCAACTTCCCCATGGAGAATATTGAGAAAGACTGAGAAAGAGATGAATAGCATGTTTGGCAGAATGCATGAGCTCTGGAGGGGTGGGGGGATGGGGGAGGACACAGGTCTAGATTTGATAAAAAATATATGTATAAATAAATAAAAAATGTTTTATATATCTGTTATACTTTGCACATGTTACTTTTAATATTTTTAAGAAAAATTAGGTTTTGGGGCTGGAGAGATGGCCTAGTGGTTAAGAGCACCGACTGCTCTTGCAGAGGACCCAGGTTCGATCCCCAGCACCCACATGGTGGCTGAGAACCGTCTGAAACTCCAATTCCAGGAGAACTCCAGTTCCAGGGGAATCCAACACCCTCTGACTTCCGTGGCATTGCATGACACAGGTGCACAGACCTACATGCAGACAGTACATTCATACACATAAATAAAATTTTTTAAAAAAGCAAAATTAGGTTTTACTTCCAGGGACCACATGGGACAGTCTGAATGTAACCAATTTGTGTGAGCCTTAAGTATTTCCTGTCTGCTGTAAGTGTGTGATAATGCCTCCCTCCTTTTCCTTCTCAAAGCTATAATTCAAAATCTGGGGACAAGCGACATGGCCTTCATTTGAGAAAGTCCTAGAAGGTATTGGTTTTAGCCTTTTTATTATCTTGGGTTTGTTTCATGGGCTATGTTAGAACTTTTTTGCCTTTTATGGTTTAAATCCATTCTACTTTGAGTTCCTAAATGGCTGGATAGGTTTAATGTCAACTTGATACACCTGGGCTAAGAAACTTCAATAATTGCCTTCATTGGATTGGCCTGTGCCCATTGTGGGCAACATCTTCCTTGGCCAGATATTTCTATATTGTACGCGATAGGCTGAACATGATCCAGCAAGACAAGCCAGTAAGTAGCATCCTTTCCTAGCCTCTGCTGCAGTTACTACCACCAGGCTCCTACCACAGCAATTAAGAATTTAGTAAGAGTGCTTAAGTCAATGTTCAAGCTTTACTTTAGGTGTTATATGGTAATTAAAATACCAAATTCATTCAAATGATCCTCTTGGAGGTTTAGCAACCATACTTAAAGCTCCAATCTGATTTGGCAGGGGGGATTTGAAGGGACAATCTTTTGGCCCTTACCCTATAAGGTAGACTTAAGTCCTAGAGTCCTTCATGGGCACCTTTCTACATGTCCTATGGCAGTGAGTCACCAGTCATCCCGGGCCAGGGAGGTTTTGGAGATTCACTTAAAAGGACTTCATCCGGCCAGTGTCCAGTCAAGGGACGAAAGTCCATATAGAGGAGAAACTCCTCATGCTTCAAAGGGAAACTCCGGTCAAGCAAGGCCTGACTTTGTCCTCACATGGATGGAACTGGTGAAAAGAGCCAGGCAAGGAAAGGCCTGAGTGACCCCCTAAGGACCAGAACCTCAACTGATCTTAACACCAAAACAAATTTTATCTGAGCTAACTGTGTGCTTTTAAACACCCCAACAGGAAACTATAATCAAAAGAAAATGAAATAGCTTATTACCAGAGAGATAGGTGAGAGACCTACTGTGCCAAGTTAGAAACCTACTGTGTCATGTTAGAAAATATCTCAGAGATAGGTGACAGATTTTCTGTTCCATGCCAGAAAATACCACCTTTTATATTCTTATGGTTATGGCTCTCATTCTGGAGCCCTGTGTACTAAAGCTGGCCCTCATTCTAGAGCTCTGTGCACTAAAACTATTTTCCCAATTCCTCAAACTAGGGTATGGGTCCTCTCTCCCTCTGGAGACCCTAAACAGGTACCCTCCAATTGCTAATACACTCATCAGCCCCCTATTGGTACTGCGAAGTCCCTGCACTGGTACACTCATATAAGACTCAACCAGCTTGTCTTTTCAGTTGCAGAGAAAATATCCACTAACTACTGGCCACTATCGATCTGGACCAAAACCAGCAGGCAGAGCACCCAGAGAAGCCAAGATGGGAAATCAGATTCTAAGCCTCCAGCCTGAAACCGGTCCCCTGAGACTTCATCCCCCCCCCCCCAGCTCTGAAGCAGATACAGAAGAGAGAACAGTGTCCCATTTCCTTATCATAATCAAAAGACTGGAATGTTAGGTCTGGGCTTCCCAGAATTCCAAGGGACACACAGATGCCCACTTCCTCCAGAGCCTGTCAATCTTCTGACCTCTTCCCCTGTACCTGAGGTCCCACCCCCATGGCTATAAATGGGTGGGCCTCACGCCCCATGGCTATAAGTGGGTGGGCCTCACGCCCCATGGCTATACGTGGGTGGGCCTCAGTCATGCTGCTCCTGCTGCTGCTACTCCACCACGTGCCAACAGGTAGCCCGCCCTGGCAATTCCAGAAGTAAACCATGCTCCGGGAGTGACTTAAGTCTCACGTGCCTTTTATCAGGGGTTTGCGCCTTTATAACCTAAGACTAAGTTGCTGGAATTCAGGATAGCAATCTCCTTTCAGAGGATAACTAGGAAAGGAAAAAACAAAGGCTCTGAGATGCCAGCAATATGCTGTTTCTCAAGATGGAAAGGGATCCCATATGTGTATTCATTTGGTATCTTTCCATCATACTGTTGACTTGTGAAATCTGCACTTCTCTGGAGGTAGGTTGTGTGACAATGCACTCTACTGAAAGGTAAAGAAACAGAACTGCACTTTAACTTGGGATCATGATTTATTTACAGGTATGATGCATACTCATGGCTGGGCGATCTGGCTCAAAATAGTGCAACAATTAATCACAACTGTGGAGACTGCCTAGTGATTAACACAAGCAAGAACTCACCTCAGTCACTGGGTACTATATTTCATACCTCGCTCCTGCCAGTGATCTAATGCAGCCTCACAATTTACAAATTCAGTTACGAAAAGGGCTATTGAGCTGGGTGTGGTGGCACATGGTTTTAATCCCAGCACTCGGGAGGCAGAGGCAGGCAGATCTCTGTGAGTTCAAGGCCAGCCTGGTCTACGTAGTGAGCTCCAGGCCAGTTGGGACTAAAAGGGAGACCCTGTCTCAAAAAGACCAAAAAAGGGGGGGGGGCTAATAGATATGGCCTCAGGTTTAGGTTGCCAAAGACGCTTTTCCTGATTAAAGTGGTCACAGGGCCTTTCTCACATGAGACAGGAATTTCTGGTATAGGCTGTGACCACACTGGAAGGTTTAAAACTTCTTGACAAAGTTATAAAATAAGTGATCAAAAAGATAAGTGTAAAAAGGCAATAAATGTCACACACCGATGGTCTCGGTGTAAGTCCACACACAAATGGTGTCAGGGTATAAATCGACAGCTGCCTAGGGCCACTTAGCAAGGAAGAAGCCAGGCTGAGCTAGGAAAGCACCATGCCAGTGAACAGAAAAGCGAAGCAAACAGGAATAAATCAAGGAGGAATAGACTGCCCACTGTCGGGCAAATGCTTCTTGTAACTGCTCCTTTTCCCTGAATTGCTCTAAATCTTTCTCAGCCATGCCACACAGCAAAATGCCTTAATCTAGTTTGAATTGAATTTCTGCTCTGGGTAACAGAAGTTTAAGCACACCAATAAATGCAAAATTAGAAGTACAGTAAAGTTACAAGGAATCATTCTAGTGTAAGGCGAAAAGGAGCCAAACTCTGAGCCAAACTGAGGCCAGTCACCTGGCAGACAGTCTGCCATCAGCTCTCGGCTCAGGACACTGCAGCATGACAGCAGTCACCCCCAGTATGTGTTATATGTCCACTTAGCTCCTTTAACTTGTCCCAGGATTCAGTGTAAACCCTTCATGCCTCTGCCTACCTCTGCCAGCACCTCAATATTCTTCACCAATCTTCGGTTCTTTCCTTTTCCTTATTCCTAAACACCCCAAGAGCAAGTGCCTTCCGGCTTGGGGGGACAAGGTCATGGGTGAGTGCTTGCACTTCAGTACAAGGCCAAGGCTTCTATTCAGTCCTCAGCACTAGGGAAAAGTGGGGGAATTCCACTGTTGAGGAATTCCCTGGGAGGTCAAGACCCACATCGGTGCTCTTGGTAGAAAAGCACACTTGGGCCGGGCGTGGTAGTGCACGCCTTTAATCCTAGCACTTGGGAGACAGAGACAGGGGGATCTTTGTGAGTTCAAAGCCAGCTTGGTCTACAGAGTGAGTTCCAGGACAGCTGGGGCTACAGGGAGATCCTGTCTCAAAAAGACCAAAAAAAAAAAAAGACAAGCACCTTGGGCTAGAGAGATGGCTCAGCGGTTAAGAGCACCAACTGCACTTGCAGCAGACCCGGGTTAGATTCCCAGCACCCACACGACAGCTAAGAACTGTCTTTAGTGCTGGGTGTGGTGGTGCACGCCTTTAATCTCTGTACTCAGGAGGCAGAGGCAGGTGAATTTCTGTGAGTTCAAGGCCAGTCTGGTGTACAGAGTAAGCTCCAGGCCAGCTGGAACTAAATGGAGACCCTGTCTCAAAAATACCAACCCCCTCAAAAAAAAAAAAAAACAAAAAAACAAAANAGGCAGAGGCAGGTGAATTTCTGTGAGTTCAAGGCCAGTCTGGTGTACAGAGTAAGCTCCAGGCCAGCTGGAACTAAATGGAGACCCTGTCTCAAAAATACCAACCCCCTAAAAAAAAAAAAAAAAACGATACCAAAAAAGAAAAGTGCCTTGTGAATTCTACAAATTCACTTATCCCAAACTGTTCAGCCAATGTGAGTCTTCTAAAATTTGAATAAATTGAACTGTCTTTTGTTAAACTACTCTATGTATATGAAACCACTGGTTATTTTTCATTTGTTCTATTCTAAAAATGCTTTGATTTGTCACATAGAACTCAAAAGCAAAATGAACATTCCTTCACCACAGTACTTGCTGCCTGGTATTTTTGCTGACTTGGTCTTACCACTGGATGAGGTATGCCTGTGAGCACTAGACTTTGTCTTACTGAATTTGTGCACTCAGCCTTTAGCACAGTCCTCGAGCAAACAGGCACCTGATAGCTCCTTACTGTGACTACTCAAACTCCGCAGAAGCTTGCTTCTCAACATGTGACCTGCAGACCAGTAGCATCAACGGCTTGACAAAGGGTTGCAGAGGCCAAGTCTAGACTCCCCTTAGAACTGCTGGTTTGTAAGTCAGGTGGTCGGTCTGTACAAACAAGTTTAAAAAGTATTGCTGTAGATCCAGGAAAGATCTGGGAGCCTTCTGGGAGACATGACAAGACACAGCACAAAACAAACCCAAAAGCCCCTGTGGCGGGAAGCAGAACTGTCCAGGCAGAAAGTGCAGATGATTCTGGAAGCAGGGTGGAACAGAAGTGCTAAATCAAGGCGTGCCACACCCTGGCAGCATGTTGCCTGGATGAGAAAGAGGGAGGGGCAGGCACTAGAAGTGCAGGCAGAAGCCAACAAGGGCTGCAAGCAGGGAGGTGAAGCTGAGGGGCTTGGCCTGCCAGGAGAGCAGAGCCAAGTGAGGAGGGGCGAAGGGAGAAGGGGGCTGAGGCCAGGAGCCTGCTGGGCTGGAGTGGGCAGTGAGCATCAGGGGCAGGCAGATGATGCCCCCACAGGAAAGGTTTGGAGGGTTCTGTGCCCCTCACAACATACCTATCACATAGAAATATCACGGCTGAGTGACTTTGCATGGAGATCATGTTTAAATTTACGATTTGAGCTGAGTGATGCCCTGGTTCTGGGAGGACATTCGGGCTTATAAAAGCACAACTATCAGGTTCTTAATCCTAGAGTCCATTGGTGTGGTAAAGGGAAGCAATAAATTAACAGTGTCTCTTCAGTACTCAAATGAATTGGGTTGGGGCCAACGCCTGCAGGAAGCTTTTACACGAACTCCCTAAATGATTTCCATTCGAAAACCGCTCCAAGAGCACTTAATAAGTGCAATTTGGGGACGGTAATGGTGATCCACACTGCCGCAGCATCTACGCAGTTAAGCAAATGTCCCCGGGGAGCAATAATATCGAACCAGGTCCAGGACACCTGTGAAGAAAAGAGTCCCTTTGCAGAGTGGCCAACTGCAATTCTAAGAGAGCTGGCTGAGCATTGCGATGGTTTAAGGCTCCTCCGCCCTAACCTGCTGGCTCTCCAACCCTCCTGCAGATCCCCCAAAATCGAAAAACAGCCATCGCCTCTATACCAATCTTCTGGCCAAGAAGGTGGCAGTTTTGGGGAAAGGCATGAAGAACCGTGGCTCCCAGAGTCTGGGGCTCCCCAGGGAAGCCGCAGGAACAAAATAGGTCGCGGAGCTCTCCACCAGCGCTCTCCCGCCAGACTCGGTGGCGGCCACCGCGGGGTGTGGCCCGGACGCAGCGAGCCGCGCAGGCTTCCCTGGGGTCTGGGCATCCTGGGTGAGCCGCCCTCGCCCGCCCTCGCTGACCCTCGCCAGCGCTTGCCCCTGCGCAGCGCGACCCGTGGGAGCGCGCACGGCCTCCCGGGGTTTCCGCGGGCGCGGGCGCGCGCAGGACGGGGGCGCGCGGGGGAGTGTGGGCCGGGCGAGGCTGGGCGCAGAGCCGGGCGGGCGCGAGCGCAGCCCGCCGCCGCTCACCTGCCTCGGCTCTACTGCGGAGCGCCCCTCCACCCCGTCACCCCCGCCGCGGGCACCATCGCCGACGTGCGAGGCGGGCAGCACCCGCTCTCTGGACGCACCCGAGGAGCCCCTTCGGCCTGGGCGTGCCAAGGTGACCCCCGATGACCCCCGCCCCCAGGCTGCCTGTCCCCGCCCCCTATCCGTCCCCCTCGCGTCCCCGCCGCTAGGGGAGCGGCGGCAATGCATGAGCATCAGTCTGTCTGTCTCTGCACCTCGGCTGCACACACCTGCCTTTTGTGGCCCTAGCCCACTGCTCTGTATACATGGGGAGAGCCTGGGACCCCCCTCTTTGTTTTTGGTCCGGAGGTGTGTTTGGGGATGTGCACGCGCGCGGGGATGCTTTGGGAGGGTGAGAGTTTGAGGCCGTTTAAATTTTCTATCGAGGATGGCGGTTCCCTCCTGCAGACTTGTGGCTGCGGGGTGGCGTTCTCCGCAGCTGCCCAGATTATCAAACAGTTGTTCATTTTCAACATGCAAGATGCAGTTCTCAAATGTGCATTCCGGGCGCTGTGGCTACCCGGCCGTGTGTGCCTGCCTCGCTCACGTTGGTGTTGGAAGTCCTGTCCCGTGTACCCCCCAGTGTAAAACGCTATTTTGGTTATGGGGTTTAATCCACGGAGACTTTGGCTTTTGTTTTATTTCACCGCTGTTTATAATTCTCGAAGCTTGTGACATTTGGGACTGGTATCTGAGCAGGGGCTGTTTGTGTGTGTGTGCGTGTGTGTGTGTGTGTGTGTGTGTGTGTGTGTGTGTTTGCATGATCTTGGGTTGCCATCAGGTTGTACCCAAACATTAAAAAGCCTGTCTTTCCGTTGAAGAGGACAGGGGTTAAAATGAATGAAGACCTGAAGGTCAATTTAAGCGGGCTGCCTCGGGATTATATAGATGCCGGTGCCCTGGAGAACGTCTCAGCCGCTGTCCCCTCCCAGGTTCCTGTTGTGGACCCGCAGCCTGAGCTGGTAGTTAACCCTTGGGACATTGTTCTGTGCACCTCAGGGACTCTCATCTCCTGTGAAAATGCCGTTGTGGTCCTTATCATCTTCCACAACCCCAGCCTGCGCGCACCCATGTTCCTCCTGATAGGCAGTCTCGCTCTTGCAGACCTGCTGGCTGGCATCGGACTCATCGTCAACTTTGTTTTTGCCTACCTGCTGCAGTCAGAAGCCACCAAGCTGGTCACAATCGGACTCATTGTCGCCTCTTTCTCTGCCTCTGTCTGCAGTTTGCTGGCCATCACTGTGGACCGCTATCTCTCGCTGTATTACGCCCTGACCTATCATTCGGAGAGGACGGTTACATTTACTTATGTCATGCTCATCATCCTCTGGGGAACATCCATCTGCCTGGGGCTGCTGCCGGTCATGGGTTGGAACTGCCTGAGGGATGAGTCCACCTGCAGCGTGGTCAAACCTCTCACCAAGAACAACGCAGCCATCCTTTCTGTCTCCTTCCTCTTCATGTTTGCCTTGATGCTTCAACTCTACATTCAGATCTGTAAGATTGTGATGCGGCATGCCCATCAGATAGCCCTGCAGCACCACTTCCTGGCCACGTCGCACTACGTGACCACCCGGAAAGGGGTCTCGACCCTGGCTATCATCCTGGGGACCTTCGCTGCATGCTGGATGCCTTTCACGCTCTATTCCTTGATTGCAGATTACACCTACCCTTCCATCTACACCTACGCTACGCTCTTGCCTGCCACCTACAACTCCATCATCAACCCTGTCATTTACGCTTTCAGAAACCAAGAGATCCAGAAAGCCCTCTGCCTCATTTGCTGCGACTGCATCCCTTCCTCTTTGTCCCAGAGAGCACGGTCTCCCAGCGACGTGTAGCAGCCTTCCACCTCTAAGACCTGCCTCTACCAAGCACTTGCACTGCCCAGATGTCAGGGCTTAAGTTTCGCACTGGATTCTCTCAAGCTACAAGAGCACTTAGTATTGGTGAAGCAATGACATCATGCAGATAAGTTATGTGACTAACGTGAAAATAATGTCACCAGTGTTGTCACCTTTGTAAAAACTGACCTCTACTCACCATTATGTTGCTTGGTTTGGGAGTTAGGGTTCTTTATATTTTATTTGGGAGTATGTTTTTTTTTTTCTATTTTCAAATGTTTTTGGAGGATGTGGTTGGGTTTGAAATGGATTTTACGTGGCTGTGATGTTATATACGAGTCCCAGAATTTTTGCCTAGACTCTAAAATAAATCTGAGTTTTTAAGGAGACTGGAGAAGGAATTACTCTTCTTGGACTTAGTCAAGGTAGATCTTCAGTGCTATCTGCATGTAACAGAATATGATATCTTTCTTTCTTTTTTTTAAGCTGGAGGATGATTTTATTCGAGTTTTAAAACAAAACAAAACCCCAGGGGCAGCAAAGTAGTAATCTCAGCAGCTGCCTGGAGTAAAAGAGAAGGGGAAAGGCAGGCCATGTTAAGTTGGCATGGAGGGCAGCCATATATGGTAGGGAGGGGAGCTTTACAGAAAGTGTAAGAAAGCCTGGAGTGCCAGAAAAATAATATTAGATTCTGGCCAGCGTCCAAAAGAAAGAGACAGAAAAAAGGACTCAGAAAGAACTTTGTGGTAACTTGTGGGGACTGTGCTCTGCAAAATAGAATATGATATATTTCAAACCATAATTATTACATAATTATGTTTCGAAAGGAAGTTTTTTTTTTAATTTAAATGAACTTAGTAATAAGTTACCAACAACAAATCCATGGCCTCACTTTTGTTTTTTGGTCTTTTTGAGACAGGGTCTCTCTGTAGCCCCCAGCTGGCCTAGAACTCACTATGTAGACCAGGCTGGCAGTGAACTTATAGAGATGCCCCTGCCTCTGTTTCCGAAGTGCTAGTATTAAAGGTGTGTGCTACAATGCCCAGTTTCATTTATTTTTTAACTTTCAGCAATTACTGTTCATAAGAATTACTTTACAAAAAAAAAAGAATTACTTTACAATTTCTTTAAGCGTTTCAATTCCTTATGCATGGCTACCTGTTTTAGCTAGATCATGTTTCAAATTTGCTGTGTAAATCCAGAATTTAAAGAGTCATTTTTCAATATAGTTTTTAATGTTTTCAATATAGTTTTTAAAAATGAAGCCGGGCGTGGTGGNTCTCCTCCATGCCACAGCTTCCTTAGCACCTCAGCAACGCCAAGACCTGCTTCCCAGGAGTCAAACTGTCCCAAGAGACCAGGAAGTCTCACTTCCATTCAAACCAGGATCCATAGTTTGCGATCAGCAGGGATCCTATGTGCAGAGTCCTGCTGCTCTGTGGCCCTGGGGCGGAATCCAGCCCACTCTCTGGTTTCCATAGAAGAGTCAGCTGGAACACAACTCCGCCCTTATCTGTTAAGATGTGGTCTGTGACTGTTTTGTGCTGCACTTCTCCACAGGAAAAGTTTGCCAACCTGTGCGTTCTATGATAAATGTCTAGATCATAGTCACTTGTTAACACCTACTTAGCCTTAACAACTCCTGCTTCTCCTCCCCCTCCTTCTCCTCTTCCTCCCATCTTCATTTGGTTGGTTGGTCGGTTGGTTTGTCTGTTTGAGACAGGGTCTGGAACATGTTATGTAGACCAGCCAAGCCCTCATCTCACAGACATTCCGACCACCGTGGTCTCAGGAGTGCTGGGATTGAGGAAGACAGATTAAAGGCTTGCACCACCATACCCAGCTACTCAGTCTTTCTTAAGAAAAGCAAGGGTCGTGGTGGCACATGCCTTTAATCCTAGCACATGGAAGGCAAAGGCAGGGAGACCTTTGGGAGTTTGAGGCCAGCCTGGTCTACAGAGTGAGTTCCAGGACAGCTGGGGCTACAGGGAGACCCTATCTCAAAAAAAAAAAAAAAAAGAAAGAATCACACAATATGTTTTGACTTACATGTGAATAAGATTGATTAGATTCACCATTGTAATTTTGTAAGCCACAGGCTGACTGTTTTCAGGAAACAAAAGGGAAAAATATTAATAGTTACTATTGAAAGTAGATTGTATTTATTTTAATATATTCTGAAAAACAAATTAGTGTGAAGCTATTGAGAATATACAAACATCATTATTCATATCTCTATGTCTAAAAGTATATTAATAGCTGTTCTTGATTAAGATGAATAGAATTAAGTATTATAAACCAAGTTTTTATGGTTCATATTGTTGGTAGCACAAAATGCATTTGAAGCAGGCAGCCTCCAATTTTAATGAATGAGTGGAATTCACATTATATCACATAACTGGTATGCTTTACCTATGCCTGGTGAGCTCACATGTAGAATGATCATGTGTCTGTTCATGAAAAGCAAAAAATTATTTTCACCAAAAGATAACTTAAACCTTAAATGCAATAAGACCTACATTGCCTGCTTTCTGAAAAAGTTTAGCTGGAAATTACATAGAACTGACTTTAAACACACTGTGAAGTCACTGTGCCTGTGTGCCATTTTCTGTGAGTGCAGACAGATGTATACACAGATGCCATCCCTCTATTTGTAATGGATTTATTGCTGTGTCTATACAACCCGTGGAAGACTTTCTGGATAGCGCATCAACTTTCAGATGGTAGCAAGACCAGTGTTTCAGGGTCATTGGGGGGATCATTTGTAATAGGTACCCTCAGTGGTCCAAATAGCATGGCTGGTGGTTTCAGAACCTGTCTCTGTAGCCTGCATGCTGAAGCCATCTCTCCAACTCTACTTCTAAAGTAGCCTGTGAGACTAAATCCTATACTTGAATCTGTGTCTACCTTCTGAGGTTACTTATGGAAACAGGAGAGGGACTGAAATATTGAAGCAGTGGGAAAGGATTTTTTTTTTATTAAAAATTTTTTTTAATTAATTTTATTTATTTCTGTACGTGTATGAATGTACTGTCTGCATGCAAGTGTGTGCACCCGTGTCGTGCAATGCCGCGGAGGTCAGAAGATAGTGTCGGATTCCCCTGGAACTGGAGTTCTCCTGGAATTGGAGTTTCAGACGGTTCTCAGCCGCCATGTGGATGCTGGGGATTGAACCCAGGTCCTCTGTAAGAGCGGTCGGCGCTCTTAACCGCTAGGCCATCTCTCCAGCCCAGGATTTTCAATACTGTATGAACACTCAAACCCAGTTGATAGCTTTAAAATATTTCTTTTAAGGGCTGGAGAGATGGCCTAGCGGTTAAGAGCGCCGACCGCTCTTGCAGAGGACCCGGGTTCGATCCCCAGCACCCACATGGCGGCCGAGAGCCGTCTGAAACTCCAGTTCCAGGAGAACTCCAGTTCCAGGGGAATCCGAGACCCTCTTCTGACCTCCGCGGCATTGCACGACACGGGTGCACAGACCTGCATGCAGACAGTGCATTGGTATACATACCGAAATAAAATAAATAAAAAAAATTAAAAAAAAATTTCTTTTAAATATTGGATAGGCTCGGTAGATTGAGTAGGTTGAGTCTTTATTGTTTTAAAATTATTTATTTAGTGTGTGTGTGTGTGTGTGTGGTGTGAATGTATGTGACTTGTATGTAGGTGCCAGTAAAGGCCAGAAGATGGCATCATATCCCCTGGAGCTGGGTTGCTTGTGACAGGGATGCTAGGAATTGAATTTAGGTCCCGGTGACATGGGTGCTAGGAACCAAATTCAGGTCCTCTGAAAGAGCAAGAAGCACTCTTGACTACCAAACCATCTCTCCAGCCATTTAAAATATACTAAGAATTGACAAAGGTAAATTAGTTCAGAAATGGGCTGGGAAATATTCCTAAGGTTTTAAAACAATACATGATGCTTTAGGGAAGTGGCAGTTCCTATTTGCATATCTCTGGTAAGAATTATAAAAACAGTAAGTTTGATCTGACCACGCGTGCTCTAAGCTCCATTCTTGGTGTTTCACCTGCTCTTTTTCTGTAGCCACAAAAACACACTTCTGCAGGTGAGAAAACTCAGCTGAAAGGCTAAGAAAGTTGCAGTTGCAGAGCCCAGGGGTTGGGACTAGAAGTTGAAACCAAGTTTTCCAAAGTCTAAACCTAGCTCCTTTCCCACATAATGTTGTCTTTGATCCCACCCTGGAAAGAATCCAGAGGAAAGGCTTCCTTTTTAACATATTACTGTCACAAAATTTGGGGTCTGGAATTCAGATAAAACTGCCACTGTGAAGTTACATGTGGAACAATGGCCAATGTTTCTATACATACAAGAGGTGTGTGTGTGTGTGTGTGTGTGTGTGTGTAAGGTGCACACTGTGAAATGGTCTTATAAATACAGGTTTTTTTTTTAAATGTTTATCTATTTTGTGTTTGCAAATACATCACATGTGTGTCATGGCACTTGTGTGCAGGTCAGAGGACAGCTTATGGGAACAAGTTCTTTCCTTCACCCAGTTGGGTTCTGGGGATTGGTGTCAGGCCATTAGGCTTGGCAGCAAGCACCTTCACCTGCTGAGCCATCTCATAGGCCCCGTGGCTGCTTTTGACCCATATTTTTTAAACACCTGATTTTATCTGAAAGGGGTTTTCAAAACTTACTGTCTAAACTATGGAGTTTTGAACATTTAGGTGATTTCCTTCAAGGTTTCTTTTTTTAAATAAAGTTAATTGTTAAGAAATGTATACCTATCTCAATATGTATGTATGTATTTGCCAAGCATATGAGTATATATGTGTATATCATGGAAATAGTCATTTTCAACAGCTCTGGGACATCAGGTATTTTTTTGTTCCATATAATTACAAATAATATGTATCAAGGAATTTATATTATTCTCAGTAGAAGCATCTGTCTTTCTTAAATCAAACAATTTAAAGTATTTTACCAGACTTAGTTGAGACTAACTACCCAGAACATGGGTATGCTGAGTTTTATTTCATTTTATCTCTTGAACTTCCTTTATTTCAGGCAAGTGTGTGTGTTCGCTTCCCCTGACCCTTCTCTTTTCTTTCATCTTTTCTTGTGCTGAGTTTCGGTTCTAGAGCTTTGCACATGCCAGCCAGGTGCTTTACCACCCAACTACCCACTCAGCTCCTCTCAAGTTTGTTGGTGGCAGAACGGACCATCTTCTTCCTTGATCTTTATAAGCCTAATCAACAAGCCAAGTTGGGGAACAGAAATAGTCTTAGATTTCCCTAGGATTTAAGGCAGGATTGAAGCAAAGCATTTGGAAAAGTAGATGGGGAATAGAAGGAAGTAATACCCCAAACTAACACACTCAAGATTCCTTAAACTTAAAAAAGCTTCATCCATTATTAAAACAATGATTGCTTTTATTTCAATGTCTCAGCATGTATCATGTGGAGGTAGGTAGCTTACCATTTCACATTGAACCTACATACTAATTCAACGACCACTATGGTATGATTTTTGAGCCGTGTTTACATCTCCATCTTGATGATTTGCCCACTGCAATAAAGGAACAGATTGCCTTCCTTTTCTGTTTAAAAACTTTAGTGCTTATTGGATGATTCTGATGTCTGGTTAGGATCTTTAGATTTGGGTTGGAACTTGAAGAATCATTAAATGAAGAATTTTATAATAGTTTTATATATGATGGTTGAATTAGCAGACAGATCTGTCTTCTAAAAACTAATGAAGAAAAAGATAATTGTCATTTTCATAAGGACACCTAGAATGCTTCCTATTTAAGGAGCATAGGAATCCACTGGGAACCCTGTTAAAATGCAGATTCTGGGCAATTGAGTTTCTCACCAACTCCCAGGTGATACCGGTGTTGATGGCCTGCAAATGACACTTAGAGTCTCACAAGTAAGTGTCAATTTTTCAGCATTCTCAAAATAGTAATATAATATATAAATATTCATAAATACACATGTTTAAAGTGTTTATTCTTGTATGGGTTAATGAATAGTGTGTGTTCAATGAATATAAATTTTAAACTTTTTCTAGAATTTCCTAGTATGTATCAGTAAAGATATGTAAATGTATTGGTTCTGTGTCAATGTTCTTGCTTTTTAAAATTTTAATTGTCGTTATTTTAAAATGTTCTGTTGGAAACTCTGTACACATGAAATGTGTCTCTGTGTGGACAAGTTCTCCCAGCAAAGAAGGGCAGTTCTCTTTATGATGACATGAGTGGTTTGTGTGTACATGCTCATACATTTATCTTGTATAATTAAGATGAAAGCCTTTATTGTCTGGGCCCAGAATTCCCACTGAATTAATCACAAAGCAATCTTTTTCTGTATAGGCACATCAAAGAAACTTTGAACTATCTCACCTCCATTTGACATTTATCTCTAGCCTTTCATTTTTTAGCTTAAAAATACTGTTCCTCTTAATCCTGGACAGTTCGATGACTGTTCTTCCTTTTTGTCCAAAGAGATGAGAACTTTACATTTTATTTATTCCAATATAAATATGTTAAAGTACTTAACTGAAGTGAATACCAACGTACAACTTAAATATCTCCATTGTAGCCGGGCGTGGTGGCGCATACCTTTAATCCTAGCACTTGGGAGGCAGAGGCAGGCAGATCTTTGTGAGTTCAAGGCCAGCCTGGTCTACAGAGCGAGTTCCAGGACAGCTAGGGCTACAGGGAGACCTTGTCTAAAAAAAAAAAAAAAAAAAAAAAAAAAAAAATCTCCATTGTAGAAAATATATGCAAAGGAGATTTAGGATTTTGTTTTACACAGCATCTCACTATGTAGCCTAGATTAGAGTCTGGATTTTTCTAGATCTCAAGCCCAGCATGACGGCACAGGCCTGTAATCCCAGCACTTGGGAATTTGAAGCAGGTAGATCATGAGTCTAAAGCTAGCTTGAACAACATAGCAAAACTCTATCTCAAAAGAAGCAGATTCTAGAGTGTGCACTAATGAACAAACTTTCACTTGAAAATAAGATTAGAGCACTGATGAAAATAGTTACTCATACACAGATTACTTTAGTATTTGACTCTTTGAACAGACGATTTTGAGTAGAATATTTTGAAAGGCAAAAGAATATTTTATGGAAGTCCCTGAAAATACTTGGATTTAGATTTCTCAACCAAATAACATATTTGAATCCAGGGTATCCTTTTAGGGGTGGCTGAAATATAAACCTTTGACACAAGGAGGGATATCTATCTTCTACAGATATCATGATATCACTGGGGTAAAACCTAAGGAAGAACTGATTCTGATTCAACTATATCATTCTTCTAGGATCTTTCTGACAAGCAAGTTTAATCTTAGATTCTACAGAATCCAGTAATTGGAAGAATACTGATCAAGTAGAATTTTCTATTAAGTCTGAATCATCTAAGTCAAGGGATCTTTGGAAACTGAGATTGTGTTCTTTCCCTCAATCCTTAGTAGTGTTTTCAATATACCCAATCTCAGTCTTTACTGTACACACAGACACTCCCAAGTTGCAGTACTTATGATCATGCTTTTATGTTGAAAGTACTCATTATTATTTTTCTTCTTCAAATAAAATTATCCCAGTAACTTAAATCAATTATTTATGATTTTATTTTTTATGTACTTTTGGTTGTTTTCATGATTCCCTTTTCCTTGTCACTTACTCTTCCTCTGAATATTTCCTTAGATCAAGTAATGCAAATGGAACTGTTGTTCACTCAGTAGCCTACCTAGAGGTAACCGTGGGTTACTCTGTTCTGCTTGCAGTAGAACAGTGGTTCTTTGAGGATTCCCCCATCTCTGCCACAACAGCAGTATCTCATGGGAACATGTTTAAATAATGTACCATCTGCTATGACCCCAGACTTACTGCTCAGAACTCAGAGAATGGGCCTGGAGATCTAGCTTTAGCCCTCTGGGTGCTTTTGATGCACACCAGTTTGAGGACTGACTCTCAGCATCATCTGCGGTTACTAATAACATTAACATCTCATCATCAGGGCCTTCCCAAATTTTTCTGCCACATCTATGCCAGGCGGCCCTTAGAGATTATTAGATTAAGGTTTGTAGGTTTTAGCCTTGCATTGATTTCTGTTGAAGTTTGTGTTTTCAAAGTTGTTTTCTTTTCGTAATATTTAAAAATTTTATTTATTCGTTTATTTATTTTTATGTGTATGAATGTACTGTCTGCATGTACATTTGTGCACCCGTGTCATGCAATGCCTTGGAGGTCAGAAGAGGGCATTGGATTCACTGGGAACTGGAGTTAAAGACAGTTCTCAGCCGCCATGTGGGTGCTGGGGATTGAACCTGGGTCCTCTGCAAGAGCAGTCGGAGCTCTTAACCTCTAGGCCATCTCTCCAGCCCCTCAAAGTTGTTTAGTAATCCATCGAGAGCAGCTGACTTTCCACTGCTGCTGCCTTTAGGCCACTCTCTCCCCATATCTTGGCATTGTAGAGACTCGTCTTTTTCTCTTCCTGCTAATGAGCTACCTGTCATCTTACCTTCATCCCCACCTGTCCTCTTTAGTCCTGTGATAGTGAACACATGTGTGTACCATGTATTCACTCACACATGCTTTACCTTCAGTCTACTTTGGTAATGTTCTTTTGGGATAGGCTTGGCAAGTCTGGGCAGAAGATTGACTCTGATTCTGCACTGAGCCATAGAGGATTCAGGGCTTTCACAATCTCACCCATCTTTACACCCAACTCATGACCCTGTGGTTTATAGTCCTGAAAGATCAGTAACCAGCACTGAAGAGAGGATTTTCCTGGTTTTATGGTTGGCCTGGTTGCATCTGCCAGGAGACTGTAGTTCAAGACCCCGATTTTTGTAAAGTTCTGATCCTGTTGAAGAAGCAGCACACCCAACCACAGAGGATATCAGAGGCTTCCCAACTCTGAACAGGTCTTGAGGAAGATGACTGCCCTCCCAATTTAGAGATGTAGTGCAGTCTCTCAGGACCTTGGAATGTCTTCATGCCCCAGAGATGGGATTGGAGCCTAGGACTTAAACCTGCTCTTGTTACCTCCTACTCAACTGGCCTTGACCAAGTTACTTGCCTCTCTGAGCATCCATGTTCTGATTTGCTAAACTGTGCATGTTCCAAGAAACTATCTCAATATTTGGTGAAACAAAACATAGGAAATGTTTAATATGCACAGCACAGGTGAGTGACAGGCCAGGTAGGGTAAATGCACGGTTTCTTGTTTTCCATCATGTTATATAACCCCATCTAAGTGAAGGAGCATCGGAACTGGCGCATATCTGCTTGGGTTAATAGTACAGAGGCAGTATTGATATTGTTGTCGCTACTTTGCTAAGGCCTGCAAAGTACTGATAACTCTTCCATTTGTTAATGGATGAGGTACCCAGATAAAAGTCTTGAGAATATGTAATCATTTCACCAGTATCTTGAGATATACATTGATACTCTCTCCTATCCTGAATCAGGAAACTGATGCACAGAGAGGTGAAACACCTTGCCCAAATCAACACAACCTTTGTATTATAAGTTATTGTGAATATTTAGAAACAAGAAATGCCTGCTAGAAAAGGTCTAGCCAGGTCATAGAAGAGTGGTCAGTTTGGTTCAGGAATACTCTTGTCACTCAGGCGCCTGGCCAATGGGCTATGGAGTGCAAGCAGGCTCTGGGAATATGATGGGATGGAATGGGTGTGGGGCCAGGTAATTACAAAGAAGGCTAAACCATATAGTCATATGATGACATAACCATAGTGAGATTCAAAGGTGTAAAGTGGAAACAAGTTTAATTCAGATTAGGGCTAACTACATGGAGAAATACCTTTTAATGATATTTAATTTAGATCAATTCTCAAAAACATCCATTTTTCAACTGTTAGTAAATGAGGTTCAATGTGATTACTAAAATTTAGGTATGTTATAAATTGTTATAATTTAACTTTTTTTTTCTTACAAAAGTATCCTCCTGTCAGGTATAGTAGTACAGGCCCTTAACCCCAGCATTCAAGAGGCAGAGGCAGGCAGATTTCTATGAATTTCAGGACAGCCTGGTCTATGTAGAAAGTTCCAGGCCATCCAATACTATATAGTGAGACCTTGTGTCAAAAAACAACAAAAAAGTATATTTCTTATTTCTTGAAGTCTACCAGCAGTGTGTATTCAGAAAAAAATATGGCTGGAAGCCTGCTTGCATCTGTATACACATGGTTTCACATGAAGAAAGATATATCTTTATTTTTAAAAGATCCACTATTGGTTAAGTCCAAAACATGTTTAGGGATTCACTTTTTAATAGTAGAGTTGCATGCAAGTAAAAAGAAACATTACTTCACATTCTTAAATTACAGTGTAAATTGATGTAGGTTTTAATGTACGCTTTTTTTTTGTAGTGGCATCAGGTATTATATTTACCAAAAAGGAAAAAAAAAAAATTAACTCGGTTTGCTTTACAAATAAGGATTTGGTGCTAGGATCCACAAATGAGGACATATGTTGTTTTCCTGGGACTGTGTTCCCTTAGCATAATGGCTTCTAGTTCCATCCACTTACCTGAAAATTTCATGTCATCTTTCTTTACTGCTGCATAGAACTCCATTGTGTAGATATACTGTATTTTCTTTATCCATTCCTTGGTTGAAGGACACTTAGGTTGCTTCTAGCTCTTCGCTATTATGAAGAGAACTGCAATAAACATAGATGTGCACATATCTCTACAATAGGATGAGTCTTGTGGGTATATACCCAAGAGTGATATGACAGGGTCAGGTGGTAGGCTCATTTTGAGTCTTAATTTTAAGAGTTCTCCACACTGCTTTCCAAAGGGGTTGTATGAGTTTGCATTCCCAGCAGCAGTAGATGAGTGTTCCCCTTTCCCCCAACCTCTCCAGCATTTGGTATCATTGTTTTCTTGATCATAGCCAGTCTTACTGGTGTAAGATGAAATCTTAAAAGTGGCTTTAATTTGCATTTCCTTAATGATTATCGACATTGAACACTTAAGATGTTTCTCAGCTATCTTTACTTCTTTATTTGTGAAGTCTTTGTTTGGCTCTTTACTCCATTTTAGATGCTGATTTTTCAAACATAAAACAATACAGAAATTTTCTTTTTCAGTGGGTCTAACTGAATATCTTGTAGTCGCAGACAGTGTCAAGCTAGACAAGACTCACAGGGGCCTCACTTCACTGGTAAGACAGCAGTATAAATCTAGACCCTTTCTTCACTGTGAGTCTTCATCATTCAGGGCCCCTTCACTTTAGCCAGGGGGATGGGGATTGTGAACTCATTTTTGTTCTGTCAGTGGGTGTGGAGCTGAAGCCACAAGTGTATATTCCAGCCCTTTTGAGAAGGGACAGGACACACAAGCATGGCAAGGTGCTAAGCTTGTAAAAATAGGGACCCAGCTATTACTAAAAGTCACAGATAATGGCACAATGTGTTGTATGATAGCTACTTCAGTGTATTAGTTGGAGTTTTCTGAGGAGTCCCACAGTGGCTGTGTCATGGACAGGCCAAGAACCTGGTGGGTGCTCAGGCCAGAGGGCTGGGTGCCTCAGCATTCCCATCTGGTGCTGAAACCCTGGAGTGTTCTTAAAACTGTTGTTTTTGACATCAGTGAAGGAGCCGGCAGCAGTGATAGGATAAAGTGACTCAGAGGTGAGAGGGAGGCCCCAAACCAGAAGGCGAATACTCTTCCTTTGGCCACGGCCTTTTTAATCTGGGCCGCTATTAGATGGTGCTGCCCACATTTGGGGTGGGTCTTCCCATATCCATGAAGGAATTCCTCAAGTAAGGCTCCCGACTCAGGTGGTTTGTGGCACGTTGACACTAAAACCAACCATCACACCCAGGCTCCTATCTTAGCAGCGTCTTGTGACCCATACACATTTTTATTATCTACATTTTACAAATGAGGTCATACATTATAAGAAGCCAATGTGCCCAAGCTGTCTGTGTACTAGATGGCAAGTCCGTCCTATGCCACTGCTGATTTCTGTACCACTTGACTCCCTCGCTGGCCAAAGCCTCAATACATGGCTCCATTCCAGCTTCAACAGCCAGAAGAGAGCTGCACTTGGTTAACACCTCCAGTAGCAAAATGCCTCCTTATACATTTGAGACAAGTTCCCTGCCTCTTCCTGACCTCTGCACAACACCTGAAGAACTGGAGTGAAAGCTTGTACCCAGGCTACTTTCTCATCACCTATCGTCTCTACCCCTGTGCTCAGCTAGTGGCCCCTGGCTCTCTTATTATAAAGGTGCTTGCTGAGATTCAAGCAATAGGCTTTTTTTTTTTATGTGTATGAGTGCACTGTCTGCATGTAGGTTGGTGCACCCGTGTCGTGCAATGCTGTAGAGGTCAGAAGAGGGCGTCGGATTCCCCTGGAACTGGAGTTAAAGACGATTCTTACCCGCCATGTGGGTGCTGGGAATCGAACCCAGGTCCTCTGCAAGAGCAGTTGGCACTCTTAACCACTGAGCCATCTCCCCAGCCCCAGGCAATAGGCTTTGAAAGGAAGCATAGATAACATAATTCAAAATTATAGAATTATAAGCAAGCTGAAGAAACTTAGTAAATCAACAAAACCAAGAATGGTTTTTACTTTCTTAGTTTTATTGAAATAAAAAACCTTATATTAGCTATTTTGCAGAGTACCCAAATTTAAAAACATTTTTGAAAGATGATATATATTTTATATTTGAAAGAAGTTTCATTGAGAGGGATACATTTAGATAGTCCATTTTAGTAGAGCGATCAGCTTACTCAGAGACCTGGAGACCCAAGGCTAATTATCTTTACTGTAAGGAGCATGTAGTCAAGTTGTATTTCAGAGGAGAATGAATGAGTGTGTGTGCATAGTGTGTATGTACATGTGTATATGTGTCTGTGTACCTGTATATGTGTGCCATGAGCATGTGTCTATGTGAAATGTCTGTGTATGTATGGATGTGTGTGACTGTGTGTACTGTGCCTACGTGTACATGTGCATGCCTGTGTGCATGTATACATTGTGCCTGTGTGTGCATGTATGTGCAAGTATTTGTGTACATGTGGGTGTGTGTCTCTGGGTATGTCTGTGCATGTGTGCATGCACGTCTGTGAATGTGTGCATGCATATCTGTGCACATATACGTGTATGTGTCTGTGAATGTGTGCATGTGTGCATACTCTCATTAGGTTTTGGTAACGATGTGTAAAATAAAGCTTGATTTTTTTTCTGCAAGATAAACTAAATAAAATAAGAATAGTCACACTACAGAGCTCAGTAGCGCATACTCTTTTTCCAAACTTGTGTTTTTGTAATCTATGTTTTAAAAGTAGACAATTTAATCATTAATCATTTTTGTGTCAATGTTACAGTAGTTATTTTGGATCTTGTAACTTTAGTTAGAAAATGTTTGATTTAGAAGGCACAAATCTAGAAAACATTTGAAAAGCTCTGCCATCTTTATTTTCTACTGATTTTGATCAACTAGAGAAGCAGTAGGGCTTTCTACTGGCATTTTCTGGATTAAAACTTTGCCGGTATTGTAACACCTCGCCTTATGTGGAGAGTGAGCATTCACATAGTGAGTAGTGCAACTGAAGAACTTAAATCTTAATTGTATTCAATTTTAATCCATTTATACATTTAAAACCACATCTGGTAGTAGCTGCAATGTCAAGCAGCACACATTAGATATAAACTAAGATTTTCATGGAGATACCTAGAAGAGATTCTTTTTATAAGTGAGCAATGTTGTTTTTTAGAAATCTGGTTTCTGGGGGCCGGGCGTGGTGGCGCACGCCTTTAATCCCAGCACTTGGGAGGCAGAGGCAGGTGGATCTTTGTGAGTTCAAGGCCAGCCTGGTCTACAGAGTGAGTTCCAGGACAGCTGGAGCTACAGGGAGACCCTGTCTTAAAAAAAAAAAAAAAAAAAAAAAAAAAAAAAAGAAATCTGGTTTCTGCTTCTTGGTACTATTATTATTCAACCAGCTAGAAATTAGACACTATGCCTGTTTTGAGATCATTTACTTTGCAAGGATTTCAAGTCAGTGAAATTCAGACTTTTTAGTCTGAAATGGGGGCTGGCGAGATGGCTCAGGGGTTAAGAGCACTGACTGGTCTTACAAAGAACCCAGGTTCTAGTCTCAGTATGGTAGATAGTAACCTTCCAGTAACTCCAGTTCCAGGGGATCCCACCCCTTCTTCTGACCTCCATGGGCATTGAATGACACGGGTACACTCACACTCATGTAGGCAATAAATTCATGTACATAAAATAAAGATATATATTTAAGATGCTTGAAGTGGTTATCTCTTTGGATATGAATTGTTGCTCTGAAAGGTTGACCATGGTCCTTTAAAAATAAGAAAAATTTTCCTCCATTTTTCCTTTAAATTGAATTGTCTTATAGAATGTAAAATGAACTACAATTCCTGGAAACACAAATAGAGTTCTGGTGACAAAACTGATACTGGGCAAAGATCCAGGGCTACTTGTTCCTGTTTCCAGTCCAGGTATCTGTCTTTACCTGTGCTTGACAGGGCTGTGTCGGGGAGCTGCTCATCCAGGCATTGGGGTACAGAGCAGGAAGGGGCACAACCTGATGCTCCAGAGAGATTTCAAGGGCCCCTTCCCCATCATCAACCTCTGAGACAGTTTTAGTTCAGGGTTTTTATTTTTATTATTCCTCTTCTAAAATTTCACAGGCTTCTGCAGTGTTTAGCACAAACATACTTCACTGTGAGCTTTGTGAAGGTTTCTAAGTGGATTAAGCTTCCTGTCACCTGGGGCAGGTGTCCTACTTAGGCTTATTTCTTATTTATCCCCAAGTTCCAGGAGAGAGCAGTGGTCAAGGATTTACGAAGGTCAGGTGACAAGTGACAGGTTAATGCCTGCAGGGAAGGGCAGAGCGATGTGTGGGAGGCTAGTAGAAGTGCCCTTAGCAGTGACCCATCTATGCCCTAGGACTGGCAGCTGAGCTGACACCAGACAGGAAGGACCTAAGTAGAAGTGGGCAGAGTCTGGGATATAGCTCAGAGATTGGGGGCTCCCCTACCAGGCACAAGATGCTGAGTTCAGGGTCCAGTAACAAGGTAAAAACAAAAACCCAGACCTCTAGTTCCACAGCAGAGAGAAAGCATCGTTAAAATTAGGAACGGTCAGGTTTCTGTCTTCTTGGGGACAGCAGACACTCAGAGGAAAGAGAGACTCAGTTGCCTTCCACTTACTGGTCAGACTACTTGCAGAGGAGAATGCATTCTTTTAATTCTGGTAATCTTTATCTTTGAAGTTGTGTGTTCCCTCTCTCAGTGACTTCTGAGTATCAGGAGGAAAATTTATTGGATTTTACAGTAGCCTTCTTTTTATATGATTTTTTCAGAAACTTCTCCTGGGGAATTTAACTGGCTTAATCTCTAAAAGATGATTTCAGTATAAGATCCATGATGTAACATAGAAGCCCTGGCTTCACTCGTGAAAGTAAATAGCATTAGCTGTTGGTGTGATACTGTGTGTACTCCAAGGGACCATGGTTCACAGCACTTAACTATTTGCTGATTATGTGAAGATGATGTAGTTGATTTTCATACTGCTTTGTAAAAGTCATTGTGACTCTTTGAACCCTAATCTTTAAATGTCCAATGTGGGAAATAAATTCTTCCCTCAATGTACTCAACATTTCAACTGTAAAATGAAATCAGGTTCACGAGGTCTGTGTGATAGTGAATTGTAGTTTTTTAAATTTTTTTATGAATTGTAGTTTTTTTTTTTTTTTTTTGGTCTTTTTGAGACAGGGTCTCCCTGTAGCCCCAGCCGTCCTGGAACTCACTTTGTAGACCAGGCTGGCCTTGAACTCACAAAGATCCACCTGCCTCTGCCTCCCAAGTGCTAGGACTAAAGGCGTGCGCCACCACGCCCGGCACTTTTTTTTTTTTTGTAGTTTAATTTTTAAAATAGTGTTAAGAGTTGTTCTGAATGTTATTCAAAATCATAGTTGTACTGTTATTCAAAATCATAGGCTACTGTAACTCACTGAATTGAAACTCTTTTTAGTTCATGTTGCAATAAGTTAGTTGAAAACAAAACAGTTTCTGTGAGTTCCATGTCAGTGTATCTGCAGTACATGTTGACACGTGAAGTATTGTTTTTTAAAAATACTATGATTTCTATAGTTGCATGGATATTGCTGTTGATTACTTTGAATTTATCTAAATTTCCCATTTAGAAACACATCTTCTATCCCCAGAATTCAGAGGATGACTCTGAAACTTTGGGGTCTAGAAAAGTGAAGCTTTAAGAGGTAGCATATTTGATTTTATAATATTGTGACAAGAACTTGATAGGAATGATTTTGCTATAGTTATATTAATATTTTATTACTACATTTGTTTATTTAGTGTGTAAATAAGTCAATGTGTACAAGTAACATGTGCTATAGTATATACCTATAGAGGTCAGAGGACGACTTTTGAGAGTTTCTTCTCTCCTTTCACTATGTGAGCTCAGGAGATTGAGTCCAAGTCAGCAGATTTGGCAACATGTGCCTTTACCCACTGAGCCATCTCGCCTTAACAAATTATTTTATTTGCTATGTTTTTGCTTGTTTGTTTTCCTCCATGCCAGACAGGCCCTCTACCACTGAGCAACATCCCCAGCCCCGGGAAACAACTTTATAAAGTAAAAAAGTACAAGGATTATGTAGGTCAAGCCACAAATGAATAATATATTCTGTACCGGATAAGATGAATTCTGAATTTACTGCTGCTGAGAAGGTATCTTCTTCTAAGGCTACTTTGAGACAGAAGATGGCTTAGCAGGTAAAGGCATTTGCTTTTAAGTGACAACCTGAGTTTGTTCCCCAGGATCCTGTAAGTGGAAGGAGAGAGCTAACTCTGCTAATTTGTACTCTAACCTCCAAACATACCCTATGGCATGCCCCACCATCCCCAAACCCCACATAGACATAGACACAGAAATTATAGAGCAACTTCCTTCCTTTATTTATTTTTTGTTTTATGTTTGTTTTTTGGTCTTTTCAAGACAGGGTCTCCCTGTAGCCCCAGCTGTCCTGGAACTTGCTCTGTAGACCAGGCTGGCCTTGAACTCACAAAGATCTGCCTGCCTTTGCCTCCTGAGTGCAAGGGGTTTGCTTGGGGAACAACTTCCTTTAAAATAAAACATTCCATCTTGAGGGAAGCTCAGTGAAGACAGAGGATGTTCTAAAGGGTGGTGAAAACATCCAGTTCCATAAGGAGCTCATTAAGCTAAGGAGTTAACCATCACAACCTTCATTTAGAAGGTCCCTGAAACTGACTAGACTCACTGGGCCCTCTGTTCCCCAACCTTATAAAAAATAGTAAGAAAATTTGAAGGCATTTGCCTGAAAGAGGCACTCTTCAGCCTGTCAGGCTGCCTAAAATTTTTACATCGAGCTCTAGAGAGAGAGAGTAAATAATAAATATAATAGGACTATTTCTAGAGCAAGTTCTTTTTGCCTGCTTTTCTTTAGAGCTAGGGTGAGCTGGTGAGGTTTAATACCACCAGGCCTCTGGGAAGGGAAGCCAGCAGCCCTCTGCATTTTTCTGCTCTGTCCCTACAGCCTGCATTGGGATCATTTGATTTTGGTGGTAGCACAGCAGTGTGTGGTTGTGTGTGTGGGTACCCAGAAGACCAAATTTTAACTCAGCCACATCTCTCCTGCTGGTGGGAATTTGATGCCCAGCACATCTGTGTCTCTTGTCATTCTGCTCCAGATAATCCCACTGTCCTCTAACACCTCTCCTGTATACAGGGCAGGGAGACCCAGGAAGGTTGATCTTGAGTTCCCACAAGGGCCTGCCTACATGCTATCAAGTCAGATTTTCCAGCTATTGATACATGACTGATTCTTACAGATGAAAAATACTGGTGAGGTTTGAGAAAACAGAATTTAGATCCTGTTTTTGAGTTTGTGCTCAATAATCCCTAAGTAGCAAGACCTCCTTTATTTCTGTGAATTAAGGGTAGACATGGTCCAGGAAGAAAGTCGCCTAGTGATTAGCTGGGCCTTTACCAGAAATAAATCCCAGACCTCCAGTGGATGTTTCATCCAAATTGGTATCAAAGCTCATATGTATTATGTTTCTACCTATGCGCATGTACCTATGATAAAGTTTAAGATCAAGATTGGGCAGAGTAAGGTTAACAACAATTAGATCAAATAAAGCAAATGTTGCTATATATGCTATAAGTTACGTGACTATGAGCTCTTGGTCAACTTCAAAGCAGCTTGTTACACTATAGATATGAAGAACCAGGAACATGTATATTGATGCATATAATGTTGCCATATTAAAAATATTATGTCTTCCAACAAGTGAACCTGATACATCTTTGCATTTATTCATTTAAAATTTTAATTATTGTTGTTGGTTTATTTTTATTTTCATGTCTGTGAGTGTTTTGCCTGCATGTATGTAAGTGCACCCATATGGCACAGTGCCTGCAGAGGTCAGAAGAGAGCACTGGATCCCTGGTACTGGAGTCATAGCTGGTCTTGAGTAGCCAGCTGGGTGCTGGGAGCCACACTTGGCCCTCTACTAGAGCAGCCGATGCTCTCATCTGGGAGCCATCTCTCCAGCCTTTCCTTCTCAGTTCTTTAAACTGAAAAGATTTTGAGAAAAAGATTTTGAGAAGATATGTAGCAGTTTACAGAAAGCACAAGAAGCCTGTCAATCACAGAATCACCAGATTCACTTGCTTATTTTCCAGCTGCTGCTCTTTCGAATGAAGCTCTCTCCTCATCCTCACGCTGTGCGTTGCAGCATGCAGCTTTGATGCAGCTCTCTCCTCATCCTCACGCTGTGCGTTGCAGCGTGCAGCTTTGATGTGGCTCCTTTCTCGTGGGTTGGTATTTTCTTTCTGACTTTATTTGACTAGTGGTAATAATATTTTATGGATTCCTCAACATTTTCTACCCATAACCAATGGTTAATCTATGTCACGTGAATGGGTAACTTACTTTTCCTTCTGTGTAAGGACAGAAGGCCCTTGCTGCCATTGCCTCTAGCAGCCACTCTACCTGTTACTTCTCCTAGGCAACCTCCATGTTCTGCTGTGAGGACTGTCTCTAACCCACTGCCTGGGCAGGGTTTCCCTCACCTTGGCTACAGCAGCCCTGGGTCTGCAGTCATCAGAACCATCGGATGCTATTGCTCTGTGAATAGAGGCCATATGCAGTTCACTTCCTCAGGCTAAGATTTAGACTGTCCGGTGTATACCCTTGTGCCTGGGGCACTCAGATGTGTATGACCTATTTCCAAACCAGATGTTTAGGGGACCAGTGGTACAGGATCCCTTCATCGTTAAACAGCGCTAAGGAGCTGCACTATGCCTTGAGGTGGCCCTGTGTCACTCACTGTCCTCTTACATGACTTGGGTGAAGACTGCAATGATCCAGTTTTTTCTTTTTTTTCTTTTAATTTTATTTTTGTATGTGTGTGAATGTACTGCCTTCATGTAGTTTTGTGCACCTCTGTTGTGCAATGCCGCGGAGGTCAGAAGAGGGTGTCAGATTCCCCTGGAACTGGAGTTCTCCTGGAATTGGAGTTACAGACAGTTCTCAGCCGCCATGTGGGTGCTGGGAATCGAACCCGGGTCCTCTACAGGAGCAGTTGGTGCTCTTAACCTCTAGGCTATCGTTCCAGCCTGATCCAGTTTTTATGATGAACCCTGGCTTTCTCCCATCTTTACATGGTGACATGTTGGATACCATCCAAGGTAGTCACATAAAGAAATGTGTAAAATTTCCATGGGCTCAGGTTCATCATCTGTTGACCATCTCAATCAAGAACTGAAAAAAGAGAAGTTGGAGAAGATGGCTGAGTGGTTAAGAACACTAGCTCCTCTTGCAGAAGACCTGGGCAGGAATCCCAGCACCCACATGGTGGCTAACAACCATTCTTAACTCCAGTTTCAGGGGGTTTGACACCCTCTCTGTTCTCCACAGGTACTGCATGACACAGATGCACTTATACGTAGGGAAAACATTCATACACGTAAAATAAAAAATAAATCAAAAGAAAATTTTTTTTAAAAAGAATTTAGGAAGAGTCTAGCAATATTTTATGGACATCATCTATTTAAACATTTTCAATGGATTAAAATGCTGTGTGAACTATATCCCCTACTTTAAAATTCTATATTTCATATGCATACAAGCTATAATGAATGTGTGTGCACAGCTTAGTGTGTGCACACAGCTTGGGACTCAGGGTTGGTGAGAACAAAGTCGCCATTACAATTAAGTTGACCTCATTTTAATCTGGGTGGGGGCTGCTGTCCAGTTTCTCAGATCAGGAAGAGCCCAAGGAAAAAGTGGGAACCTCTGTCCATGATCCCTGGTCTGCCTGGCCTCAGAGACCATGTCCCTAACTATAAGGGGCTCTTCAGAGCACAGGGCCCTGTGCCCACAACTGATGAAGTCTGTATCCCTTGCACATATGATACTTCATGACTGAGTACCTGGCTTGGGGCTGCAGTCTATAGATCAGCATGCTAGGGCTATACCAACTAGGCAATAGTCATCATGCCCACTAAAATGCAAATGCAAATTAGCAAACAATAACATTTTATTAATTTTTTGAGGGGGGTCTTTTTGAGCTAGAGACTCCCTGTAGCCACAGCCGGCCTGGAACAAAAGAAAAGAAAAAAACAAAAACAAAAAAACAAAGAAATACTTTTGCCAGAGATGGGACACAGCTCAAGCATAGAGCTGGTGCTGGGTGGAATTTGGCTGGTGATTTTAAAACTACCTGACTATATATCAACATCAGGCATAGGGGAAACAGGTTCTTGATCCCCTAATTGTGAAACAGCAGACAGAAATACCTGCCCAGTAGTTGGAACATCTGCACCACGTCTGGAGGTGGTGGTGTATCAAATATGGACAGATCCTCCTCTAAATACACATCCGTCAGGAGATGTGCTGGCTTACCCACTGGCGCACTTGGATACATGAACTCAGGTAGTACAGAGTCCTTATGGAATTTCAGCCTTCCCTGTGGCACTGCTGCAGAAGCTGGTCTGGGGTCCAGTATCACAGGAATGTCTTGAGGTGTTAGCTTCCCCTCTGATGCTACTGCACAAACTGCTCTAGGTTTCAGAATCTCTGGCATTCTTGATGCATACTGTGCTGGGAGCTCAGGAGCAGCTGCCCAGGAGGGCCCCATATCTAAGGACAGAGAGAAACACACTGTCAGTGGAGGAAACTAGTAGTGAGAGGCTGGCAGCTTCCAGGATGGGACGACCTTCTCCAAGATGAGGGGCTTTTCCAGAGTGCTAAGTATACAGAAGCCCTCTTCCTGCCATAGAATCCCCAGTTCCTGTCCCCCAAATTATACATTTTACCTGCTTGGGGTCCAACTCTGTTTCTAGGCTAAAGGCCAGCTTCTGATACCTCCCTCTTGGAACCCAGCACAGAAACCTCCTTCTCACCCTCTCAGGTACCTACCCCAGGCCCTCTCATATTTGGGTGTTGCCTTCTTGGACTCTTGGTCCTCCAGAAGTGTCAGAAGCTCTCGAACGTGGATGGTCAGGTCCAAGGAAGGCATGTTGACTCTCACGTAGTCCATCAGATTCTTCAGGCTGGCCAGGTCTGGAGACTCACGGAAATCACCTGGTAGTTTTTCCATCCAAAATCCGAGGAAGAAGCATATGGCACTGTGGCAGGTTAGCATGGAGGAGAGTTAGAAACCTGACTGCTCTTTGCCAGTGCCACAATGCTCCCGTGCAGACAAGGCTGTCCAGTCCATATGCAGCAGGACATAGCACTGAGAAATATGGGGCCATGTGCAGAGGGGGGTCCCAACACTTTCAGCTTCCTAGTGGACAGACTGGGCAAACTTGGCTGGGCTGGGCTATGAGACGAAGTCTTCTCACAGGAACTGGCTCTTAGCTGCCGTTCTCATTTTCACTCCTCAGAACCTAGACACCCACTAAGATCTCTATTTTCTCCTGAAGATGAAGTCCTAGGTACACCCCTCTAGTAGAAATCTCAAGAGTGTACATTTGTGTAACCCGCAGCTCTAGACCCCGATTTCCCAGTCTACAGAAGGGAGCTTACCTCCTTCTTAACCCAAAGCCCACTCACTTCTTTGTTTGCCGGTCCTCCTCTCCGTCTGGCTGAAAGGGTCCATACCTGTATCATTACAGAAGGACATCACTCCTAAGTCCAATGTGTCTTCCACATGCCCGGAGATCTAGAGGGGCTAGTTGAGTCTGGAACAGGAATAGAAGCCCTGGTTAAGGTGGGAGTAGTTCTTTCTGTGTTGTTCTCTGAGTTCTGAGGGCCCGGAAATGAGCCTGCAATTGCAGAGGATTCTCGGACCTTCATGCAGTGAGTGAAACCAAGCAGCATCTCCCTGTTTCCTCAGTTGGCTGGGGGCACATCTTGGTGAAGCCCTGGGTGTCCTTGCTTGTCTTCATTTATCCCATATACTCCCACATGGGTCTGGAACCTTCTTATCAAATAAGAAAGGAGTTTTCCCAAGGCCTGTGAAGCTTGGGGCTGGACATGGTACTGCTTAGGGGTGTGAATTGCACTAACTAGGTAGGGTCTCCCATTCCTGGCCAGGCCACATTGAAGGGCCTGGCCCAGAGACAAACACTGACAGGGTGAAATCCTACTTCATCTTGACAACAGCTTTGAGAACAAACAGCCTCAGAGAAGAGCAGAGCCCCCACCCCAAACCAAATCAGGAGGCCTGAGCCTCCCTGGGCTTGGACACAGCCAGTCACCTTTTCAGTACCAGGTCCAGCACCTGCCAGATAGTGGCATACCTTGGGTAAATACCAAGAAAGGTAGAAACAAACAGATAGTCCCCATTCTGTACAGCAGTGACCAGGTAGCTCACCAACTTCTCCATGTAGCCTAGACTGTTGGGCCTGAACCTGCAGAGCTCATGCAGGGTGAAGCCTGGCTCCTGTTCATCCTGAAGAGGGGCCAAGGAAGGAAGATTCAAATACAGAAACTCAGACTTCCCGATGATTTATTGCCATATACTGAGATAAAAAGTGGGCATTAAGAAATGATCTGTGCTCACCCACCACACACACACACACATACATACGGAGCAACAGTCATTGACCAGGAGAATCCAAAGGTTTCCTGCTATGGTCTGGGCTGTGTCACCTGTGTGTCCTTGTGGGAAAATGGTCAGAGGCGCCAGGCTAGAGGGCGCATCCAGCGTCTCCAGAGGTGGCCAAGGCTCCTATTCTTGGCTCTCCTGAGCCCTGAGCCTCCAGAATCCATAAAACAGCCAGAGAATTTTGGCTCTCTCCAGGATCTCCAGACAAGAAGGCAGTTCAGGCCGTCACTATCTGGTTACTTGATAACTGGGATTCTGAAGTTCTCTTTGGACTGTTGTCAAAGAGTAAGGTCACTTCCTGAGGTTCTCAGGCTTTTCTTCACAGAGGACCATCTCTATGACTTCCCGGGCTACTGACTGCCCTCCCTCTGCCTTTGCTTGTAGAAAATGGACACAGTTCCATAAGCATGCTCATGCCACCACAGTCACCACAATCATCACACTGAGCTTTGGGAAGTTGGATTCAGCAGGCTTCAGCTTTGAAAGAAAGCAGAGCTGGTTTCCATCCCCTCCCCCTCCATACCCGTGAGTGCCACAGACAAGTCATTTTCTTGTCAAGATCTTCCCCTCCCCACTTGCTCCCTGGAGACATTTTTTAGCATTTAGTTTCCAATATGTTAGGTGCCTGCCTGCGACAGTAGATTCCTGTATTACATGAGGTGAAGGCACAGACAGACAGACATGCCCACACCCTTGCATCCATTTGTTCACATGTGCCTCTAGGACCCTTTCACGAGTACACGGGAACCAGGCTGTGCAGAAGGGCTTGGCTTTAATTCTGGGTTAAATTTAGGTATGCCATAGGGTAGGGTTGTTTATGTTGTAGTTAGGGTTGGGGTGTCAAATGGAAATGAACTGTTTAATTTTAAACTCCTGTTTAATTTTGCCTTTCAATTAGAGGAGCAGGCTGGTTCCTCCTCTTTTTATCTGTAGTTTCTACTGTTTATTCTTCATTCAAGATACTGTGCCTCTTCTATGTTCCTGAGAGAACTACAGACCATGTTCTGATGGCAACATGTGTGCCACACTGCTAATCACACTTTTTTAAAATTTTATTATTTTTATGTGTATGAATGTACTGTCTGCATGTAGGTTTGTGCACCTGTGTTGTGCAATGCTGTGGAGGTCAGAAGAGGGTGTCAGATTCCCCTGGAACTAGAGTTAAAGATGGCCTAGCAGTTAAGAGCACCGACCGCTCTTGCAGAGGACCCGGGTTTGATCCCCAGCACCCACATGGCGGCCGAGAACCGTCCAAAACTCCAATTCCAGGAGAACTCCAGTTCCAGGGGAATCCGAGACCCTCTTCTGACCTCCGCGGCATTGCATGACACGGGTGCACAGACCTACATGCAGACAGTACATTCATACACATACAGAAATAAATAAAATTAATAAAAAAAAAAAGACGGTTTTTTTCAAGACGCCATGGGGTGCTGGGGATCGAACCGGATCTTCTGCAAGAGGAGGAGTCGGTGCTCTTAACAACTATGGCCTCTCTCCAGCCCCTAATCCCACATTTTTGTACCCAAGAGAGAAGGGTGGACTAACTTTTTAGAGTTTGATTAGAAAATGACTTTTTCCCTTTTTTAATGACTTTCTTTAAAGATTTAAACGGAATACACATGTAAGTTTCTAAGTTGTTGAAGACAAAATTGGAAGTTTAAAGAAAACAGTGCAAAAATCAATAAGAAAAGGAAAAGAAAGGAAGAGAGGGGACAAAGGTCAAGCACAAGTAAGTCTGATAGTGGAAAATGTGTAGAAGTCATTCATTTAAAAATTTATTTTATTGTATTTATTTGTTTTTTTTGTTTGTTTTTAAAATTTTAATGTTAGTTATTTTTGTATGTGTATAATGTAATGTCTGCATGCAGGTCTTGTGACACCCGTGTTGTGCAATGCCATGGAGGGAAGAAATGGCGATCGGATTCCCTTGAACTGTGGGTAAGACAGTATCTCAGCCGCATGGTGGGGTGCGGGAATCGAACAACCCCGGGTCCTCCCTGTAAGAATTCAGTCCATTGCTTTTTAAAAACCACATAGGCTAGGGGACCATCTCCCCAGTCCCAGAAGTCATTCATTTTAAACTTAATATGTTGCCCATGTAATACAAAAGCTGTTAGAATTGCAGAAGCATCTAAATGCTTTTGAAAAGGAAACTGTAGAACAAAAGACAGAAAATGTTGAAAGTCAGCACAGAAAAGCACACGCCAAGAGAATGTGAGTAAAAAGAAGTGGGTGGTACAGCTTCATGACTAGGTTTAAAGGCAGCTGTGAGCCACTTTTACCAGGTTTCCTGTGAGCTAGGACGTAAAGAAAAGCCTTGGCTGGGGAGGCATATGTAGACGGGGGAATAGCTTCTATTGTATTATTAGATCCAAGTATGTGCCTGTCAAGATGCCCTCTAAACATGTGCTTATGTCTGTAGTTTGCTGTTGTAGCCAGCCACAATTGATCATGGGAAGAAGCTTCTTTTACTAATGATGGTATACTACTAATGATGGTGCACTGCAGAGACCCTACCCACCCCTGAAGCTTCTGAGAACCAGTGACTGTTGCTGTGGCAGAGTGTCCAGTGATTGGCCTTAGATGGGATCTTCATCACCCCCTTCCATGTTTGGGGAGCATGATGGAATAGGAGGTAGAAAGTATGTAAGGCCTGATGAATGGGGCAGATTGTAATCTGTTCATGAGCTCAGGAAGTGCACAGGAAGGCTTCCCCACACAAAGGCTTTAGGAAGTCCCTGAAACTGATCAGACTCACTTGGCCCCTTCCTCCCCAAGCTTACAGAAACGGTTTCTCAGACCAGAGACCCTGCCTGAAAGAGGCACAAACCAGCTGCTCTGTTGGGAGGAGGCACTCTCCAACATGGCAGCTTGCCTGCAAGTTGTGTGGTTTCCAGGTTCCATGAGCATCACTCATGCTGGGGTAGGGCAAATTGGTTGGCAGCTGTCTTTTCTTTGAGCATTTGTATCTTTTTTAAAGTAAAAACCCGCCACCCACACCCTGTGAGTAACCCCAATAAAACTCAATGATTCCCCAAGTTGGACGTTGGAGGTGTCCCAGCATTGTCTGGTCTGTTGTCAGTTCCTGATCGGGGGTGACTAGATGTTTTGTGGGTCCCTTCTCCCCCAGAATGAATGGTTTATAACCACCACCACCACCACCCACACATAGGCACACACCTAAAATAAATGGAATTGGTTTGTTAATGTAGATAAGAATGTTTTTTTAGAGCGGGTTTGTTTTGCCTGCTCCAGTGAAGATTAAAGACAGCAGGCTAGCAGGTGTCTGTCTGTCCCTGGGGTCTGGGAAGGAGGTCACCTTTGCCTTTGCCCTACTCTGTCCCCATAGCCTACCCTGGGATCATTTGATTCTAGTAGAAGCACAGCACAAAGTTTGGTGGAAGGGGGTTACACAAAAGAAACAAAAACCTCATCCCCTCCTGCCCTGTGGGTTGGGAAATTGGCGCCCAGCAAATCAGTGCAGTGTCTCAAGCGGGAGGGGGGGTGGGGGGGTGTGTGAGGGGGGCTAAAAAAGCTGAGCTCCCACGCTCCTGCCTGCGGGGTCCAGGCCAGAGAACCACAGGAGGTCGAACTTGAGTTCTCACAAAAGGCCTGAAAGCTAGCAAGTCAGATTTTATAGTGATTGACGCATGTCTGCTTCTTACAGATTAAAAAAAAAAAAAACCTCAAAGGGGCTTTGGAAAAAACGGATTTTGGATCCTGTTCTTGAGTTTTGGTTCAGTAATACCCAAATAATTGCCCCTCATTTCCTTCTGTGAGTTTAAGGCAGACACAAAAGTATGGTTCATGAAGAGGCTCCCCTAGTGGTGAGCTTTGCCTTTGCATACATAGGTCTCAGACCTCCCCTGAATGTCTGACCCAAAAGGGATACCAAACCCTGTATGTAGTATTTTCTCATGTATGCACATACCCATGATATAGTTTGATGTTAACAAGTAGGAACACTAAGAGGTTAACAATAAATCACATAAACAAATGTAGCTCTTTACTATGTGATGTGAATATGAGCTTTTGCTCTCTTAACAGCATTTTTTATACTATAAATTTGAGGGACAAGGATTTATACAGATACCTGGCAGGCAGGCAGGCAGGCAGGCAGGCAGGCAGGAAAAGAGGCTCTAAGTAAATTAATGTATGTGTATTGCTTAAACATTTAAGGTTGCAAACTTACTGCTTCTTATCCCTCTCTAAGACAGAGACTTGGCAGGCTGTTTCTTTTAAACAGAAGGGTCTGTTTGGCAGGACTTTCAAATACAATAGAACAGCTTCTGTGACAGTGAACTGGAGCTGTATCTTTCATCAACATGTGGCCATTCCACCACAGAGAAGAGGACTTCTGTTTAAAAGACTGAAAACCTTCAGATCATGCTTAAAGACACTGAAATACAGGTGGGGGAGACATCCCTGGGATGAGCACTCATGGTCTTCCTGGAGAAGCAGACCATTTTCTATCTGGAGTCCTTTTCTTCTACAAATTTCTCTCTGAGAAATCATTTTGATGTTTCCTCATTCTAACAACTTTTCTGTTCTATGGACAACAAATGACTTTAAAATGACTTCTTTATATTATTTCTGAACAGCACACTAAGTTGTGCTGCCTTTCCCCCTTTCTTTGCCATTCTTTCCTTATCTACTTCTGTTTTATTATATAAAAACTTCTGACTTATCCCTCATAAATCAGGAACTGTAGTAGTAATTGTAAATGAATACCCTGTCTCAAAAAAGACAAAAAATAATTAAGGTATGGAGACTTATTTTCATCAAGGTCTGAAGTGAATCAACACTATTCTTTTGGGCACTAAAAGATCTCTGAGCAGGGCTTCTCAGGTGACTGTGGTGGGTGTGGTAGCATGGGCATGTTGATGGAACTCTGTCCCTTGTCCTCATGGAAAGGGGCAAGAACAGTCAGCAGCCCAGGCATCCTCAGGAGGATCATGCACAGAGGAGGTTCAGGGACAGAGGTCCCCAGGAAGTGACCTCACTTCCCTAGCAACAACCCAAACAGAAGTCATAATCTGGTTACCAGGTAACCACAGGCCAGTGGCAGCCTCAACTGCTTCACTTGTCTGGAGTCTCTGGACAGATCAGAATGTTCTGTTGTTGTTTCCGGGCTTCTGGAGGCTCAGGCCCCAGGAGAGCCAAGAATAGANATCAATTTACGTTATTAAAGAGACCTTTACCAACGTTTCTTAAGAAAAGACAATTTATCGGACCAAGTTTGTTTTGTTAGAAATTTAAGGCCTGTAAATTCTTTTAGACTTTAAGTTAAACATGCTGAGATGGATTTGAATTGCTTAATTGATACAGCTTGGTAGGGTGGAGGTCCACAGTCTGTCTCCGGAGGACTGGAATCAAAGCTGTACTTTTAAAACACATGAACACTGCCCCGGGCTGGGCTCTTGTAAAAAATGTAGACTAGGCAGCCCAGAACTCACAGCCATTTGGATTAAAGTCGTGGGCCACCACCAAGCCCAGAATTTACAAGCTCAATTTGCAGCATAGAAGACTAGCAATGCTTGTTGCAAAATGCTCCGTGGGCAAGCCTGTCTTTCCAGCCTCTGTGACCTTCCCCACTTGAGCTGTGGCCAGAAGGGGAAGCCAGGGCCCTAGCTGCAGGGCAAATTTTAACCACATTTCAAAACATCTAGAAGGTGATTGATGGGAAAGGAGGGGCTCCTCTCACAATTTTTCTGAATACGCACCACCTGGGAAGGCCCCAATCTAGGGAAGCCAAACCAGCACTCACGGGCTGCATAATTGTGTCCCTCCGAGTGGGTGAAAACCCACAAGAGAATGTAAGCTTCTCAAAGCCTATCAGAGATCGGGTCTCCGGCACACAGGCCAAATCTCCATTAGCGCTATCCACAGGCTCACCACCAGTCAACAGGAGAATTTTTTCTGCCTTTATCTTTAGCCCATGCCTTCACTGATTTGGAGATGCTAAATTTTCTCCATGCCACAACTTGAAACGCAACAGCCACGGCAAACCACAGCACACAGTCAACAAACACATGCCATACATCACAAAACAATTCCTCCTGGAACATAGCTTCTTTGAAAGTGTAATTTCCCATCTTGCAGAGATTTTAGCTTATCAAACTGGTCTCCAAGACCCACAGGTTCCTCTTTCCTGGATACAATTATCAAGTAAATCATTAGATGCAAGCCTATTCATTTAAACAGCTCCATGAAACAAATATGTTTAACTAGTTTCAAACCCAAAACTTTAGCACCTTGATGAAAACTCTAAATTAGAGATGAAAACCTAAATCAGGGTAAAATATGACTCTTAAGTTTGTAACAGCACTCAGAAATTTCATAGTAATGTTCTCTGCACCCAAAGACCCTGGCTGTGCTAGGATTAAAGGCGTGTGCCACCACGCCCAGCCAGGAGACCAAAAACATGAAGCACAGTCTTCACGAACCTGATCCACCCAGTTCTTTGAGACCAATCCTTCCTTAACACAAACACACAGTCTGCCAGCCTGATCAGCAAGGTGGGGGCAGACCCAGAGAGGTCCCTTTTCCTCCCATGAGGAGGAAGGGAGGGAGGAGAAACAGGCTCAAAAATTCTTGCAGAAACATAACAGAGCCCCAAAAAAGCTGCCCCAGACTGCTCTCCCTTGCTCCTTGGAGGCAAGAGCCTGTAATGCACCCCTGGAAGCCATGCAACACCCCACTGATCCAGATGCCAGACTCCAAAATCAGTCTCCAGCAAAGATGGAAAGGTTGCCAGAGTGCTCAGGAATTTCCCAAGCTCTAAAGACCTCCTCCCAAGGCAGACTGCTGATGTAAATTTTACTAGCCTGTAAGAAGCAGATTATCTCTGGTCCTTTGTGATATCACAAAAATCTCTAACCTGTCTTTTTTTTTTCATCAGAGACTCAGAATAGGCTTTTCCTTTCTTTAGTCAGTAAAAACAGCACAATTTTAGTCCCTTGTTTATCTTTTTTATACCCTTTCTGTCTGAAAACATCCACAACTCCTCTCAGTGCAGGGACAGCAAGCCCCAGCCCCTCAAACACACATTTATCTTGTCCACATTTTTCTTACTGGTTTCAATATGCTTGATGTATCCTTTTACTCAAAAACAACTCTCACTCACACTTAAGGCCCCGCCCATTGACCAGATGGGATTGGAAAATTACCAATAGTCACATACACATGTGGAATTACCAACACTCACACACATGCTTCTTTTTTTTTTTTTTTTTGGTCTTTTTGAGACAGGGTCTTCCCGTAGCCCCAGCTGTCCTGGAGCTCGCTCTGTAGACCTGTTTGGCTTTACAAAGATTAGCCTGCCTTTGTCTCCCAAGGGCTAGGATTAAAGGCGTGCACCACCACGCCTGGCTCTATCCAGTCTTAACAGATAACAAATAAAACCTTTAGAAAACTAGTTTAGAAGTTTTTGTAGGAACTTAGGAACCCAGGTTCAAATTAGGCCTTTAAAAAAGTTTAAGAGGCATGCCAAAAGTAAGCTTAATTTATGTGCACGATATAGAATGAAAGAACTTTGAAGTGGCCACTTTTAACAGAAACCAACAGAGACAAAAATCAGACACCTGAGAGAACAGTTAACACACAGACAGCTAGCATAGACATATGGAAACAAAAATCAGACACATGAGAGAACAGTTAACACACAGACAGCTAGCATAGACATATGACATTTTTAGTTAACTCCATTAAAACACTTTTGTACTCAAAGTCACCAAATGTTGGATTGATTTACTAAATGTCTGTTCCACCTTAACTAACAGTTATGTTAAGTAGGGCCTGCTGCCTGGCATCTTAATATGATGGATTTTGTATTTTTTTCTCTTTTTTCCTGGCTATCGACTTACTTGGTCTTTCCCTCTGGTTCTGTCTCTCCCTTATCAGAGTTTGGAGACATAGCCTCATTAAAATCTTTCTCGGTGGTTTTGGAATGGGATCAGGTAACTGAAATAAGGGAACAGTGGCTTGTAGGGTGAGCTCAACCTGTCCCTCTGGGAGGTGCTGCGAGATGGCGAATGCCGGGCACCTGGGCCGCCCAGTGAGCTCCTTGGCATAGCCCGTGCCCCTGGGGAACTCGAGCTGGTACTCTGGCAGAGGGGCGGCCGCAGATACGCTGCAGGGGGCCAGCCTGGGAGGGCATGGAGCGCTTAGGGGAGGAAGCCAGTCGCCTGCTGGAGAAGTTAAGATTCTTGGACTCTGGCAGCGTCAAGTTTGGCCGCAAAAAGGGAAGGGGGAGCTGCTTTATAGGGCAGAGGAAATGGATCTCTTTGGGGGATTGACAGGTGGTGCCTGGGGTGTCTGGCTTAGGGCGATTGGGGACGGAGCCCGCAGCGAGTGCGCGCGGGGTGGGGGGGGTTGAATTATCTCATTAATAACAGTCTGATAAGTAAAAGTCTGGACAGGAATACTGTCCGGTCCCTTAGTCTGCATGATGCAGTCAAGATCTTCCTTTACCTTTTTTCGTGTTTTGGGGTGAATTGAGGGCCCATCAAGGACCACCCAGGGACATGTATCCCCTATGAATATAAAAAAATCTAGCTAAATCTTTTTTCTTTAACCCGAATTCCTCTCTCCCTGAAAGCTGTCTTAAAGTGTTGAATAAATTTCTCTTCTTTAGACAGCGAATGGCCCATCTTAATATGAGCTAATTGGCCTATCTTTAATATGAGACAAAGAACTACTCACTTCTTTTCCCCGAGGATCTGCACTCCGTGGGTGGCGAAGTGTCCTCTCTTTTTTCCGAGGTTTTCCGTGCTCCGCTGATGGCGAAGCGCCCTCTCTTTCCCGAGGTTTTCCACGCTCCGCTGATGGCGAAGCGCCCTCGGTATTAAGTTGTCCGGCCGGACCTCCTTGTTCCTTGTCTGATAGAGGGGTCTCATACCTCGAGCCCCTACGTCGGGCGCCAATATGACCCTGTCTATGGATCATGTAACGTCGGGTACCCGAGAGGACCCGCAAAACCTGTAAGATAAGCGAGAGAAAAGAACGAGACTTTGCAAGGTTGTCAAAGTCTGATTTATTGAACAAAGACAGCGGTATTTATTTAGTAAAAGGCGGGAAGAATCAGGAAGAGGGGAGGGGGTGGGAGGTAGCTCTTGTAAAAGTTAAAGTTTATCGGGGCTGGCTGCTCGCGCCGGCAGAGATTGCCTGCGATAAGCTTCCTCCGAGGGCTGCTGGCTCCGGCAGACAATGTTTGCTTGTGATAAGTTTCCTCCGGAACATCAGGTATGCAGGCAGGAAGCTTCTCTGCACATCTGCACCTTAGGGGACAGTTCTGAAACTATTTCAGAGTTAACTCTTTATGAACAGGCTTACAGCTCCTCACAGGTGGGTGAGGTGAGGGTTGTAGAACAGGAATGTGCTCAATACCACTGGGCTGTGCACTGAAAAAGTGTTAAGGTGACCTTGAGCGTCTGACCTTCCTGCCTCTAGGTCCCAAGTGCCAGGATTATAAATAAGCCCGAGTCACCATGCCTGGTTTATGGGGTGCTGGGGGCCAAGCCTAGGCTTTGTGCCTGCTAGACAAGCACTCTACGAACTGAGCAACATCCCTACCTAGCCCTTTCCCTCCCCTCCCACCCGCATTTTTCTTTTTTTGAGACAAGGTCTCCCTTTAGTCCCAGCTGGCCTGGAGTTTACTCTGTAGACCAGGCTGGCCTTGAACTCACAGAGATCCGCCTGCCTCTGCCTCCCAAGTGCTAGGATTAAAGGCATGTGCCACCACGCCCGGCCCCATTTTTTTGTCTTAAACCACAATTTAAAAAAATTCTCACAGTGACTGTGTGGGGACTGAGTGAAGCAATACATGTGAACTGCTGTTATTTGTGCTAGGTCTGGGGAACCAAGCTTTCTGGCTCAAGAAGCATTGCAGACCCAGGCCCTGGAGAGTCCACAGCCACGTGGAAGGAGTCGCTCTGTATGCAGGAGCTCTGCTCGGAGCAGAGTAGGAGAAACTGGGGTTCAGGAGAGACTTCCTGGAGGAATGACTAGGGCTCTGCTCAGAGGATTCCTAGCATTTGTGGGATGGCTGGTCTCCAGATATTGGAAAGTCCCTGGCAAGAAAACTGGCTTTCACTAAAAGGCAGTTAGCAGGGTGGAGCAAGCTGCCTCATGGAGCCGTGAGCTCCCTGTCGGTGGAAGCAGAGGTGAGGATGCAGTCAGGGGGTCTCTGAGACTGCATGCCTCTCCGATGTGATCACGTTAGGCAGAGTCATACAACAGGTGTGTGTAAGATGGGACTCGGGTCAGGGGAGCTGCAGGCATGTGAGCAGACACACTGTGACCCCAGCCCTCCCCTCAAGGGCAGCTTACAGCCATTAACACTGTGCTAATGCTGAACACGCTGGAGCTGGATCGTAAATCCTCACCTCAACTAGGTGACAGGTGCTGTTTCTACGTAGGAGCCAAAGCTGGAGTTGCACCTGAGGGGAGAGGGATTCCAACTCACGTAATCTGGCCATGGTCCTGGACAGAACATTCTTCATCTACCTCTCCAAGCTGACCACTTCTGGCCCAGGCAACCCATTCGGGTCCAAATACTCCGCCAGGTACTGATCCAGCTGTCATCCCCTCTCCCTACCAGAGTCAGGACTGCCCCCTTCTAGCCCAGCTGACTGCATACCTTGGGAGGGGGTGATGGCTTCTCTACAGGATCCAAGGGCAGGATCCTGACTGGGAGCCAGGCTTGGTGTTGCTCAGTACCTCCTACTTCCATTAGATGGGACCCTCCTGGGCTGGGCGTCCATCTCTAGCACTGCAGAAACTGAGCTTACTTGTGCATGCCTGTAATCCCAGAATTTGGGAGGTGATTTTTCCTCTCCCTGTTCCGCCCCTCAAGGATCTGTATTGCCTGCTCCGTCTGAGGGCAGTAGCATAATACCCCTCTCTCCCTGGGGGATCTACAGGTAGGTCTTCTCTCCTATTCCTTCTGTGGCCTCTTCACTCTTGGAAAGGAAGGTTTGGGATGGATGGAGAGGCCCTTGGGGGCTTCCCCTAGGCTCCGCCATGGAAAGAAGCACTCAGGGGCAGCCTTGGCTCCCCAGGCTCCTCCCCCTACCCCTGGGAGGCATTCTCCATAGTGGCCCTGTGGCATCCGTTGAGGGGCTGTCCCCGATGCTGGTGACTCTGATGAGGCAGAGGCCAGCAGGCCAACCGAACCAGCTGAGGCTGGACTGGGGCCTGGTGCTTTCCAGTACCTTCCCACAGGCAGAAAAGCAGTTTTACTGGGTGCTTCCCTGGAAAAGCTGCCACCCCTCTTGAGGGCTGAAGGCTGAAGGCTCTGCCCATAGAAACCAGGCAGGCCAATATCATTAATTCCCTACTGTCACACCCCTGTGTCAGAACTCTGAATTCTTTGTTTTTTTTTTCTTTTCGAGACAGGGTCTCCTTGTAGTTCCAGCTGTCCTGGAACTTGCTCTGTAGACCAGGCTGGCCTTGAACTCACAAAGATCCGCCTGCCTCTGCCTCCCAAGTGCTAGGATTAAAGGCGTGCGCCACCACGCCCGGCTGAACTGTGAATTCTTAACCCAACTCTGTAAGATGTGGCTGTCAGGAGGAAGAGGAGGTGAAGGCTGTTAGGAATTAGAGGTTCATGAGGACTTGAATCCTAGCTGTCTGCCTGCAGAGCACATGAAATTTGCTGGTTTTTTTTTTAAGTTTTAATTTTTATTTATTTTTTTATTTTATTTATTTTTGTATGTATATGAATGTACTGTCTGCATGTAGGTTTGTGCATCCCTGTCGTGCAATGCCGCAGAGGTCAGAAGAGGGTCTCAGGTTCCCCTGGAACTGGAGTTCTCCTGGGATTGGAGTTACAGACGGTTCTTAGCCGCCATGTGGGTGCTGGGGATCGAACCCGGGTCCTCTGCAAGAGCAGTTGGTGTTCTTAACCACTAGGCTATCTCTCCAGCCCCAAGAAGTTTTAATTTTTAAATTATCTTCTTAGAGCCAGGCACAATGGAACATACTTTTTTTTTTGTCTTTTTGAGACAGGGTCTCCCTGTAGCCCCAGCTGGCCTAGAGCTCCCTATGTAGACCAGGCTGGCCTTGAACTCACAGAGATCAGCTTGCCTCTACCTCTTGAGTGCTGGGATTAATGGTATGTGCCACAATGCCCAGCTTTTGTTTGTTTGTCGTTGTTTTTTAATTTTTTAAATTTTTTCATGTGTACGAATGCATTGTCTGCATGTAGGTTTGTGCACCTGTGTCATGCAACGCCACGGAGGTCAGAAGAGGGTGTCGGATTCCCGTGGAACTGGAGTTAAGATGGTTCTCAGCTGCCATGTGGGTGCTGGGGATCAAACCCTGGTCCTCTGCAAGAGCAGCCGGCGCTCTTAACCACTAGGCCATCCTTCTAGCCCCTGTTTGTTTGCTGGACAACTGCAGAACTCTTTCCTGCTCCTGATCTCATTAGGAAGAGCTACTCCATCTCATCCAGTATTTCCCAATACCCACGATTCATACATTTTGTCATTTTAGAGTATCCTAGAGTTCCTATGCATTCCTATCTTGGAATTTTATTAGATTTAACATTTTCTTTGGTGAGTGATCCAGTTCCCCTACCTTGTCTTCAAGGCTTGAAAATCTCTTTAATACATGATCCATTCTATTGGTGAGGATCTTCACCCCCCCATGTTTCTCATTTTGAGTTTTATCTCAATTTTGCCTTTATTCAGAGATGCTATTTCTTATACAATCTATTTCCATATTTTGGATTTTTTTTTATTTTATTCAGTGGTTCGTGTTTTTGTTGTTGTCATTCAGTCTTTTATTTTAATCCTCTAAGCTCCTTGAACATTTATAATAATTATTTGGAAATCATTGTCTTGTGCATCAATTATGTTGCTTTTCTCAAGGAACATTGCTATGGGTGTACTAATTTCTGGAGCAAACATATTGTCTTTGTTATTCATGTTGTTTGTGTTTTCTCAATGGTTATGTTTCTTGGTGTGGGTATTTGCTCTTACCTTTGTTGAGGAGGTGGTCAGATCTTTGTTTGCCATTATCCTAACTTGTCAAGTTGTGTACCAACTAAATAGTGCTTGCTATTCAGTCTTGGGTCAACTCTGTGTTGATGTGTAAATGTGTCAGATGAGTTCCCAGCACAGTGGGTATGTTAACATTTCTGAGGAAATGTTATAGAAGGAGGAAACCTATAGAGCTAGAAAACTCCATGCTGATCTTCAGCAGTCTAAAGAAACCTCACCCAGGTCTACAGATGGTCCTTGGGTGGCAGGGGCTAGGATCAGAGAAGGATTAAGTGGTGCTCCCTGGAGGCTAGGGATCAAGACATCACACCAGCCTCAGCCAAAGGTGAGCTGGGTGGAGGTCCAGCTGGAGGTCTCTTATGTGTGGTTGAAGTCCTTCAGCAGGGTGGTACGTGGGGTGGGTTATTTAGCAGTGATTTAGAGGAGGTTGAAAGAGCTCTGGGAATGCCTTCCTGAGGTTGGGGTCTGAGAGCCATATGGTCCCAGCAGTTCAGGATATGGTGTCACTGGCAGACTTGTCTGGGAGTTACCGAGACCCTAGCTGGGGTTTAGTTGGTGGAAGCCAGCCACACAGTCCCAGTAGTGCACAGGATGCTGTCGCTCCTGTTTAAAGTTTGTGATTAGTAAGTTTATTGAGCAGTACTGCTGGAGGACTTTCAGAGGACTCCTGACTCTCAATATACTTGGGTTTTGTGATAGTGCACCTGGGTGACACTGCTTCCACAACATATCAGGCTCTTAAGGCAGCAGACACCGGGGCTAGAGAGACGGAGCAGCAGTTTAAGAGTGCTTGCCGCTCTTGCAGAGGACCCAGGTTCGATTCACAGCACCTACATGGCAGCTCATAGCCACATGTGATCCTAGTTTCAGGGGACCCAAGGCTCTCTTTTGGCTTCCAGGAGTACCAGGCACACACATGGTATACATACATACATACACGTAGGCACTCATGCACACACATAAAATAAAAATAAAATTTTAAACAAAGGCAGACATTTGGGCTGGGGGCATGGCTTAATTGTTAAAAGCTCAGGCTTGCCAGGTGTGGTGGCACATGCCTTTAAGCCCAGCACCCGGGGGGGGTAGAGGTGGGTGGATCTCTGTGAGTTCAAGGCCAGCCTGGTCTACAGAGCAAGCTCCAGGACAGCTGGGACTAAAAGGGAGACCCTGCCTCAAAAATACCAAAAAAGAAAGGAAAAGAAAAAAGCTCAGGCTCACAACCTAAACATAAAAAAAACAGACATTTCCCAGGCTTGGTAGTATGTACCTTTGATCCCAGCACTTGGGAAACAAAGACAAATGGATATCTATGAGATTGAGGCCAGCCTGATCTACATAGCAAGTTCTATGCCATCTGGAGCTACAGGGGACCCTGTCTCTGCCTCAAAAAAAGAGAAAAAACCCCAGACAGACCTTTTTGCCATCACAGTTTTAGAAGCCAGATGTCCAAGATGACAGACCTGACGAGCGCTGCTCTCCCTGTAGGCTCCCAAGAAGAGGGTTTCCTTACCCTGCCCTCATTTCTGACAGTGCCTGTCATTCCTTGGATTGTGGCAGCATCACTTTGATCTCCACCTTAACATTCTTCCATCTGCGTGTCCCCATGCCCTTCCTGGACAGTTGTCCTTTTCCCTGACCCACATTATGGGGACTGGGGCAGAATTGGCTCATGGCTATTGCAACTGGCTTTAAACTTGCACATGGCTGGGAAGGGCAAGCCGTCCTTGCTCCCTTCATAGCTGACTGATGTGCTTCTTCAGAATCATGACTAAACCTTGGCTGGGCCACACTTTTCTACCATCCTAACTCGGGCCTCTCAGTGGACTCCTACTGTGCATCTCTGAGCCCAAGGTCTTATCTTAGTAACTTCTATTTTTATATTTTTCCCAAAAAGTAGTTTGAGTAGTTTCAGCAGAAAGATTTTTTAAAAGTGATTATTAGGAAGCTTCAGCAGGACTAAGGACCAGGAGCCTGCAGGACAGGCAGAGTCTGAGCCTCCCTAACATTGCTTCAGGCAGAGCTCGCTTGCCATGATGGACCCTGGATGATCCCTCACACCTGGTCATTCTGCCCCCGGTAGCTGAGTTCCCACAATACCCAGTCCCGCATGGATCTATCTCCCCATTTCCCCTTTGAATAGATATATCTGAATGAGAGATCTTGTCATATAGTCACTTATCTGTCTTTTTCCTACAAGGGGGTCTAGGAAAGTCCATTTCTGGCTTTTTCCTGGGAGAGAAAACCTCACAATGTTGGGAACTGCCAAGGAAAGAAAAGGTTTTGGAGGCTCTGGACACTGAATGAAAGGGTCAAATGCCTGCTCCATCTGCCTGCCATTCAGAAAAGCCGGAAATTGGGCCTCCTGGCCCCTTCTAGCCTTTCCCTCTGGGGTTAGTACTCACAACCCTATTCTGTACCTCCAGGTGCCACTGTCTCACCCACTGCCCATTGTAGTCTTCTCTCTGTCCTCCTGTATCACCTCTGCTTGGAAGTCCCCTGCTGGGAGCATTCTTCTACTGTAGCAGGAGCTCAACACTGACCAGGATTTAACTTGTCTCTTGCTGGACCTTGGGAGACTGAACCTGCTCCTCTGCTGGGCAGGATCTCCATCAGGGCAGTTTCCCTCCTCCCGATTCTAAGTTCTGAGTCCTACAGTCTGCAGAGGGTCCTGCAGCCAGGATCAGATGTTCACATGGCAATAGGGAGAAAGGGAGATCATTGAGCACTACTGAAACCATGAATCTCCCCTCACCATTGAGAGTGAGAACGCTCGCAGGTGGGTGCTCCTGTGCTCCACACAACAGCCTCTCTGATGCCCAAAGATGACTTGCTGCAGGACCCCAATTTTGGTCAATATTCCACTGCTCTGCCCAGCTGCCAGAGAGCAGCATGTGTAGTCGCATGTCCACTGCCTTCTCCTAATGGCTGGCGCTGCCAAGAAGGGGGACCTCCATTGTCTGAAAACGTTTCTGCCAAAGGCTGGCCACAGATGAATGCAGTCATGCAATGGAAACCTCAGCACTTGTCTTCCAGGCCCAGGATGTGAGAGCCGGCTTGACCCAGCCTGATGGGCAGCCCTCAGCATCAGGCTCAGCAATTGCTTTCCTACAGTTCATTTCTGAACTCCATTCACAGTAAGGAGTATATGATTCAGCACAGCCCTGTGAAACCTGTGAATACTAGCTTATTCTACATGTGCTTCTTAGAACTAGAAGATTATCCACCAAAGTGATATTGTCCTTGGGTTGGGGTGCTGGTCACACTTTGAAAAATCCTGGACTAGCGCCATCTATGCCTCAGGAACCCATTCATTCCTACATGCTCTAAGAGATACATCTTCATGGCCCATTGTTAGTATGAGTTCATCAGAGTCCCAGCTAGGAGGTGGTTCTAGGCTGTGTGCTATGTGACTAAGCCCAAATCAGAGAAAGAGGGCAATCCGTGGCCCTAGGATATACATTAGAAAAGGCTTTGTGTCCTGAAACAATAGGATGGTGAAGTGGAAAGGTGCAAAACTACCAGAGTGGGAAGAGTATAACTGTCTGCGGTACCAGCCTATGGGAAAAGGAGGGCGGGGACTTCTCAAGATCAGAGACTTTGGAAACCACTATTCATGCCAAAATATTTCACCAGAATTTTGCCTTTTTCCTGTGCTGGCGTCCCTTTCTATGGAATGGTATATTAAAAACTTTTGTATTCACTAGTCTCTTGAATTTGTTATTACAGAGTGGGTGTTTCTTGGACATGCCATGTTGGTTAGAGACTTAATAGGTCACAGTGAATTGAGTGGAGTCTTGGTTATCAGATTATGACGTGTCAGTTCCTGTGTTCATCTGCATGGCCAGGCTGGCCATGCAGATGTGGCATGGAGATGCCATAAAGAGCTTCCTTTTGAAAAAAGTTTAAAATTCTCACAATAGATTTGGAGGCAGAGTAAGGAAAAGCAATGTCTCAGCAATCACTCAGGTTTTGCGGAAAGCAGAAGCTCATACCTAGCAAAGCACACGAGGAGACAGACTTTCCATATTGGGAGGGAACACAGAAGCAATGTCCAGGTCTCCTCAGAGGGTCTGGGTTTTACATGTTTGGAAATGGGATGAGTTCCCTTTTCACTTGGAATGGGCTGGTTTGGGCTATCCAGGGAGATTGGATAATCAAAGAAAGGGAAATTGGTTCCTGCCCCGGGACTCCCCCTTGTGGGGTATTTGAAAGTCCTGCCAAACAGACCCTTCTGGATAAAGAAACAGCCTGCCAAGTCTCTGTCTTAGAGAGGGACAAGAAGCAGTAAGTTTGCAACCTTAAATGTTTAAGCAATACACATACATTAATTTACTTAGAGCCTCTTTTCCTGCCTGCCTGCCTGCCTGCCTGCCTGCCTGCCTGCCAGGTATCTATGTAAATCCTTGTCCCTCAAATTTATAGTATAACAAAATGCTGTTAAGAGAGCAAAAGTTCATATTCACATCACATAGTAAAGAGCTACATTTGTTTATGTGATTTATTGTTAACCTCTTAGTGTTCCTACTTGTTACATCAAACTATATCATGGGTATGTGCATACATGAGAAAATACTACATACAGGGTTTGGTATCCCTTTTGGGTCAGACATTCAGGGGAGGTCTGAGACCTATGTATGCAAAGGCAAAGCTCACCACTAGGGGAGCCTCTTCATGAACCATACTTTTGTGTCTGCCTTAAACTCACAGAAGGAAATGAGGTGCAATTATTTGGGTATTACTGAACCAAAACTCAAGAACAGGATCCAAAATCTGTTTTCTCAAACCTTTGCAGTTTTTTTTTTTTAATCTGTAAGAAGCAGACATGCATCAATCACTATAAAATCTGACTTGCTAGCTTTCAGGCCTTTTGTGAGAACTCAAGTTCGACCTCCTGTGGTTCTCTGGCCTGGAGGCAGGAGGAGAGTGGGAGCTCCTGTTTTAGAATCACAATTGCTTGAGACACTGATGTGCTGGGCGCCAAATTCCCACCCACAGGGCAGGAGTGGCTGAGGTTTTTGTTCTTTTGTGTAACCCTTCCACCAAACTTTGTGCAGTGCTTCTACTAGAATCAAATGATCCCAGGGTAGGCTATGGGGACAGAGTAGGGCAAAGGCAAAGGTGACCTTCCCAGACCCCAGGGCAGACACCTGCTAGCCTGGTGTCTGTAATCTTCACTGAAGCAGGCAAAACCAACCCGCTCTAAAAACATCTTACTACATTAACAAGCAATTCATTTACTTTTAGTGTGTGTGCATATGTGTGGTGGTGGTGGTGGTGGTTATACACCATTCATTCCTGGGGAGAAGGGACAAAACATCTAGTCACCCCAGATCAGGAACTGACAACAGACCAGACAATGAGGACACTTCCAAAGTCCAACCTGGTGAATCAATGAGTTTTATTGGGGTTACTTTCAGGAATGTGGGTGAGGGGTTACTTAAAAGAGTACAAATGACTCAAAGACAGCTGCACCACCCAATGCCTACCCCAGCATGAGCGATGCTCATGGAACCTGGAAACCACACAACTTGCAGGCAAGCTGCCATGTTGGAGAGTGCCTCTCCCAACATAGCAGCTGGTTTGTGCCTCTTTCAGGCAGGGTCTCTGGTCTGAGGAACTGTTTCTGTAAGCTTGGGGAGGAAGGGGCCTAGTGAGTCTGATCAGTTTCGGGGACTTCCTGAAGCCTTTGTGCAGGGAAGCCTTCCTGTGCACTTCCTGAGCTCATGAACAGATTACAATCTGCCCCATTCATCAGGCCTTACATACTTTCTACCTCCTATTCCATCATGCTCCCCAAACCTGGAAGGGGGTGATGAAGATCCCATCTAAGGCCAATCATTGGACCACTCTGCCACAGCAACAGTCACTGGTTCTCAGAAGCTTCAGGGGTGGGTAGGGTCTCTGCAGTGCACCATCATTAGTAGTATACCATCATTAGTAAAAGAAGCTTCTTCCCATGATCAATTGTGGCTGGCTACAACAGCAAACTACAGACATAAGCACATGTTTAGAGGGCATCTTGACAGGCACATACTGGGATCTAATAATACAATAGAAGCTATTCCCCTTCAGGCCTATGACCTCCCCAGCCACAGGCTTTAGTCCTAGCTCACAGGAAACCTGGTAAAAGTGGCACACAGCTGCCTTTAAACCTAGTCATGAAGCTGTACCACCCACTTCTTTTTACTCACATTTTCTTGGCGTGTGCTTTTCTGTGCTGACTTTCAACATTTTCTGTCTTTTGTTCTACAGTTTCCTTTTCAAAAGCATTTAGATGCTTCTGCAATTCTAACAGCTTTTGTATTACATGGGCAACATATAAGTTTAAAATGAATGACTTCTGGGACTGGAGAGATGGCCTAGGGTTAAGAGCACCGACTGCTCTTACAGATGGACCCGGGTTCAATCCCCAGCACCCACATGGCAGCTGAGAACAGTCTTTAACTCCATTTCCAGGGAAATCTGATGCCCTCTTCTGACCTCCACGGCATTGCATGACACGGATGCACAGACCTGCATGCAGACAGTACAAATATAAATAAAATTTAAAAAAAACCCTAATAAATTAAAAAAATTTTTTTAATGAATGACTTCTACACGTTTTCAACTATCAGACTTACTTGTGCTCACCTTTGTCCCCTCTTCCTTTCTTCTTCCTTTCTTCTTTTATTTTATTTTTTTTTTTTTGGTCTTTTTGAGACAGGGTCTCCCTGTAGCTCCGGCTGTCCTGGAACTCGCTTTGTAGACCAGGCTGGTCTTGAACTCACAAAGATCCACCTGCCTCTGCCTCCCAAGTGCTAGGATTAAAGGAGTGCTCCACCACGCCCAGCTTTCCTTTCTTCTTTATATTATTTTTGCACTGATTTTTTTTAACCTTCCAATTTTATCTTCAACAACTTAGAAACTTACATGTGTATTCAGGTTAAATTAGTAAAGAAAGAATTGAAACAGGAAAAGTCATTTTCATCAAACTCTAAAGTGAGTCCACTCTTCTCTTGGGGTACAAAAGTGTGATTAGGGGCTGGAGAGATGAACTAGTGGTTAAGAGCACCAACTGCTCATGCAGAGGACCCGGATTCGATCCCAAGCACCCACAAGGCAGCTGAAAACCATCTTTAACTCCAGTTCCAGGGGAATCTGACACCCTCTTCTGACCTCCACAGCATTGCACGACACAGGTGCACAAACCTACATGCAGACAGTACATTCATACACATAAAAATAATAAAATTTATGGACTGTGTGGGTTTGGGCACAACTGCTTGCAAATTGGTTTTACGTGAAGGATGCTTGTACTCATAAATTACTTATCGTTAAAAAATGAAAAAAAATAAAGGAAAAAATGCAAAAAAATAATAAAATAAAAAAAAAGTATGATTAGCAGTGTGGCACACATGTTGCCATCAAACATGGTCTGTAGTTCTCTCAGGAACATAGAAGAGGCACAGTATCTCGAATGAAGAATAAACAGTAGAAACTAAGGATAAAAAGAGGAGGAACCAGCCTGCTCCTCTAATCGAAAGGCAAAATAAAACAGGAATTTAAAATTAAACAGTTCATTTCCATTTGACACCCCAACCCTAACTACAACATAAACAACCCTATGGCATACCTAAATTTAACCCAGAATTAAAGCCAAGCCCTTCTGCACGGCCTGGTTCCCGTGTACTCGTGAAAGGGTCCTAGAGGCACGTGTGAACAAATGGATGCAAGGGCGTGGGCATGTCTGTCTGTCTGTGCCTTCACCTCATGTAATACAGGAATCTACTGTTGCAGGCAGGCACCTTACAAAGAATGAAAGGAAGGGGAAGGTCTGTGAAGAATGGGCACCTGGATTCTGACACTCTTTCCTTATTGCATTTGTCACTGAAATGCTAGTAAATAGGTCAGGGAGCATGACCCTGAGCTTCCCTGGAGAAGCACTACCATCTAGTGGCCAAATGATGAAGTGCATCACTGGAAAAAGTTTCATGTTGTTCTTCAATTCAACTGACAACTTGATGTCAATCAATCTTTCATTAAAGAATATGTTTTTCTCCTGAGTGGCTGTTGGGAGACAAATCACAAATTTTCTCCAGAGCACAATTTAACAAATCTCTTTAAAATGTAAAATGTGAGGCTGGAGAGATGGCCCGGATGTTGGAAATGCCGACTGCTCTTGCAGAGAGGACCCTGGTTCGATCCCCAGCACCCACATGGCAGCTGAGAGCCGTCTTTTACTCCAGTTCCAGGGGAATCTGACACCCTCTTCTGACCTCCAAAGCATTGCACGACACGGGTGCACAAACCTACATGCAGACAGTACATTCATACACATAAAAATAAATAAATAAAAATTAAAAAAATATATTAAATATAAAATGTAAAATGTATGTGCCCAAGACAAACTCGGTTTCTAGAACTATATCTCAGGTAGGCTGGATTTTTCCAAAAATGATTATAACATTATACCTCTAGACTTGCATTCCCTTCCGATTCCTGACCACCAGGAAGAGGTGGACTGTGGTTCACTTCCCTTGAGCCATGGCTTTTGGCACAGTCCCGCTGCATGGCTGGCTGGCTGAATTCTGAGGCTAGTTCTGGAGAGGCCACAGGCTTCTGCCTGGCTTGGTGTTCAAATACTGCTTCTGACCCACAGCCACCATGCTCTGAGAAGCTGGGCTCTCCTCCCACCTCCCTCAGCTGCCAGTCAGCATCCCATGGGCAATCTGAGTGGGCACGGCATGCAAACATTCTACTGTTCTATGGTTGGAACCCAAATTAGAGTTTCCACACCATGGATCATGTGTTTTTACTCTAAGAGAGTAAAAACATTTTCTTAATTACTTTCATTTTCATTGTGCATATTTATTGGTCGTGGTAATGTGTTACATATTCATAGAAATGTATATTGTATATTGAAAATATTTGATCCATTACTTCCTCCCCAAGTCCCTCCAAACTCCCACCAGTAACTTTCAGTCCCCTAGAGAGTTTCACTTCTACTTTCATGCCAAATTCACAAGTGTGGATCATGGATCTGCTCTTGAGTGTTTTATTAGAGCAACATAAAACAATGATGTCAAATCCAGCCTGATTTCTGGGTGTGTCTGGGGAGCAATTTCATCTGAAGCGGTGGGCTCGGTGAGGCCGGGGCCCCTTCCCCATGAAAGTACGCATCATCCCACATGTCAAGGCCTGAGTAGAAGAGAACTTTTCCCTTCTGCTTTTCCACTACCTGTTTGCACTGGGCTCTGTCTGTCCTGTCATCATCTCCTGTCCTTGGACTCAAAATACACCATGGACTTTCCTGGATCTTCATAACAATGTGTGTGCATGTGTGTATGCATGTGTGTTTATACATGTATCTGATTGCACTTTCTTACACACACACACACACACACACAGTTTTCACTGTAAAAGACTGAAAACCTTCAGATCATGGTTAAAGACACTGAAATACAGGTGGGGGAGATGTCCCTGGGATGAGCACGCATGGTCCTGGAGAAGCAGACCATTTTCTATCTTGAGTCCTTTTCTTCTACAAATTTCTCTCTGAGAAATCATGTTGATGTTTCTTCATTCTAACAACTTTTCTGTTATATGGACAACATATGACTTTAAAATGACTTCTTTATATTATTTCTGAACACCACACTAAGTTGTGCTGCCTTTCCCCCTTTCTTTTCCATTCTTTCCTTACCTACTTGTTTTATTATTTAAAAACTTCTGACTTATCCCTCATAAATGAGGAACTAAAGTAGTAATTGTAAATGAATACCCTGTCTCAAAAAAGACAAAAAATAATTAAGGTATGGAGACTTATTTTCATCAAGGTCTGAAGTGAGTCAACACTATTCTTTTGGGCACTAAAAGATCTCTGAGCAGTGCTTCTCAGGTGACTGTGGTGGGTGTGGTGGCATGGGCATGTTGATGGAACTCTGTCCCTTGTCCACATGGAAAGGGGCAAGAACAGTCAGCAGCCCAGGCATCCTCAGGAGGATCATGCACAGAGGAGGTTCAGGGACAGAGGACCCCAGGAAGTGACCTCACTTCCCTAGCAACAACCCAAACAGAAGTCATAATCTGGTTACCAGGTAACCACAGGCCAGTGGCAGCCTCAACTGCTTCACTTGTCTGGAGTCTCTGGACAGATCAGGATGTTCTGTTGTTGTTTCCGGGCTTCTGGAGGCTCAGGCCCCAGGAGAGCCAAGAATAGAGGCCTTGGCCACCTTTGTAGATGCTGGGTACGCCGCCTGGCCCAATGCCTCTGGCCATGTTGCCACAGGAACCCACAGGTGACACTGGCCAGCCCATAGCAGGAAACTTTTCTGATGCCCTTGGTCATGTGAGTGTGTGCGTGTGTGTTTGTGTGTGTGTGTGAGAGAGAGAGAGAGAGAGAGAGAGAGAGAGAGAGAGAGAGAGAGAATGAGGAATGGCAATGAGTCTCTGAGGAGTCTGTTAGATTTCCCGCATTTGAACCTGCCCTCCTTGGCCCTTCTTCCTGAACAGGAGGCAGACTTCAGTGTACATGATGTGTGCAAGGTCAGATCCAGCGTTCCAGGCTATTTGGAGAAGTTGGTGGGCTACCTGTCTACTGCTGTGCAAAGTGGGGACTTCCTGTGTATCTGGACCTTCCTTGGCATCTACCAAAGCTTTGTCACTGCCTGGCAGGTGCTCAACCTGATCATGAAAGGGCGAGTGTCTGTGTCCCAGCCCAGGACAACACAAGCCTCCTGGTTGGGTTTTAAGGGCTCTGCTCTTCTCTGAGGCTGTTTCCTCTCTTAGGCTGTTGTCAGGACCAAGAGAGAATTTACCCTGGCAGTGCTGGCCCTGGGTCTGACCTTTCCAAGTGGCCTGACCAGGAATGGCAATGGTGGATCCTAGATTGTGACATTTGCCTCCCCTGTCATATCTTTTGTTGCTTTTTGCTCAGTTATTCTCCCACTTGTAAAGACAGTTCCGGACCACACTGGGGAAACAGAATATAAATATATTGAGATAAGGAGAGCCAGGGACTCCACAAAATGCCCTGTTCCAACTGAAAAACTAGGAAGGAGCAGCTTGGGTTCACTCATTACAACAAGGTCCTGAATGAGCCCGTTTCCCAGCCCTCAGCTAGAACAAAGAGAGCAGCACAGACAAACTGTGCTCCCACCCCAGCCACAGCTTCCATACCTGCCCCAGATTCAGCCAGCCCCTCTAGATCTCCTGGCAGGTGGGGTCACATGAACCTAGGGGTGACATCCTTCTCTAATGACACAGGTATGCGTCTTTCCAGCCAGACAGTGAGGAGGACGAGCAAACAAAGAAGTGAGTGGGCTTTGGGTGAAGAGGGAGGGGAGCTCCCATCTGCAGACTGGAGTATTTGAGGGCAAGGGCTTGGGATAGCCTGCTGCCATGCACACTCCGCCTGAGATTCCACTAGAGGGATGATGCCTAGAACTGTGCCTGCAGGGGAAAAGCAATTCTTCAGTGGGCTCCCTGGTTCTGAGTACACAGGGCATGGTGGCTAACTGCTGGCCACTGTGACACTCCATCCTCACCATAGCCCAGCCCAGCCAGCCTGTCTACTAGTGGCCTGGACAAGAGGTGTCAGGGCCCCTTCTGTCCATGGCCTCATACCTCTGACCACCATGTCCTGTCTTGGGTGCATAGGAACGTTGCAGCACTGGCAAAGAGCAGCCAAACTTCTAACTGTGCTTCCTCCCTATAAACCTGTCACAGCGCCATATGCTTCTTTCTCGGATTGTGGATAGAAAGATTGCCAGGCGATTTTTTACAATCTCCGAACCTGGCCAGTCTGAACCAGCTGATGAACTATGTGCAGGTCAACATGCCTTCCTCAGCCCTGGCTGTCCAAGTCCAAGAGCTCCTGTCACAGCTGGAGAACCAGGAGTCCAAGAGGGCAACACCCAAAATAGAGGAGGCCTGTGGTAGGTGCTGGGGTTGGTAGGAAGGAATCTGCAGAGCTACTTTCCAAAAGGGAGGCACCAGGAGCTGGCCTTTGTCCTGAAACCAGCACTGGACTCCTGTAAGCTCTGAGATCCTGTGGTGGGGACAGGGACTGGGGACTCACTGACAGGAAGAAATCTTGTGTGTGCATTTGGAAAGTATATTATCAGAAAAATCATCTTGAGGACACTTATTCCACCCTAATCTCCCTTCACTTCACTTGTAATGTCCTCCACTGACAGTGCGTCCCTTTCTGTCCTTAGATTCAGGGTCCTCCAGGGCAGCAGTTCCTGAGCTCCCAGCACAGAATTCACCAGGGAAGCCAGAGACCCTGGACCCCAGAGCAGCTTGTGAAGCAGAGCCTCAGGGAGCGCTGGCTCCCAGGGAGGATCCTGTGAAACCGGAGTTCATGGACCCACGTGTGTCATCAGCCCAGCCGCCACATATCCAGAGTATTGCTGGTGTAGAACAGGCTCTGTCCACAGCTCCCAGTACACAGCCACCTCCAGCTGTGGAGGCAGATGTCCCAGCTCCTGGGCTGGTGTTTGACCTTGCTCTTCCACAAATAGGAGATCCAGAACAGGCTCTGTCCACAGCTCCTGGTACACAGCCACCTCCAGCTGTGGAGGCAGATGTCCCAGCTCCTGGGCAGGTGTTTGACCTTGCTCTTCCACAAATAGGAGATCCAGAGCCTGTTTCCCCTTTGCCCAAGGGGGTCAGGAATTTTCACATCCCGTGCTGCTTTCTGTCCATCAGCAGGTCCACAGCTGAGGAGCTTCCCATCTGCAGCAAAAACATCTTCTTTAGGTTTTGCTGCTTTGTTTCTTGGGTTTTATTATTACTGTTGTTCTTTTGGGGTTTGATTATTGCATTTTTGTTTAGATATTAAGTTTATTAAAGTTTCATTGTTCATTTGTTTCAACTTGGCGTGGTTTCATGGCATGAAGTCTACCCCATGTGGTATAACTAGCATTTCTCCCTGCAGATTGCAGCCCCAAGCCAAGCACTTGGGTCATCCTGGAGACATGGGTGAAAATGCCAATAGTGTTACAGGAAATGTGTGAATATCACAAGTGGCAAGGAACCTGACTAATCTGTGTGAGCAGCGGCGCCTGGCTTTAGGCAGTCCCCAGCAGCTAAGCGCATGGACTCAGGTCAGGCCGGCAGGGCCTCAGGCACAGAGATTTCCATTTCTCCCTGAGCTCCTTGTCTGTCAAACTGGACAGCAGCCCCCACCTAGATAAGGTGAAGTTAATTTCATTCAATGGAGCCTGCTGTTCTCAGCAGTCATCTGCCCTCAACCGTGCCCCACACTCAGTACTATGCATTAGCAGTACAGAATCTGAAACACCAGACACACAATTTAAGGAGCATGACATGTTTAAACACCATTTCCAGAGAGACTGTGAGATTGTTAGGCTTTTCTACAGTTTCAGGGGCGGTCAGAAAATAAGGAAGTTTAACACCTTTGTTTCTGGAAACGGCCTGGTTAGAATCTAAAAATTTACCATTTCCACCAACTCTCCACAGGTCAAAGCCAGGGATCATCATCAGAAATGGGTGGTTGTCAGCCTCATCCCACAGATGGAATACTATCCCACCAGTAAAAGGAGCGTGTACTAATGCAGGGCTCTGCCAGGGTGCAGACCAGCTCATATGGGCTGTCTAGTGAAGGGAGGGACCCTCTGCCACTTGTTACACACATCTTGGTGCCCTAGGCACAAGAGTGCACGCAGGACTGTTCATGTCACAGCAGAAGGTGTGTTGCACGTGACATCTGCTCTCAGAGGCAGGGTGTCCAATGGATGTAACACTTGGAGACTCGGAGCTGTTGCAGCCAAGTTCAGTGAAACTGTGGGTTATATATGGGCTTCTTAGTGGAACATGAATTTTCATAACACAGTGGGCATATATGTAACAATTACTAGAGGTTATGGCCTTATACAAAAGAAATTACCCACCCATGACATATATTACCCATATGTAATCTTTTTTTTCTTAAAGATTTATTTTATTTTCATTTACATTTATCTCTTTGTGGCTATGTGCATGTGAGTACAGGTGCCCTCTGAAGCCAAACGTGTCTAATCCCCTGGAAGAGGAGTTAGAGATGGTTGTGAGTTACTCTGTGTAGGTGCTGGAAACTGAACTTAGGTCCTCTGGAAGAGGAGTAAGGGCTCTCAACCACTGAGTCATTTCTCCAGAGCCTGTTTATCTCAGTTCTAACATGGACTGTTCACAAGGCCTGGCCATCCCCGAGTTTCCAGCATGCTGCTGGCTCTGGAGTCAAGAAAACTCACTGGGCTGTATGACTTGAAATACGTATGAAGGGATTAAGGTTAGGGACCCCCGAGTCAGTCTTCTTCACGAAACTGTCATAAAATTTTAAGTCTGACCTTGAACCATTCTCTGGTTCCCTATCTAGCCATATGATCTCTTGCTCCCACAGTTCCCACCATTGTGGGGCCATCTGCCACAAGGCCTTCACCAAAGTCAAACTGAGTACAGTACTATGATCTTGAACTTTCTGATCTGTGAACCAAACAAATCTCTTTTCCTTACAAGCTACCCAGTTTCAGGTATCTCCTTACAGTAGCCAAAAGGGTATGATTATTTTTTCCATCATCCAAATGTAAAGCTTGATGCACAGTCATTACAGGAAGGAGCCAGGTGGCTCTAGACAGACTCTGCTTTCCTTCAGCCTCTTCCATATCAGGATAATAGCAGCCTTCTTAGAATATCAGTCTGTCAACCTGCCAGGCCCTGGTGTTCAAAGTTTCCAGGGCTTGCCCCAGGTTTATAGGTGCAGCTCTAATTTCTTAGTACAGTATTTAAGATGCCTCCAAAGCTGGTCCCAAACTATCTTTTCAGTCACATCTCCCACTACTCACAAATCCTCTCATCTGGCCAGGTAGGTCCTCCTCATCTCCAGAATGAGTCTTGCACTTTGGTGCCCTGTGCCTGGGATTGGCACACCCATCCCTGCTCCAGCTGTCTGGGTCCTCTCCATTAATTCAGACCTGACCCCTCCACTTGGTTCTGCCCTTTACCCAGCTCCCAGAGATCCTTTCCAACTCTCAACATCTACACCAAAAATCTTACTTGGCTCACTTCTTAGATGGCTTCTTATTGTCATTTCAATCTGATGTGTCCTAACTTCCCCACCATCTCAAAGTCTCTTGAGGGCAGCAACCACTAGCATGTATGCTTACTCCCCCACGGTGACTCCCTCTGTGTATCCCCTGTGGATGTCACTGGGCCTCTTGCATCCCAAGACTGTCTCCATGGAAACAGTTTTACCTGTAGTATCTGGACTGCAAGTAGGTGGAGCCAAAGTCAATGACCTTCACTCGATATGGTTGTCTGGATGGATCCACCAGCATAATGTTTTCTGGTTTGAGGTCAGCATGGATAAGACCCAGGCTTTTGAGTTTCATTAGGGCTGTGGCTCCTTGCTGGAGAACTGGGCAAATATATTTGAGAAGCAAGGGGCTAAACTTGTTCTGTTTTACAAAGTCATAGAGGTTCTGCTCCAACATCTCAAAAACCAAGCATGTGTGAGTCTTGTGCTGGAAGCACTCATAGGCTCGTACGAAGTTGTAGTCATCAGCACTCTCTGTGCTCAGCCGAGCCAGAACGCTCACTTCAATCTGACCTTGCCGGCCATATGACAGGTGGTTCTTCAGGATCTTGATAGCCACGATCTCATTAGTGCCCCTTTTCCAGCACTTGACCACCTGCCCAAATGTCCCTCGCCCCAGGAACTCTAAAACCTCATAGGTGTTGGTCATGGAGCACAGCACTTCATGCTGCACCAGCTGGTAGTCAGTCACCTTCACTGTTGGATTCACTGTTTTTGGAGGTGGCAGTGGACGTGGTGGCAGTGGCTACAGTGGCCCGGCTGGCATTGTTCTGAATCATGGGTGGATGCTCTTCAACGATCTGCACACTGCTCGTGTTCTCGATCTCCTCACTCTTCGCGCTTGAGTCCACATTTTTGGTAAGTGTCAAGGAGCCTCACAGTGCTTCGACGCATTACGTTATGTGGTCCGCCGAGGACTTGCCCGGTGACCTGCTGATGTTACAACTATGTGTCCAGTGCTTCCTGGGAAGACGATGGTCTGCTCCTAAGGCAGGCTTGGGTTTGGGATTGGCAAGGAGGTGCTGACGGTTGCGGAGGCTGTCTGAGAAGGTGGTGTGTTCTTGTTCTGGCTGTACACTTTGCTGCGGGAGCCGGACGCAGTCAGGTCCCAGCTGGAATTCGGCTCTACTTTCAGTTTCTTCACACTACAGAAGGCCCTAGATTGAAGGGTGTGAGGGGAGAAAACTTGCACATGTGAGGCCGTACCTTCCTACACTGGGGCCATCGGGGCCAGCGTGTCCGCCGTTCCTGGCAAAGGAGAAGGGAACAAGGCGGGAGAGCTCGGCCCCCTCAGCCTCAGTGGGAATCTGCCATCTTGAGCCTGTGTCTCCGCTCTCAGCGCAGCCCAGGCAGCCAGCGCCCACATCAGCACCTCACTTGGCCGGCGCCAGGGGAGGGGGCCGGGTGGGTGCATCGCCTCCACCGCCGCCGCCATGGCCATGGCCCGGCCCCCGCACGGGGGTGGGGGGAGTGGGGGCTTGGCCGGGTCCGCAAGCGCGGGAGCCAGGGCAGGCTGCAGAGGCCAGGGCCTGGGCCAGAGCTCAGCTCCCACCCATATGTAATCTTGAGAATTCAAGAAAATATTTTGACTGTTGCCCACGGAGTTAGAAGGCATCGGATTCCCCTGGAACTATAGTTATGGACACTTGCCCCCCCCCCGTGGGTGCTGGGAATCGAATCCAGGTCTTCTGCAAGCGCAGAGGTTCTTAGCCACTGAGCCACCTCTCCAGCCCTGAGATGAATATTTAAAAATTGGTCATATTATATGAATCAATCTACAGATTCCAGGCACTTAGTACTGACAATAATGGCAACCTTTATGTGACAAGGAACTTTATGAACCTTCACAGTAGGAATGGGGAGATGGCTCAAGTACAGTGCCTTCCTGGTCAGCATGTAGACCTGAGTTTGCACCTCCTGAACTCTGGTAAAAAGTCCCAGGTTTATGTACCCTCAAGACTCACCACACCACAGAGATACATGCACAACCATGTTTATTTCAGCTTTCTTCACAATAGCAAGGAGCTGGAACCAACCCAAATACCCCTCAACTGACGAGTGGATAGAGAAAACGTGGTACATCTACACAAGGGAGTTCTATGCAACAGTAAAGAAAGATGACATCATGATCTTTGCAGGAAAATGGCCGAAGCTGGAAGACATCATGCTGAGTGAAGTAACACAGTCCCAGAAAAACAAAGGACAAATGGTATCCCTCATCCGTGGATGCTAGTGCCAATTACCTAGTTGTATTTCCTGTGCACGGCCCCTTGAGCTGTTGTCCAAGCAGTTGGGAGTGATACGTATTGGAAACAACAACAACAGAAAGGACTGCATCAAAGACCTGACTGAGACAGTAACCTGCTCAAAACAGTCAACTTCCACATGGAGAATATCGAGAAAGACTGAGAAAGAGATGAAAAGCATGTTTAGCAGAATACATGAGCTCTGGTGGGGTAGGGGGATAGGGTGGGGGACATGGGTCTAGATTTGATAATCTTGTACAAAATATATATTTAAAAAAAAGGAAAAAAAAGTCTCAGGCCTTGTCTCATGCATCGTTTTGTAAGCCTGGCAGAGGACTGTAGAGACAACTGAATCCCCTGAACTCATTGGTCAGAGCCAGTCTTGCCAGTTACTGAGCACTGGGATCACTGAGATACCCTTCTCAAATAAAGTAAGTGTACCCTCCCCACAAGGCTCAGGGATCATGTTGTAAGAGCCAGAGGGTGTGGATGACTACAGGGAAACTGTGTTCAGGACCCAGCAGGGCAGTTGCACATATGAGCTCACAGTGGTTGTAACAGGATGCCCAAGACATTGGAAGCTCAAGCCAGACAAAAATCACAGCATGGGGATCAGGGGGCGCAAAGCCCCACTATAGCGGAGGAGCTATTGGCAATTGGTAGCTGCTGGGCAAGGGACAGTTGGCTTTCATTCAAGGTGTGATCCCTGGTAGGTTGAGGGAGGACTGAGGGAACTGAGTCTGTTCAAAGGTAAAGGGGTCCTTTTTATTGTTTTTTTCATAGCCAATTTTTATTGAGACTTTGGCATTTCATACAAAATTTCTTTTTTCCCTTCCTTGCCCCCCCACCAACCAGAGAACTCATGATTGCCAACATCTAATGTCTTTCATCTTTTTCTCAGTCTCTTTTAAAATGTTTGATGCAGAAGTTTACTGTTTCCAGCAGAGGTTCACCACTTCAGTCAGTTCTTTGACCCAGTCCTTCTGCCATAGTTGTTGATGTTATTCCTTCCAATATGCATCACTCCAAAATATGCACATATGCATACCACATATGTCATAGGTTTTAGCATCTTCAGCTTATGATCTTGTTTTTTCTTTATTAGGCTGAAATATTTCATGTTTGAAGGCTCCTCCTTGGCAAGCCCAAACCATCATCAGTTCTGCCCTGTGCTCCACACTGGGGTTTTCCCTTCCATTGTCACCAAATGAGGTCCACTAAGCACCATGTCCTGTCTTGATCTTCCTGTACTGGTCTCCATGATACAGCCTGGATAGTTCAACAATGGCAGTGTATACTCTGAAGAGGCTGAAACCTTTTTTCCTTTAGAGTTGCTGGATTTACCAAAACCCTCCCCCTCTCAAATCCTTTTCTTTGTCTCCCTGGCCCCTCTCTCCACCCTTATACACATGGTACCTCAAAGGACAACTACAAACTAAAAGGTTTTAACTTCCTGTCCCCCACCACCCCCTTGTGTGACCCAAATGGCTCCCAGCATGACTTGTCCCCACACTATGTGGCTTAGTGTGGGGACAAGTCACACAGCAGCTGTGCTGTGTCAGAGCCTGCAGCTGCTGCCTGACCTCCAACTTGGCTACACTTTTTAAAGAAGACAAGTCATGCTGGGCCACAAGCTCACCCCCCAGGATTATTCTAAAATGGAAATGGATTGGAATGTTAGAAGATTAAAGCATGTTGAGGATACTTTAAATATGTGAAAAAAATTATTTAAAAAGTGACATGATAACGTATGGCGTGGTGGCGCACGCCTTAATCCTAGCACTTGGGAGGCAGAGGCAGGTGGATCTCTGGTGAGTCCAAGGACAGCCTGGTCTACAGAGTGTTCCAGGACAGCTGGGGCTACAGGGAAACCCTGTCTCGAAAAGACAAAAAAAAAAAAAAAAAAAGTGGACATGGTTATAGCTAAGTTGATTATGATGTAAATTTTTTAAGGTCAAAATTCAATAACTGTGATAAAACTAATGTTTGATTCTTTATTTACAAGAACAAGATTTTCTCAAGTATTGATTTAGTCTTAGCATTCTTTTGTTTGTTTCTTTTTTTATTTTTTTTTTCTGTTTATTATGTACTGTTTGCATGCAAGTTTGTGCACCCATGTCTGCATGTGCACCTGCGACAAGGTCAGAAGTCATTCCCCTGGAACGGTTCTCCTGAATTGGAGTTTCAGACAGTTCTTGGCCACCATGTGGGTGCTGGGGATCGAACCTGGGTCCTCTGTAAGAGCTGGTCAGCGCTCTTAACCGCTAGGCCATCTCTCCAGCCCCGGCATTGTTTGTTTTTTTTTTAATTGGCTTAGCCAGGTGTGGTGGTGCACACCTTATCCTAGCACTTGGGAGGCAGAGGCAAGTGGATCTTTGTGAGTTCTAGGCCAGCCTGGCCTACAGAGTGAGTTCCAGGACACGCTGGGGCTACAGGGGAACCTGTCTCAAAAAAGACCAAAAAAAAAAAAAAAAAAAGAAATTTGAGATTATATTATTTTGTATATTTTCCCATTGGACAATGCCTTCAATTGTTATATAACCACTCCCTTAACAGCAGGAAAATTTTCTTTAAAGAATTATTCCCAGAGCTGGAGAGATGTCCTAACAGTTAAAAGCACTGACTGCTCTTGCAGAGTTCCCAGGTTCGTCCCCAGCACCCAAATGACAGCTGAGAACCATCTTTAACTCCAGTTCCAGGGGAATCCGACACCCTCTTCTGACCTCCCAGGCATTGTACGACAGGGTGCACAAACCTACATGCAGACAGTACATTCATACACATAAAAAAATAAAATAAAATAAAAAAGATTATTCCTGCTTGGTTCATTCCTACTAAACTGAAGAATGATTGTGGAACTCATTTTAAAGGACAAAAATTTTAATCTATATAAAATTTGTCCTATTAGATAAATAAGTAACACTAATAAATCGTCAAAATTAACTAAACTTTGGCTTAGTCTAAGACTCATCCCTCTTGGAAAACATTATTTCCTTGTAAAATAAGACCTTAGCATCTTATAAAAAAATGCAGTAAAATCTGTATGTATATACTTATTATATATATTATAGAGGAGCTTTATGTATGATAATTAAAATTCAGAATTACTTACAGAGCCTTTCTTGAAAGATAAAAGAAACCAGATGATTTAATCAACTGAAAGGAAAACAGGACATCACATCAAAGACTATTCTGCCTGGAAAAAATGACTATACCCAAGTGCTTCTAACCTACTCCTATACTAAGACTCTAGGAGATTCACATTTCTCATATCAAACATGTGCCATCTTCATCTGAGAACATATCCATGTGGACTTCAGAAATACCTAATGATGCTTTTTATACTATATTAACAAATGATTACCCCAAGTAACTAAACATTTCTCTCACCTTTTATTTCTTAAATCTTTTTATAATTAAACTTCTTAAAAATATTTGTGATATTTAGTTTTTTCCTTGGTATATTCTTTTGTGGTGTGTGTGTGTGTGTGTGTCTATTTTTGAGACAGGGTCTCCCTTTAGTCCCAGCTGTCCTGGAGCTCTCTCTGTAGACCAGGCTGGCCTTGAACTCACAAAGATCCACCTGCCTCTGCCTCCCTAGTGCTGGGATTTAAAGGCATGTGCCACCACACCAGGCGGTATATTCTTAAGTGATAAAATAATACTAATGTTGGTGTTAATGAAGTTCCAAATGAAGACACTAAGTCCTTTCATTAATCATGTTTACGTTATAACTGTTACCTTACTTGAACCTAGTCTTCATGTTTAAAAGATTCAAATATTTTCACTATTTTTGCAAAAAAATTTCTTATTCAGTATTATTTGGATAAAATAAATCTAATTTAAAATTAAAAGAAATTTATTTTAAATAGTCCAAAAAAACTCCATCTTGGGCTACCTATGCTTTGAATCAAAAATTTTCCAAACAAATGAACCTTTTTCTAGCTATTGATACTCAAATATTTGGGTTAACTTTTCCTATCCAAATTACACACACACACAAAAAAAAAAGTTTAAAGTCAGGTAAAATACCAAGATAATAAAACAGATTAAGTCAGCATTTACAAATAAGACTTATAATAATAATTTATTTATTAAAATCCAATCTTTCTTAGGAATCATGACTAAGAGCTGGAGACATGGCTCAGCAGTTAAGTTGTGTCTTCCCACATCTTTGAAGGATGGCAAAAGTAGTGGCAGCCACAGGGTAGCTGCACTTGCCAGTAAGACAGGCAAAACAATTGTGCTTTTTTTTTTTTTTTTACTTTTTGTCTGTTTACTAAGATCTTAAGTTTTATACCTGAAGTACAGTTTCTCAGGCCTTACTAATTATTTGTGGTTACATTTTCCTTTTGGATGTTTAAGGCCACATAGTTAGCCCAGATTAACCAAGGTTTTTGTTTTCTCAAGGTCAGCTGAGGATCTGGTTCTCAGGGGTCACTCAGGTTTTGAAGGGGAGGAGGGAGCCCCTGGCCCACTTTGTCTTTTCATTTCACAGTTCCATCCACTCCAGAACAAAGTCAGGTCTTGCTAGACCAGGCTTCCCTTTTTGAAGCATGAGCAGACATTTTTCTTTATAGACTTGACACTGGCTGAAGTCCGATTAGTGGGTCTCCAAGATCTCCCTGCACAGGAAGACTGGTGACTCACATTTGTAAGACATTTCAAGAGATGACCCCATGCATAGTCCCCTGGGACTCAGTTGACCTCTGAGGGCAAGGAACAAAATTATCCCTTAAGACCCTCAGCCAAACTGGTATGGGCATTAAGTATGGTTGTTAAGCATCCAGAAAGGCCAAGTTACACCAGCCTGATACTTTTAACTACTCTATAATATATTAGAAAAGGCTTGGACAAAAATTCAAGCAACCTTGTATAAGAAATACTAAGAAGCACTCCCATAAAATAAATACTGTGGTTAGACATAATGTCATGGCATACTAGTATTTTCCTCATTCTTTTGATCTTATATTACTGTAAAATATGCATACATACCCTCCACCCATATACCAAAAGTTCCTAACTCTGAAAATAAATGGTAGCTTAGTTCAAGAACCTGTTCAGTCTTTCTGTATTTGTTGAGGTTTTTTCTGTGTCCCAGTATGTGGTCAATTTTGGAGAATGTTCTGTGTTGTGCTGAGTAAAAAGTGTATTCTCTAATATTTGGGTGGAATATTCGGTAGATGTTTTTGAGGTCCATTTTGCATATCATATCATTAAATTCAGATGTGTCTCTGTTTATTCTTTGTCCAGTTGACCTGTCCAAAGGGCTCAGTGGTGTACTGAGTCCCTACTATGAGTGTGCTGGAGATAATCTGTACCTTGAGGTCCTGGAGAATTGTCTGTATAAAGTTTGGTGCACCAGAGTTTGGTGCATGTATATTCATGATTGTGAAATCTTCATGGTCACTTGTTCCTTTGATAAAGATGTAATAGTCCTCTTGTCTCTTCTGATTTCTTTTACTTTGAAGTCTATTTTGTCTGATATTAAAATAGCAACTCCTGCTTTCTTTTTGGTACCATTTGCTTGGAATATCTTTTTCTATCCTTTAACCTTAAGTTGGTGCCTATCTTTGAGAGTGAGATGGGTTTCTTGTAGAAAGCATATAGATGGGTTTTGTTTCCTAATCCCTTCTCCCAGTCTAAGACTTTTGATTGGTGACTTTAGTCCATTAATATTTATGGTTATAATTGAAAGATGTCTGTTGCTTCCTTTCACCTTATTATCCATTTGCATTTTTGGTCTAGGTTTCTACTTCTGCAGTGGTGCTTTTATTAATTTCTCTTTCTAGGTGCCTGGGGATAGTTGCTCCTCTCTTCTGTCCTTTGAATGGCTTCAAGTATTCTCTGAAGGGTTGGTTTTCTGAAAATGTATTCCATCATCTTGTTTATGTCATGGAAGATTTTTCTCTCTCCTTCAACCATAATCGACATTTTTTCTGGGTATAGTAACCTGGGTTGGCATCTATAGTCCTTTAACACTGGGAATGCTTTGCTCCATGTTCTTCTTGCTTTCATAGTTTGCACTGAAAAGTCAGTTGTAATTTTGATGGGTTTCCCCTTGTATGTAACTTGTTATTTTTATATTGTTGTTTACAGAATTTTGTCTTTGTTTTGGGCATCTAGCGTTTTAACTATGATATGGTGTGGGGAGTTTCTTTTCTTATCTTGTCTGTTTGGAGTTCTATAGGATTCTTGTATTAGTATTGGTTGGTCTTTTTTTATTTTGGGGAAATTTTCTTCTATTATTCTGTTGAAGATCTGGTCAATACCATTTTCTTGGGATTCTTCTCCTTCCTCTATTTCTATGATGCAGAGGTTTGATCTTTTCATAGTGTCCCACATTTCCTGGTTGTTCCACTTTTGTGTAATTTTAAATTTTTATAATCTTTACTTCAGCTTTTTAGTTGTTCTGTGTTATCTTCCAGGTCTGATATTTTTTGTTCTGCTTCCTCCATTCTGCTTCTGAGGCTTTTTCTATTCCTTTCCTCTTGATTGGATGAGTGTTTGATTTCCTTTTCATTTCATCCTGTGATTTATTTAGCATTTCCACTTCCTTTTGGAGCTTCTCAATCTCTTCCTGTAGCTCCTTGCTTGCTGGTTGGTGTCCTTTTTTATTTCAGCATGGGATCCTTTCAGTGTCTCCACTTCCTTCCAATGTTTGTCATTCTCTCCCTCTAGTTCTTTCTGGCATTTGTCATTCTCTCACTTTATTTCTTTCCAAAGTTTATCATTCTCTCCCTCTGGGTCCTTCTTGAGATTGTCAAAGGGGTCCTTTTTAAACACAGGGCTGGACCCTCCTCTGGCCAGAATTGTTAACAAACACTCAGAATTTTAAAAGCCTGCTGGAAGGGAGAAGGGGGCCCACCCAGGGAGTGTACCACAGGCTGCATCAGTGACGGAGGGGAAGAAGGAGCTAGTAGAGAATTCAATCATCTTATATAAGTTCTGACCCTGAGATTTTTGATACTCCCAGTCTGGGGACCTCCCACCTGATGGAGCTATCAGTATGTAATGGTAAAATTTGTAGTTTCTTTATCTAGTCAGTGTTTACCTATTTTCTCTGCCTGGCCCCTCATTCTGACCTCCAGCCTGCAGAGCAGCTCCTGGCCTGGAGCTCTGAGGTCTTGAGACTCTTTCTCCTCCTGTTCTTCCCAGTTCCTCCGTGTGTGGGTCTTCTGCTTTTTCCAGACATCCAATTTATTGTTCATCCTGTCGAAGTAAAGATCAAGCAGGTATCTGGAAGTGTACATGAAGTGGGCATTCTATTTAGGATGCATCCTGCTCCAGTCGGCTCAAGCCTCAAAACCTGTATACCCAAGGGAAGTAACACATATCTTTTCAACCTTGAGCGTTGGGTTTCAGTGAGAAGGAAACTTATATATTGATAGTTTATCAGGAAAGTCTTAATATCAAGCAAATTATTATGAATTTAGTGGAGAAAAACAAGATTGAAAAAAGTCCCCTGTCTGGAAGTCATTACAGAAGTCCTTGAGCCAAACAAAACTGAGTAAGTTTCATCTGTGTGGTGGATAGCTTGAGCATCAACCTGGCATATCTGGATTGAGGGAGTCTCAACTGGGGAATTGCTTCCATCAGACCAGCCTGTGCCTGTGGGTAGCGCCATCCCTGGGCAGGTGGTCCTGTATTGTATAAGAAAGCAGACTGAGCATGGGCCAGGAGAGCAAGCCAATAAGAAGCATTCCTCCATCACCTGGGCTTTAGCTCCTGTTTCTAGGTTCCTGCCTAATTACATCGATTATTCCCAACTACCCCGTGACTCACAGAATCACCCATTGGGCATGATTCTTGGACTATACTTCTGCAGGAAATGGGGTGGGAGCACCTTACACAGATGAACTGCAGGGGCCTCTGCTCTGTAAAGAATAAAAGTAATGGAAGCTACAATTTCTGTTTTTATTTTAACAGCCTATCGATTACATCAAAGTTAGGGCCCCTAGATTCTGATCCCAATCAGTTATTTCATATTTTTTTAATATATTTATTCTTGTATGTCTATGAATGTACTGTCTGCATGTAGGTTTGTGCACCCCTGTCGTGCAATGTGGCAGAGGTCAGAAGAGGGTGTTGGATTCCCCTGGAACTGGAGTTAAAGACAGTTCTCAGCCACCATGTGGGTGCTGGAGATCGAACCCGGGTCCTCTGCAAAAGCAGTAGGTGCTCTTAACCACAAGGCCATCTCTCCAGCCCCCATTTTTATACTGGTAAACAGGTCAGGGAGGACCACTCTGTGCTTCCAAGGAGAAACACCGCCCCCTAGAGGCCAGATGCTAACGTGGACCATTGGGAAATAGCTTCAGTTATTTCCTCCATTCAGCTAACTCCTTTATGGCAATTTCTTTCTTTCTTCCTTTCTTTCTTTTCTTCCTTTCTTTCTTTCTTTCTTTCTTTCTTTCTTTCTTTTTTTGTCTTTTCAGACAAGGTCTCCCTGTAGCCCCAGCTGTCCTGGAACTCACTCTAGACCAGGCTGGCCTTGAACTCACAAAGATCTGCCTGCCTCTGCCTCCTGAGTGCTAGGATTAAAGGCGCACACCTTTAATATGTGTTTCCTTTGTGCTGCTATTGGGAGAGAAATCATACAATTTCTCTGGAGCACAACTTAGCAAATATCTGTTAAAATTTAAGATGTGTGGGCACAACACATTGTCCATTTCTAGAAATATATTCAAGGCAGGCTGGATTTTTTCCAAAAATAATGACAACAGTACTTCTGCTAGATTTACATTCCCTTCCAGAGTCTTCTACTCCCTATGAAGAGGTGGACCGTGATTCACTCCCCTTGAGCCATGGCTTCTGGCACTGTCTCTACCTGGTTGACTGGCTGACTTCTGAGGGCAGGTCCTAAGGGGCAACAAGCTTCTCTCAGGATCTGTGTTCAAATGCTGCTGAGTCATAAAACAGCTTGGTACTGGCACAAAAACAGACCTGTAGACCAGTGGAACAAAACTGAAGATCCATACTTGAGCACATGTAATTTCAGCCACCTCATATTTGACGAGGGGGCCAAGAAGACACAATGGAGGAAAGACAGCATCTTCAGCAAGTGGTGTTGTCAAAACCGGATCATCACTTGTAGAAGAATAAAGTTAAACCCCTACCTCTCACCCTATACAAAAGTCAACTCCAGATGGATCAAAGACCTCAACGTGAAACCCAAAATTCTGAAGGTGATAGAAAAAGTTGGCAACAGCCTACAAGACACAGGTGTAGGAAAAGGCATCCTAAATCAGACAGCAGCTGTGTAAGAAATGAGATCGACAATTGACAAATGGGACCTCATTAAACTCAAAAGCTTCTGTACATCAAAAGAAACAAGGAAGTGAAAAAGAAAACCCACAGAGTGAGAGGAAACCTTTGTCTTCATCATACATCTGACAAAGCATTGATTTCCAGAATATATAAACTACTCAAAAAAGAAAGAAGAAAGAAAACAAATGACTCACTCAAAAGATGGAGCAAAGAGCTGAATGGAGACTTCAAAGTGAGGAATTAGAGATGGCTGAGAAACATCTTAAAAAGTGTTGAACATCACTAATAATTAAGGAAATGCAAATTAAAACCACTTCAAGATATCATCTCACTCTGATAAGACTGGCTAGGATCAAGATAACAAATGATACCAAGTGCTACAGAGGTATGGAGAAAGGGGAACACTCGTCCACTGCTCGTGGGAACGTAAACTTGTACAGCCACTATGGAAAGTAGTGTGGAGAACCCTTGGAAGACTCAAAATGAGCTTGCCACCTGATCCAATCATACCACTCCTGGGTGTATATCCTCAAGACTCATCTTACTGCACAGCCATGTTTATTGTAGCTCTCTTCACAATAGCAAAGAAATGGAACCAACCCAAGTGCTCCTCAACTGACGAGTGGATAGAAAAAAATGTGGTACATCTACACAATGGAGTTCTATGCAGTGGTAAAGAAAGATGATATCATGCACTTTGCAGGTAAATGGATGGAACTAGAAGATATCATGCTAAGTGAAGTAACACAGTCCCAGAAAAACAAAGAATGAATGGTATCCCTCATCTGTGAGTGCTAGTGCAAATTGCCTAGTTGTAAGTCAAACCAAGCAATGCTCTGAAAACAACTGTGCTCTTATATTGTGAATCCCTTAACAGGTTCTAGAACTAAGCTTCCATTTATTTTCAGAGTTAGGAAGTTTGGGTATATGGATGAAGGATATGTATGTGCATTTTACAGTAATATAAGATCAATGGAATGTGGAAAAAAGTAGTTTGCCATGACATTATATCTAACCACAGTATTTATTTTATGGGAGTCCTTCTTAGTATTTTTTATACAGGCTGCTGAGCTTTTGTCCAAGATTTTTCTAAGATATTATAAATTAGTTAAAAGTATCAGGCTGGTGTAACTTAGCCCTTCTGGATGCTTAATGACCATACTTAATGGCCATACCAATTTAGCCAAGGGTATTAAGGGATAACTTTGTTCCTTGCTCTCAAAGGTCAACTAAGTCTCAGGGGAATATGCATGGGGGCATCTCTTGAAATGTCCTGCAAATGTGAGTCACCAGTCTTCCTGTGCAGGGAGATTTTGGAGACCCACTAATCAGACTTCAGCCAGTGTCTACTCTATAAAGAGGAAAGCTGGCTCATGCTTCAAAAAGGGAAGCCTGGTCTAGCAAGACCTGACTTAGTCCTCGGGTGGATTCAGCTGGTGATTGAAAAGCCAAAAGGACCCAGGGCTCCTTCCCCCCCCCAAAAAAAAACCCTGAATGACCCTTGAGGACCAGATCCTCAATTGACTTTGAGAATACAAAAACCTTGGTTAATCTGGGCTAACTGTGTGGCCTTAAACATCCAAAAGGAAAGTATAACCAGAAAGAAATAAATAATAAAGTCTGAGAAATTGTACTTCAGGTATAAAACTTGAGATCTTAGTAAAAAAAAGAAAAAAAAAGAGCACAGTTGTTTTGCCCGTCTTACTGGCAAGTGCAGCTGCCCTGTGGCTGCCACTGCTTTTCATCCGTCAAAGACCTGAGAAGACACAGTTTTCAACCTTCCAATATGGACTGAAGACTCATGTCTCCCCAAGAATCCTCCAAATCTTCAGATGGGGACTGCTGAGACATCCAACTTGTGGCCTGAGCAGCTACTGGGGCGTCCACTTCTTCAGAGTATGGACTGCCATTGTTGGACTACCCAGGCTGTATCATGGATACCAGTACAGGAAGATCAAGACAGGACGCGGTGCTTACTGGACCTCATTTGGTGACCATGGGAAGGGAATACCCCAGTGTGGAACACAAGGGCAGAACTGATGGTGCTTTGGGCTTGCCAAGGAGGAGCCTTCAAACATGACATCTTTCAACCTAATAAAGAAAAAATCATAAGCTAAAGATGCTAAAACCTATGATATATGTGGAGTGCATACATGCACATTTTGGAGTGATGCCTATTGGAAGGAATAACAACAGCAACAACAGAAAAGACTACCTCAAAGAACTAACTGAAATGGTGAACTTCTGCTTGAAACAGTAAACTTCTACTCGAAACAGTAAACTTCTGCATTGAAAATTTTGAGAAAGACAGAAAAAGGTGAAAGACATGTTTGACAAAATGCATGAGATCTGGTGGGATGGGGGCAGGGAGGGGGGCGTGGGTCTAGGTTTGATTTGTAATGTAATTTTGAATGAAATGCACAGAGTTTCAGTAAAACTGGCTTTTTTTTTTTAGTCTTTTTGAGACAGGGTCTCCCTGTAGCCCTAGCTGTCCTGGAATTCGCTCTGTAGACCAGGCTGGCCTTGAACTCACAAAGATCCACCTGCCTCTGCCTCCCAAGTGCTAGGGTTAAAGGCATGTGCCACCACACCCGGCTAGCTTTTAAAAAAATAACTAAAGCCAGACCCAGCATGGTGACACACACCTTTAATCCTAGGCAGAAACAGGTGGATGTCTGTGAGTTCAAGGCCAGTCTGGTCCACATAGTGTGTTCCAGGCCAGTTGTGGCTACAGGGAGCCCCTGTCTCAAAAAGACCAAAACACACACACACACACACACACACACACACACACACACACACACACACAAGCTAAAGCTTATACAGATGGTTCTTATGCTTGGTGACTTGACACTGACTGAATGTGATTCTGACCTTGGCTCCTGTTTGTGTTATGTTTATGATAATTATTTCAGACAAAGGAATATTTGCAAGACTGGGGAAAGTAACTGTCCTGGCACTGTGCCCATTCTTTGGCTACCAGAAGATGGAAACAGTGCATCCAGGAATTGGAGTGTGCCCAGGAAGTTCCTGTTGACAGAAGGGAATTGCTGGAACTGGTGCTGGCCAGAGGAAGCAAGTGTCTCCTAGAGAGATTTCATAAAGTGCTGACAACTTCTCAGATCACCATCAGGAGAGGCTGCAGCAGAGATGACAATGGGCCAGTGACGGGCAGGAGCCCAGCTTGCTGACACTGCTTGGTTTGTGCCGTTCTCCCCTTCTATTCAAACTCAAATCTGATATCAAGACCCCAAAGGTGGATTGGAGTAATCACTGGACCTCTTAATTGTTAGAGCTGCCAAAGCCCATGCTTGGACCCTGAGAGCTACAGATATAGCTATATAGAGGTTCCATGTCCACGTGCAGTTATACGAATGGCACTCAGGTGAATGTTTAGGAGGTAGGTATGGATTTGAAAGCCTGGAGCGCCAAGAAATAAGCAACTGTGAGTCTGGATGTTGGACCCTTATAAAGGAGAAGCTCATAGCCCTATCCCTGGACCTACTGCTTACCTCACCAAAAGAAGACTAATGAAGCCGGGATTGGGTCCGGGATGGCACAGCCACCATTTTTGGTGAGCCATGGTCTCTATGTAGGTAACTGCAGGTGCAGAAGGGGCTGTCTCCCCTGGACCACCCAGAGTAGAACACATGAGACTCTTGGTTCTCCTTGAACATGAACAAGCCCAGGCATTCACAGGTAACCCCACAACTCTCTGGAGTTCTGGTTCTTGAAGTACTTACATTAATTGTTCCCACCATAGGAATGGCACAATCATATCCACTGGGCCTGATTCTTGCCCTATGCTTCTGCAGGAGATGATGTGGGGGCACCTTGCCTGCATTCAGTGCCTCTCCCTGCAAAGGGTCATGGTAATAGAAACTTTAATTTCTATTTTACCTTTTAACATTTTATTGTTTTTTATGTGTATGAATATATTGCCTGTACGAATGTATTTCCTGCATGTATGTAAGGCAAAGGCAGAAAAATCTCTGTGAGTTCAAGGCCAGCCTGGTCTGCATAGTGAATTCCAGGCCAGCTGGGGCTACAGGGAGATCTTGTCTCAAAAAAATTGCCTCCCTCAAAAAAGAAAAACAAAGATCGTATAATGCTATGACTTTTTTATTTTTGATACTTAAATTTCCCAGGAGTTCATTAACCATAACTAAGTATATATTGCAGTTCAGATTTCTGGATCTGGGATATGTATTGTCATGTATCTTATAAAATAAGCTATTTTTATCTGTAATATAAATTTTGTTTTTTTAATTTTTATTTATTCTTTTTTTTATTTCTGTATGTGTATGAATGTACTGTCTGCATGCAAGTTTGTGCACCCGTGTCGTGCAATGCAGCAGAGGTCAGAAGAGGGTGTTAGATTCCCCTGGAACTGGAGTTTTCCTAGAATTGGAGTTACAGATGGTTCTCAGCTGCCATGTGGGTGCTGGGGATCAAACCCAGTTCCTCTGCAAGAGCAGCTGGTGCTCTTAACCGCTAGGCCATCTCTCCAGCCCTGTAATATAAATTTTGTATATTGCCATTTATAACATAAATACAACTACAAATGTACATGGTATTCTTCAAAATAACAGGATTCTTTCCTTAAAAGCATTAAGCTCTTAAGGCAACTGGATGTTAGAAGTAAAAAAAAAAAAAAACACAAACCAAACATTAAATTCAGTAACCAGAATTACTTGTTCATTATGTAATTAAAGACTAATATTGTTTACAAGGTTTATTCTAAGTGTTTGGTTTTTTAACTTCAGCATTACTTAACCATAGATAAAAATGCCAAACCAATGTGAATGATCTTTTGAGGCCTATGGTAATATTCCTAGAGTGATTTAAAGGGATAAAGTTTGTCTCATGCCATCCAAGGCCACTGAACTACAAGGCATCTGTAAAAGTGTCCTATAAATATGGCAAGTCTGGGCTGGAGAGATGGTTCAGTGGTTAAGAGGTCTGGCTGCTCTTGCTAAAGACCCAGGTTTAGTTCCTAGCACTCACTTGACAGCTAATAACCATCTCTAATTCCAGTTCTAAGGGATCCAATTCCCTCTTCTGACCTCCATGGGCATTGCATGACATGGGTGCACTTACACAATGCAGACAATACACTCATATACATAAAATAACAACAACATATTTAAATATGGTTCATCACCTGACTTCTTGTTCAGAGAGGCCATGGAGACCCACCAAATGAATTAAAACCAGTAGTTTCTTCAATGCTACCAAGTGAGGCCATGGTAAAATAAGGTCTTTTGACTTTATTTCACATAGATGGAACTGGATTTTAAAAATATTAATGGAACCAGAGGCACCTCCCAAGAACAAATGACCTTAATATTTTTAAAGGAGGGTTAATTGTGGCCAACTGTCTGGTTTTAAATCCTCAACATGGAAATATAATTAAAGATTAAGATAATTAGCCTGTTTCTTTAAAAATAAACAATTTTGTAATAAAAACATTATAATTTCCAGGCAATAATTTCAATACAAACCACATAAAGATCTAGGAATAAACCTTACTAAACTGCCACCTATCAAAGGTCTAATCAGCAGGTTACTTCCTCTGGATGGGAGAACGTCCTACCAGAACTAAATATACTGAAGGAGCAGCGACTGGCCTGCCCTTCCATCTAAGAGCGAACACACCTAAAGACTTAAAGTTAGAGGTATTGTCCTGTAGATTCACTCTAGGGGAAACCACAACCAGGATTTCAAAGCAACACTCTAATCAACTGCTTCAAGTAACACTACAGAGACAAGAAAATCTCTACAGAAGACTTTAGCCCCACTCTGACCACCCCAAGAAGCTGGTCAGTCCATCCACTGCAAAAGCTTGAAGAGACCCTGCTCCAGCCACTCCAGAAGCCACCTGGTCTATGCATGGCAGAAGATTACAACATTATAAGTAGACACGCTCACTGTAATGCCTTGTTACCCCTGGCTCACATTAATAGTTATACTTTTTGCCATAGGTTTGGTAGAAGTTGCTTCAGCTGACTGGACATATGCTTGGAAAGTTCTATTGGTACTTTTTGAATTTGCTTATGAAGGCATTTTATGTACTCTTCATTGCTATTAAATTAACCTCCATAATGTTGCTCTTATATCTGTTGTACCTCTTAACCCAGGCCATTTTTGTTCATGGCATAGGATCTCCTTGGGAGAATCTCAGGACAGGTCCTTTATGACTAGATCATGTCATCTGTGTCTGAGTACCCTCCATTATGAGGGACATTCTTTCTCCTTTATCTGTTTTGGGGAGTCAGGCCTACTAGTACAATGTTATGTTTCAATGGACCCTCGTGTTTTGGTCTGCTAAAACTCTCCATGGTATGGGTCAATTCTCAGTATGTAAATGGCATGCCTACCCCACAAAGGGGATATTTCCCTATCGGAATGAAAATGGTATTTTGAAAACCAGATATTTTGGTCCCTGTGCTCCCTGAATGATTATGGGATATGGATAGGAAACCATGCAGCATGGGTCCCATCTCCACCAGCCCTGAGGTAGCTGCCCAACTATATAAGGATTTAGCCCAAAACTTAAAAGTCCCTCTTTAGGTAAAAACAAACAAACAAACAAACAAACAAAAGCAAAAAAAAAAAAACCCTCTTTATAGACTTGGCAAGGAGAGCTACCTAAAGGCTTGGAGTTAACAATTGTTGGGTATGTGGAAATGGCCTCATGAGCACAGAATGGCTATGGATAAGGATGACCCTAGAGACATTACACAGTGCAATGGAACCCAGATCTCACAAACAAGATGGCAAGAGACACCCCCCCCCCATGTAAAAGAATACTGTTTTGGAATCTCACCTGATGGTCAGATAATCCTACTTGATTTTGAACTCCCAATCTAAAGAGAACAAGGAATAACGGTCTCAGAAGACACAACCTCCAGTTAACTGTGCTAGTCCTGACATCACTCAGGTTAGGCCTTTCAAGACATTCCAGAGATCCATAAATTCTGAGCTCACCCAGCCCACACCAACTGTAAAACACCAAGTGGTCTGTTTTGGATCTATGGAAGAAGGGCATATACCCATCTCCCTACCAACTGTGGGGGGGGGGGGAGGGGGACCTGTACTATTGGAATAACTTGATCCAGTTTCTCCTTATTGCCAAACTAGACACATAAGGACCAGATAGTCCACGTATATGAAAATTAGGAGAAGAAAAGATTCATTGGAAAGAAAATTACTTTTTTGACAGCAACAAAGCTAAAATGAGGATGAATGCCCCCCCAACACATCATTTCCTCCTATGGCCCAGCAACATGAGCACAGGATGGCATTTGGGCCTTTGGAACACCTGACTATGTTAGAAATTCTAACCATTCAAACTGCTTAACCTCTAGTCCTCTTAGCATACAACAAACTCAAATGAGAGTTGCCATTTACCAAAACTGCTTGGCATTAGAACTACTGGATTAAGGAGGCATTTACAGGAGATTCAACACTTCTTTTTTTAAATTTTTTATTGGTGCTTTGTGTATTTCATGCATCATTTTTCAATTCAGTTCAGGTATATTCCCCTTTCCCTTCCCCCTACCCCACCCCACCCCATCCCAGATCATGCATTCTGCCATAACTGTCCTGCATCTTTCTCTCAGTCTTTTTTTATATTTAGGAATTCACATTTTCCTCCATTAATTTTATATTACTCTAAAATATGGATACATACTCTCCACTCATATACAGTAATTATAAAGTCTGAAAATAATTGCTGGGTGGATTCTAGAGCCCATTGAGAGATTCACATTATAACAACATAGTTGCTTTTAGATAAACAGAAATATAACCATAATGTCATTCAGCTTGCCTTTCATCTGGGGTCCTTCTTGAGTTTTTCAATCTCTCCCCTTAGTTCATTCAATGATTGTCATTATCACCCTCTTGGTACTTCTTGAATTTTTCATTCTCTTTCCTTAGTTCTCTAATTTCTTTTAATATGTACACAATTGTTTTTCTAAAGTCTGTGTCTTGGTTTCCTTCCAGGGAGATCTTGTTGTAGGAGTCGTCTGTAGGGTTAGTAGAGTTTGGTGTGGATTCATTATGAGCTTTTCCCATGTTGGTTTTCTTGTGTGACTTTGGCATGTGGATTTGTTTGTTTATTTGTTTCTTTGGGTTCTGGTGCCTCAACGTTGGCTGCACAGCTAGATCCTCTGCACCACCACTTCCCTAGGCTGGTCTTTTGCGGGTTGGTGTTCTGCAGGACACCGGTGAAGTCCACTTACCCAGTGGGGCGCACACTGGTCTTGTGCAGTGTGGTGTGCGGCTAACTCCGCCCATGTCTCACACTGGGACTGGAAGGTTAGAAGGTCCCGGGCGATATCAGGTCTCCATGGGGCACAGGAAGGCATTCCCCACCTGGTCTTTCACAGGTTGGCATTCTGCAGGACACGGGTGAAGTCCGCTCGCCCAGCGGAGCTCATGCTGGTCTTGTGCTGTGTGGAGCACAACTAACTCCACCCAAGTCACACACTGGGACGGGAAGGTTGGAAGGTCCCGGACAATACCAGGCTCTATGGGGGCACAGGGGTGCCCAAAGTCCCCAGGAAGGGAGCCCACACCTGGTTCTTTGCAGGTTGGCATTCTGCAAGACACAGGTGAAGTCCACTCACCCAGCGGGATGCACGCTGGTCTGAGATTCAACAGTTCTGACTACTACTCCAAATAACCATTAAGTTTATAGCTAATAATATCAGAAAGATGGCCCAGGTACCCATATAAACCTAAACAGAATTAAGGCTGGGACCCTTGCTCTTTATTTGGAGGATAATTTCTACTTTTAGAGGTTTTTTTTTTTAATATTGATTGACTACTGGGCAGATTTTTTTAATTTTTTTAAATTTATTTCTGTATGTGTATGAATGTACTATCTGCATGTAGGTTTGTGCACCCATGTCGTGCAATGCCGCAGAGATCAGAAGAGAGTGTTGGATTCCCCTGGAACTGGAGTTCTCCTGGAATTGGAGTTTCAGACAGTTCTCGGCCGCCATGTGGGTGCTGGGGATCAAACCCGGGTCCTCTGTAAGAGTGGTCGGCGCTCTTAACCGCTAGGCCATCTCTCCAGTCCCTTTTAGAGGTTTTAAAAGTTTAATTGACATAGTGCTAAGGTTAGAACACCATTTGCCACTCTCCTGTTTGATTCACCTTTGTATGAGCAGTATTACTCCTGTAGAAACCATTATAGACAAAAAACTCATAGCCAAGTAATGGCAAATATGAGGCCCTAAATACATTACAAAAAGACTATAGAAGAAGTCTCAAAGGGGGATCTGATATAGGGCCCAATGGAATATTTGAGAAAAATATGGAGTGTACTCTTTGTTTTCTCTGTCTCTGTCCAATTAGTTCAGCTGACAAGTCTGTGGTTAGAATGATGACACAGCTAGCTAGAACCACATGCCTTTTGTCCTGATGAAAATCTCTCAATTCTGTGTGTCTCAGATGGAGACTTCTACAATGACTTTCAAATGAGAATTTTTTGCCATGTTTTTCTTTTCTAAATTTATAATTTTCATGGTTTTAAGACTTTACTGATAACCAATAAATATGTAAGTTTCCTTCCCAGTGGACTTAATGCCTAAGGCATAAAAGATATGTATACTTAAAAAAAAAGCCAGGCATATAGGTGTATACCTTTAATCCTAGAACTCGGGAGGCAGAGGCAGGTGGATCTATGTGAGTTGAAGGCCAGCCTGGTCTACAGAATGAGTTCCAGGCCAGCTGAGGCTACAGAAAGACCCTGTCTCAAAAAGCCACCCCCCCAAGAAAAGATATGTACGACTTCTTTTTGGGTCCAGATTTTGAGGCTTGAGCCGAATGCTCTAGGTTGTAGCCTAAATAAAACACCTGCTTCATGTACACTCCCAGTGATTTGCCTGTTCTTTCCTGCAATTTCTGCATGAGTGTGTGTGCCTGTGTGCATGTGTGTGTGTGCACATATAGGCAAGTATGTATACATGTATGCTTGAGTGTTCTACATCGATGTGTATATGTCTGTGTATGCTTGCATGTATGAATATGTGTGTATAAATGTGTGTATGAATGTATGTGCATATGTGTGTGTGTGTGTACATAGGTGTGTGTGTATGTGCATGTGCACATCTCTGTTTGCTTGTTGTGNAAAACTCTTTATTATCTACCAGAAATAGGAAATAATACCCTATTCAGAGAAGGACATGATTCAGGGATAGGACTTAGATTAATGGAACAGGAAATGACCTGCAACTTTCTATCTGAAGTTAAGCACTCATAATGCAGACAACGTTGCACCACTGGTATGGCGAGGGTTCGATCAATGGTTACAGCCAGGCGCCCAAACTCTAACAACCCATGATGAGCTGCAAAAAACTAAATTATAGTGGTGTCAAGGGAGGCTCACTGTGTCGGGGGCGAGGGTCAACAGCTCATGGAACTGGTGCGGGGCACCCGGGCCAATGGGAACTGGGAATGGGAAATCCGCTATGAGGGCGGCGCGGGCGTAGAAAACGCAGCCAAACAAGACACAGGGCCGGGATGGAGGACTTAAAGACACGGTCCGAGAGAGAAACCTCCGCCCCTCGAGAAAATGGGGCCTCCTTAGAGAAAAAGCCTATCGGGTCGCTCGTATCTAGACAAATGAAATTTCTGAACTTCCTAAAAAAAAAAAAAAAAAAAAAAAAATCTTGTTTTTTTTTAATTTTTTTTTTGTGTGTATGATGTACTTTCTGCATGTAGTTTTGTGCAATGCCGCGGATTCAGAAGAGTGTGTGTCTGGATTCCCTGGAATGGGAGTTCTCCTGGATTGGAGTTTTAGACTGGTTCTCCAGCCGCCATGTGGTTTGGGGATGAACCTGGGTCCTGCTGTAAGAAGCGTCTGGCGCTCTTACCACTTAGGCCCTCCTCCATCTCCCGTGTAATCATATGTATTTTTAGACAAGTGTATCCTATGCCACTCATCAAATAAGCTACTCTATGCAAAAGACAGATGCCACTGCAGAATCGACGACCCTGGTAGACACATGGATAATACTCTGAAAATACCCTCTTCCTACAGAGACCCACATCTACAGTTGAACTTCTACATGCAGAGCGAGGGGCAGAGAGAACATGAGTGAACCCCGAAATTCACACCAGTAATTCTTCCTACACTGTAGAGTGTGAGGTAAACAGAAGGCCACGATTAGTCGACCTCCAAAGAATAGGAGCCCCCAGAATGTGCATCCCAAACTTCACAGATCCTGAGCTTTTGAGGAGGGACTCCCAAATCTGGGGACATGTCAGTATGTGACAATAAAGTTTGTGTTTCTTTCACTGGTGAATGTTTGCCTATTCCCTCTGCCAGTCCCTTGGTTCTGACCTCCAGCCTCCAGCTCCTGCCTCAAGATCTTGGGTCTGGGGAATCTTTCTCCCAGACTTTCACTCCAAGTCCCCACAGAGCAGCTAGACCTTCTGTGGCTGTGGCTTCTGTGGTTGCAGGGGCCTCACCCCCAGCTGAGCCAGACAGCTCTGAGCCCAGCTTCCCGCTCTCTCTCTCTCTCTCTCTCTCTCTCTCTCTCGTCTCTCTCTCAACGGGTCGCTCTCATTTCTCTCTCTGGCCAGCTCCTCCTGTTTTCCCAAGCTCCTTCTCCTGTGCATGGAACTTCTGCTGCTGGGCCTTTGGCTTTTCCTCCACATCTGTCATCCCGAACAGGAACTTGCCAACCAACCTGTCAACTTGCCAACCCACAAGCCCTGCAACATAAGGACGATGGACCCACACCCAATACTGTTTGGGGAAACAAAAATTCCATTTCAAGGACTTCAAGAAAACAAAAATATGACACTGTGGTGGTTTGAATGTGTGTCCCCCATAGGCTGTAAGTATTCAGACATTTGTCTCCAGTTGGTGGCACTGTTTTTGGAGGTCTTAGAAGTGTGGCGTGCTGAGGAAGTAGTTATTGGGTGGAGGCTTAGTGAGTTTAACAGCCTCTGTCTCAGTCTGTCTCTCTCTGCTTCCTGTGCTCATTGGGATGTGACTCGGCTTTTCTGCTCCAGCTCCAGCCACCATGCTCCCCCACAATGGACTCTAATTCCCTGGAACCGTCAATTGTAACTCAAATAAACTCTTCCTTTTATAAGTTCCTTGGTCATGGTGTTTTATCACAGCAACAGAAAAGTGACTAACATAGACAAAAATTTGGGTTTTAAAGAGGTGGAGGTGGACTAGAGAGTAAATGGAACAGGAAGTTGAATATGGTCAAAAGATATTGCATGAAATTCTCAAAGAATCAATAAGCATATTAAAAAATAAATATTAGAAGGTGAGGGTAAAGCTATTTTTCTGATTTTTTTTTTTTTTGTCTTTTTGAGAGGGTCTCCCTGTAGCCCCAGCTGTCCTGGAACTCACTCTGTAGACCAGGCTGGCCTTGAACTCACAAAGATATGCCTGCCTCTTCCTCTGAGTGCTATTATTAAAGCATTATTTTCTTATTTTGGTGATAGAATACATGGCAGAAACAACTTAAAGGAGAAAAGATTTCTTTCGGTTTAGTTCAGAGGCTGCAGTCCATCATGGTGAGAAGGCTTGGTAGTTGGGGTTCTGTCCACCGTATCAGGAGCTTATGGCATGGCTTGTTACATCTCAGCCAGCCAGGAAGCAGAGAGATCTGCTGAACCTGATGCTGACTATAACTCTCCAGCTCTACCCTCCAGGTAGATCGTCAGCCAGCCAGGTCCCATGTCCAAACCGTATCACAACCTTCCAAAACAGCATCCCAGCTGGTGACCACCCCCTGTGCCCATGGGAGACATTGCACATCCAAATTACAACATGCTACTTGAAAAGCAGACTGCTGACCAGGTCCAAGGCAACAGGCAGAGTACGTGGAGCAATCATGAAACAAATGGGTTTGCCATGGATCCCTCTGTGTGAACCTCTTTCACACAGCCCTTCCTAAAACAGAATTGTAAATATATCTGAAAGTTTTAATGACATGACCCCTGAGCTCACAGTATGAGTTGATAAGACAGCTGCTATTGGATCAACAGTCCAATCGATGGAAATGTGGGGACTCTGAATAGGAGCTGAATGCATGTTTGGTGTGCATGCTTGTGTGGCATGGACCTGACCTGTGTGGGCACTGAGCTATGAAACAGTCACACCTCACAGGAATACCACCGCCCTTCACGTTCATCATACCTGGCGGCTGTGGAATCCACAGCGCCTCAAATCAATAGGCTGTGAATGTTAGCTCATTTGTAGTGAAAAAAAAAAAAACATTTATTCCATATTTTATTCCATAATTTTTTTCTATTTTGAGATACTTTTAGACTTGCAGAGGAGTTGCAAAATAGAGTTCCCATAGTCCTCTACTTCAGCATCTCCTTGCGTTAGTAGTTAGCACAGCACCACAGTCAGAGCTAAGAGGTTAATGTTACTGTGGCACTTAGCCACACCGAAGACCTTATTCGGTTCTCATCAGGTATTTCTGATGATGTCCCTTTCTCTGTTGCACCATCTCACATGACTTAGTAACTTCTGTTGCAGTGATAAAAACACTGACAAAAGCAACTCAAGGTAGGGACATCCCAGCGCCAGAAGCTTCATGAAGCTGGCCACAGCTCACATGAAGTCAAGAAGCAGAGAGTCGTAAACACAATGCCTGTGCTGCCCTTTTCCTCCATCTCACATAGTCCAGGATCCTCTGCTCAAGGAGTGATCCCTCCCACAGTTGAGATATATCCTCCCAATATGAACTGAAGGTTCATGGCTCTCCAAGAATCCTCCAAACCTTCAGTGCTAGATGGGGACTGCTGAGACATCCAACTTGTGGACTGAGCTACTACTGGGGTTTCAGCCTCTTCAGAGTATAGACTGCCATTGTTGAACTACGCAGGCTGTATCATGGAGCCCAGTACAGGAAGATCAAGACAGGACACGCTGCTTACTGGACCTCATTTTGTGAAGGGAAAACCTGAGTGTGGAGCACAAGGGCAGAACTGATGGTGGTTTGGGCTTGCCAAGGAGGAGCCTTCAAACATGACATCTTTCAGCCTAATAAAAAATCATAAGCTGAAGATGCTAAAACCTATGCTATATGTGGCATGCATATATGCATATTTTGGAGTGATGCAGATTGGAAGGAATAACAACAACAACATCAACAACAACAACAGAAAGACTGGGTCAAAGAACTGACTGAAACGGTGAACTTCTGTTCGAAACAGTAAACTTCTGCATCGAGAATTTTGAAAGAGACTGAGAAAAAGATGAAAAACATGTTTGGCAGAATGCATGAGCTCTGGTGGAGTAGGAGGATAGGGAGGAGGCACAGGTCTAGATTTGATTTGAAATTTTGTATGAAATGCACAGAGCTTCAATAAAAATAATTGGCTTTGAAAAAAAGAAAAAGATATATCAATTCGTTCTCGTAATCAAGATAATCCCACACAGGCTTGGCCAGAGGCCCGTCTCCCAAGTGGTTCTAGATTCTGTTCAGTCGGCCACACTAATTGGCTTTATGTATCTGAGGCAGTTGTGCAGTCTCATTATTGGACATTGACACATTTGAAGAGCACTGGTCAGATAATTTTAGAACACCCCTCAGTTCCCATTTGTCCACTGTTTTCTCCTGATTCACTGGGGTATGTGCATTGAGGTCTAATGCGTGGAAGCAACAGGACAGCTCACACACTGTGCCCAAGGATACGGGAGATCCATCTCTCTTAGTCACACTAATTTGATTAGGAGGCCAAAGTGGCGTCTGCAAGGATTCTAGAAAGTTACTATTTGTTCCCTCTATAATATTTATTTTGAGAGAGGTTCTCTGAGACTATAAAAAAACTATTTCTTAAAATTTTTGCTCACTGAGTTTGACATCCATTGGTGAATCTGAACTGGGGGAGATGTTTAGCATGGAGTAGCTTCGAAGGTGATTTTCTATTTTCTTCATTCTTTCCACCATATTCATTTGCTGAAATTATTCTAGAAGGAAGCGTTCATCCAGACCCCGTTTGTTTGTTCATGATTTATTCAATCACTGATTTATGCCAGTGGGATGCACCATTTTCACTGTCAGCATTACTGGGTTTAGCATCGTCCTGGGGAACACGCTTCTGGGCCTGTGGGTGAGGATGCTTCTAATGAGGTTTAACAGAGGAGGGAGGACCCATCCTGAGTGCAGTGGGATCTGCGGGCTGGTGAGGAAGTGCTGCCTGCTGCCTGCTGCCTGCTGCCTCAAGGTCCTGCTAACCTGCCTTCCCTGAAAAAATGGCCCATGTCTCCAGACTGCTAACAAAATGAGCCTTTCCTCTTTCAGCTACTGTTTCCTCATGGCAACCAGAAAAGTAAGTATGATGAGTGTAAACCCAGGGCCATTCGTTTATTCTTTGGATAATGATGCAGTAATTTAATACTGTGGTCATTTGTTTTGAGATGTGAATTATTTCATCTTGGCTACTAGGATCTCGTGCAGGCTGGTTCAGGTACCTATTGCATTGCTGCATTCTTCCTGAGTTACTCTCTGACATTTAGACAACACTGCTTGATATTTAAAATTGATATTTAATATGGAGCTGGAGAGGTGGCCTACCGGTTAAGAGCGCCAACTGCTCTTACAGAGGACCCGGGTTCCATCCCCAGAAGCCACATGGCGGCTGAGAACCATCTGAAACACCAATTCCAGGAGAACTCCAGTTCCAGGGGAATCTGACACCCTCTTCGGACCTCGGTGGCATTGCACAACATGGGTGCACAAACCTACATGCAGACAGTACATTCATACACATACAGAAATAAATAAAATTTTAAAAAAAGAAAGTAATTTTTAAAAAGTGATATTTAATTCACAATCAGAAAAAGTCTCATTTTGTGGTGTCCAGTTTTCCATATTTTGGGGCGAATAGTCAATGACTCTGTGCCATGACTGATTAGGAGCAATACTATTCCCCACTCATGATCTGTGGCACGGGAGCCCTCCCCTGCTACGCCACTCATGACCTGTGCCACGGGAAGCCTCCCTGCTACCCCACTCATGACCTGTACCACGGGAACCCTCCCCTGCTACCCCACTCATGACCTGTGCCACGGGAACCCTCCCCTGCTACCCCACTCATGACCTGTGCCACGGGGGCCCTCCCCTGCTACCCCACTCATGATCTGTGGGACGGGAGACCTCCCCTGCTACCCCACTCATGACCTGTGCCACAGGAACCCTCCCCTGCTACCCCACTCATGACCTGTGCCACGGGAACCCTCCCGTGCTACCCCACTCATGACCTGTGTCACGGGAGCCCTCCCCTGCTACCCCACTCATGACCTGTACCACGCTCATGATCTGTACCACAGGAGCTCTCCCCTGCTACCCCACTCATGACCTGTGCCACGGGAACCCTCCCCTGCTACCCCACTCATGACCTGTGCCACGGGAACCCTCCCCTGCTACCCCACTCATGACCTGTGCCACGGGAGCCCTCCCCTGCTACCCCACTCATGATCTGTGCCACGGGAACCCTCCCCTGCTACCCCACTCATGACCTGTGCCACGGGAGCCCTCCCCTGCTACCCCACTCATGACCTGTGCCACGGGAGCCCTCCCCTGCTACCCCACTCATGACCTGTGCCACGGGAGCCCTCCCCTGCTAGCCCACTCATGATCTGTGCCACGGGAACCCTCCCCTGCTACCCCACTCATTACCTGTACCACGGGAGCCCTCCCCTGCTACCCCACTCATGACCTGTACCACGGGAACCCTCCCCTGCTACCCCACTCATGACCTGTGCCACGGGAGCCCTCCCCTGCTACCCCACTCATGACCTGTACCACGGGAGCCCTCCCCTGCTACCCCACTCATGATCTGTACCATGGGAGCCCTCCCCTGCTACCCCACTCATGATCTGTACCATGGGAGCCCTCCCCTGCTACCCCACTCATGATCTGTACCACGGGAACCCTCCCCTGCTACCCCACTCATGACCTGTACCACGGGAACCCTCCCCTGCTACCCCACTCATGATCTGTGCCACACGGAGCTCTCCCCTGTTCAACAGAACAGTTTTTCATTTTTCTTTTTTTTATTATTTTTTAATTTTATTTATTTCTGTGTGTGTATGAATGTACTGTCTGCATGTAGGTTTGTGTACCTGTGTCGTGCAATGTTGCGGAGGTCAGAAGAGGGCGCTGGACTCTTCTGGAACTGGAGTTAAAGAGGGTTCTTAGCTGCCCTGTAGGTGCTGAGGATCAAACCCGGGTCCTCTGCAAGAGCAGTCGGGGCTCCCAACCACTAGGCCATCTCTCCAGCCCCCCATTTTTCATTCTCATCAGCAAACCAACAGTCGAAGGGAAACCTAGTTGCTGGGCAGCTGTAAAGGTTGACTGGCAACTTGGCAGAGTAGAATAAACAAAGAGACTGAGAGGAAAAATGCGAATCTAACCTGGGAAATCAAGGCAGACTTGATGCACTCGAGTCTTGAAAGTGGACCATCATATTCTGTTTCTTGCAGAGACGAGCTTTTGGGCATGTCTGCAGAGGATCATCTAGAGTAGATTAACTGAGGTGGGAAGACCCACCCTAAACACAAGTGCAGCCATTACTTTCCAAATACACGTACTGGATATTTGCATTTTGACATTTGTGTCCTGGGTGAGCTCCCACTCCATCTGAGACCATTCCTCTTCTTCTTTTGTTCATTCTTATTTTGTAAATTCTTTGGGATTTTCTATGTAGATAATAATGTCTGTGAATGCAGAGTTTTATTTCTTCCTTTCAGCTTTTTTCTTTGTATTCTCACTGGCTAGACTGGGAAGAGCACGGTGTTGAACAGAAGGAGGCAAAGATGGAATCTTTTCCTTGTGGTGTTCTTGGGAAGACTAAAAGTCTCGTATCAAGAATGAAGACTGTGTAAAAAGAGAAAGTGGAGGCTGGAGAGAGCTCAGCAGTTAAGAGCACTGGTTGCTCTTGCTAAGAAGCCAGGAGAGATGGCCAGGCGGTTAGGAGCTCCGACGCTCTTGCAGGACCCGGGTTCGATCCCCAGCACCCACATGGCGGCCGAGAGTCGTCTGAAACTCCAATTCCAGGAGAATTCCAGTTCCAGGGGAATCCGACCTCCACAGCATTGCATGACACGGGTGCACAAACTTGCATGCAGACAGTACATTCACACACATACAGAAATAAATAAAATTAATAAAAAATTTTTTTAAAAAAAAGAAGCCAGGCCAGGTGTGGTGGCGCACGTCTCGAAAACACCAAAAAAAAAAAAAAAAAGAAGCCAGGTTTGAGCCGGGCTTGGTGGCGCACGCCTTTAATCCTAGCACTTAGGAGGCACAGGCAGGTGGATCTTTGTGAGTTCAAGGCCAGCCTGGTCCACAGCGTGAGTTCCAGGACAGTTGGGGCTACAGGGAGACCCTGTCTCAAAAA